>CM022479.1:28900490-28976609 GCA_011952105.1 Coreoperca whiteheadi
TTGAATTCAATAATCATTGTACCCCAGCTTTGCATAATACATCTAAAATCCTGATGTAAATTGTGTCACACATGAGATTATGTTCAAACTGTAGGCTGCACTGTTACCAAAGGTGAATACAACCAACGTTAATCCTAAAATGTAAGTGAGAACAGTTTGATAACAAAACTAATGTCGTCACCAGGACTGAGGTTATCACATGTGTAAAGACTGAAGCTTTCCCATGGGTGCAACAGGAAGGATGTGATGCCGACATGTCGGTTAAATGTGTAAAGACTGAAGCAATATTCGACGATTTGCGTATTCTGGAGACATATCAGTTGTGTGTAATATGGGTGAGAGGTAAAAGCTTATTTGTAGTTTTATCATTTCTTTCTTTCTTTAACCTTCAATCTGCAAAATTTTGTCACTGTTATTTCCAGGCCATCTCTCTTCATTTTTTTTTCTCTCCTTTGCTTTTTGTCCTCCCCCATTGTTTTGTAGACTTACCTCTCACAGCATTTTCTCTCTTTCTTCATATAAAATATGTTTCGATTGCAAAAGCAAGTGTGAAAAAAAACCCAACCAAAAATGAATCAATAAATATGTACACAAACAGAAGAATTGTGATTTTCCTGTTAGAAATACTGTGTATATATGCAGATAAGTAAAAAAAATTACTTCAAAATGGGGTAAAATATAGACTTGTAGTTGAAAACAATATAAATGCATTTTACGAGAGGCCTGCCCTCAGACAACCGGACATGGCCTGACGCACTTGTTATGGGACTCAAAGAAAGACCAGGGAACATTACAAAGTCTAATTTCACTTCATTTTAATTGAATTTACTCAGCATTCTTCACTAATCAAAATGTCTGCACAAGGCTTTGTACACCACACCACTTTAGATTCAAGAATTATGTCCAATAATCCACAACGTTTAATACTTAATTCATGCATTTCATTACTTAGTATTAATGTCTCATTTTACACGGGTCCAGCACAATGGTGGACCAACCAACCAGCCGTCTCTGAAGCCCGAACCAAACTGTGAACCATCCTGCTGCCAGGGGAAAAAAACCCATAAACAACTAAATTGAATAGACCTAATATCACATAATTATATAACAATTAATACGGTTAAAAAGCATTTTTTTAATTATGGTCATACAGGAAAAAATCCTCAGAGAAAAGACGGAGAGACCGATATCTGTTCTCACAGGAGCAGAAAATCGCCCAAAAGGTAATGCATGAGTCAGGTGCCCCTGTTTCCGTCAGGAGTCTCAAAAGGCATTCTGGGAAAGTGGTTTACAAATGATGCACCTGTAAATTAAAAGGCAAGTGAGAAGTAAAATAACTCTTTGTCACAAATAGACTACAGATCAATGAGGTCTGACATAGAAAAGTGGGACTTTTTCCTGAAATGCACTTCAGCTGTGTGTATCATTAATACTTGTGATCATTTTATCAATATGTTTCTGCAGCAGCGTCACCACCATACATTTCTGTACATTTATTATCCTCCGAGAATAAAGTCGCTTATGTTCTGAGACACGAAGCAAAAACCTGCAACGGCAAAATCCCTCGTCATCTCTCTCTCTGAATATTCTGAAACGTTTCTAGGAATAGGAAAACAAAGTACGTGAGGCTCAAAGGTTCTTCTCTCAAAGGTTGTCATCCTGTGAACATATTCTGTTGAGCATTTCACTGTACGCACTCCACGCAGTAAAACTGTATTATCACATTTTCACATGGCAGTTAATGGGGCATTTTAACCAGAGGAGGCAGCGACGAGCAGGTTGACGTTCATTGCCCTGCTCAACGTTTCTTCACCAGTGATGGTAGGTGTCCACAGGATCTGTCATTTCCTCGCTTTCCACTCACTGCCTATGCAGAAAGCCCTGCAATACATTCTGGTGCGTTTCAAGAGACGGGCCGTCACGTTGGCTCCTCATCTGCATAAAGTTGAATCTAGGCCACTTTATGCAAATCAGGGGCGCCCAGCGCGACTCGCTGCCTCTAAACATTAAAACTAACCATTGTCGATCCAAAATTTCCGACAGATTCTGCAGCGTGGCTTATTTCTTGCCTCAGATGGTTTCAGAAACACATTTCGGTGAACGAGCTGCAACGTTGGGTGGCTGAAACTCGGGAGCAGACAGACCACGAATGAAAGCGTCTTTTAGGTACAGAGAATAGAATACAACAAACTCTTTCCTTTGCCTTTCAAAGCTGTTTCCTCCTTAAACGTGTCTTCTCTAAGTCTGAAGGGACATCATGAAGGGAGAGAGGTTGAAAAACCTGGTTCCTATCAAAAGTTTTGCTTATATCAAAGAAGTTACGTTCAGAGACCCGTGTCCTCATTGGGATCCAGGACAGTACCAGCAGAAGAGTTAAGCAATGGTGCTTATTTCACTGCCATAAAAGGACATCCAACATCAAGTCCCTAAGAAGTCATTGTTTCCCAGATTCAGCTTTCAGGACTTATTTTCTAACACAAAAAGTTGTAAAGTCACTCGACTTTTCAGATTTATGCAGTTTCTCAGGGTTATTCCTGATTTTTCTGAGACTATTGCCACTTAATTCCAAATTTTCTGAGTCATCTCTACATTTTCAGGGCTATTCTCTGACACTTTACTTCCTTGTATCTTTCTCTTTCTCCCCTTTGTCATTCCACTTGTATTCGCTATCAAAGCCAGTTCGGGGCACAGTTTTAAGCAGATCTTTTTTAAATCTCTCCTCTTCCCGACCACCCTTTCTCCAAATTCTTCCAAGTCTTAGGTCTTCCACTCGCTCTTCAACAGGGTTCTATCTTCCTTCCAGCTCAACAAAATCTGCAATCTGTATTGTGAGTTTCCCCCCTCTTCATCCTCCTCTCTGTCCTCAGATCACACCGTGGTCACAGAGAGAAGAGGGTTGTATATTTTCTTTCCGTCCGGCGACCTCGAGCCGTGAGCCAGCAGCTCCTGGATGGTGATCCAGTTGTCGAGGATGCGACGATTCCTCCTTTTCATGATCTTCTTCTGGCTCAGTAACAGGATGTTGTTGCTGGGGTGAAGCTGGGCAGTCTGGGATGAAAGGGGGTCTTCACCGCCCCCTGTTGATGATAAAGTGTCCCTGGACATAAAACCAAAGAGTAACTAATTTAAACGGCTGTCTATATTTGCAGAAACATCAATAAAACCTCTAGTGGTTTTACAAATTTTTGTACGTAGCCTCCCTCACTCCTGAAAGATTATATATTTTTACCTTGTTTGCGCAAGGTAATAACATGTGCAACTTGTGTTATATGTTGTGATCAAAGTTATTATCTTTTTATCGTATCTAATATGTTGGGCGAACAAGATGATAACTTATCTTAATATTAACCCAAGATCAAAAATATTATATTTTGGGGGCTTCATCCTCTTTTCGTTTGTACTTTTGTTTTCCAGCTGTGCATACACTGTACGGTTGAGTCTCGTGGCTCTCACCAAATCCCACTATAAAATCTTCTGTCTGCTAATGGTCATAACTAGTAAAATACTTAATGTGGCTTCAAACCTTTTAAACTGATCCACTTTCCAGGCAGCCATTTGTTTCCATCAGTCTCTCACTTTTGGTCAAAGTTATGTAATCACTGCTTGATAATACTGCGCCTATCAATACTAATTTGACTGGAACCTTAAGAACCTTTTACCTTAAGTAAAAGGAATCAGCCTTAAGGATGTAGGTTTGATAGGTGTAGCTGGTAAAAGGCCTTTCAAAGCACCCAGTGAATGATTTTATGCAAGCTTCATCTTGTAGCCTCGGATGAAAAACGTTAATAACATTTTTTAAAAAGATGTCACTTAGTAAAGTAAAGTGTTATTCCACATTTTGAGCCTTGGCCCTTCAAGCCCCTCACTCACAGGATTTCACTGAGATCGCAGGTGATGGCAATGATGCTGATTAACGTCTGTAATTGTTCAGTGCTCAGGTCTTAGAGTGCACAACAGACAAAAGAGGATTCACTGTTTGCCTTAGGCCACGTTTACACATAGCCGGGTATTTAGAGAAACTAATATTTCCCCCCCTCCATTTTCAAAAATAACATCGTGCACACAACATCGTTTTCAAAAAAGTTGTCGTTTACATCGACCCGCATAAATACGCCGTCGAGCGCCATCCTAACTGTGCCAAACCTATGGGCGGCAGCGTAGGGGGAAGGATAAAGCCATGCGAGCCAAACAGAATCCTCAAAATCGACAACAGCGAATAGCACGAGCGACTTCCAAAACCGGCGACTCCGACGTTGGCAGGCAACGTACCGGCGTCTTAGAAGGGAGAGCTGCTGTAAAAATGCGGACCCTCGTGTACTCCTTCGCCCCTGCTCCTCGATACAGTCCAGCAGCTGTGTTTACAAATGCAAACAGGCCAAAAGCATTTGCACAAAGGTAAAAATGAGTTCCACCTTAACAGCATCCATGAGCAAACACACTCTAAACACTAGCGTCCCATCTGTCCCCGCGGTCGCCGGGCTCGGACCCCCCAACCCCCCCACCTGCGCCGGCTCGGTCAGCTGAGAGCGAGACAAACTTCTTTCTTTCTTTTAACACTACATTTCCTTTGATTTTTCTGTTGGTTTTCTTGTTGCTCACATGACGTAAGCCTTTTCTGGCGCATAATGTGACGTTTGAGAACCTAAAACCCCGTTTCTCCCAGTTGACACGGCAACACATAACCGCCGTTTTCAGAAATCTCCACTTTGGCCGGAGTTTTTAGAAATAATCGTTTTCTGAGATAAAACCGCCGTTTTCGTGTAAATGACAGGCCACAACGCAGGGAAATATCTGCGTTTTCCCATCGTGTAAATGGGGCCTTGGTCTCAGTGTTTCAGAATTTCCATAAATTAAGTTTGGATTAACGAGGAGTTTGCCTCTGCTATGTTTGAAGAATCTTCCCACTGCGTGGCGTTTAAGCAGCAGAGGAAGGTAAGAGGAATTTGTTGTTGACATTAATCTTCACATCTCATGATGGGGTGGTGAACACAGAAATGAGTAAACTCTGAGCTCCCGACAGTGACAAACCACAAAGAAATCCGTTATTTAAAAGCAATAAAAATGTCCTGGTAACCCCTCTCTACCAGCAGAAATCAAGAGCGCCTAAAAATATATTTAAAACACTCAATGACTCAATAAAATGAAACAATCTTATAGAGTTAGTTGACAGGACATTTAACTTAAATATATTCAATGTTCTCACAGGGGTTCAACTTCATAATCCATAAATTAGGTATTGTTTAGGCGTTCCCTTCAGTCATCTTTTGTCTTTTTAAAACTTTGGATAGACCTGGACCTTTTTCAACTCTACCTGTCTCCTCTGAGGTAGTCCAGGCGGCTCTGCATCATAAACTCTCGTCTTCGTCGGTATTCCCTGGCTCTCAGCAGCTGCTGCTTCCTCTCCTCTTTGCTCCAGTAGCGGCCCTGTTGGAGCACAGTTTGGAGGACGTTCAGCACTGGTTTAATGAGAAGTTTAACACAATGTATGTAGCCATGCGGTAGAAATAAGGGATTAAAGGGAATTTAGTTCTGCATATGTTAAGTAAAGAATAATAATGATAAAGCGAGGTGTAAGTAGTTAGATAAGGAACTCTATCAATGAGTAATTAAGTTCTAAATAATATCAGAGGTGAATATTTGAAGCTATCTAATCTAAGCTGTGACTGATGTGCAGAATCTACCTGTTTCATTTCACTGGCAGCATCGTCGTCGGTCGTCATGCCGCTGCGTTCCTCTCTGATCTTCATGGCTCTGGCCTTCAGGAGACGATCCCTGACCGGCCGCTTGGCCACGTAGCGAGTGCCGTCGCTCCGGATCTTTACCTGGACACAAAGAGGACAAACCAGTTGCCTTTTGGCCAAAGTCATGCTAAAAGCGAGCATTTAAAGGCTCACCGATTTGTTTCCTTTAAGCTCTCTGGGGTTTAATTTGGCGGCCTCTCTTCTACACTCCCGACCACCCCTTTCTAGTTGTTGTTTCTGATTTGACATCGAGGTTTCCTGCAACATAGTTCATGAACACAGCTTTCGCCGGCCGGCTCCCAAAGTTTGGACGTCCAAAGGTCCCAGTCTCACAACTGAGTTACTAAGAAAAACAAAAGAGGTATCGAACAGTTTTGAGGCGACTGTGATAGATTACCAAGCAGGTGGATTTTTCCACTTCCCTGAAATGAATAAAAACCAGTGGCTGAACCAGTTCCACACGAAAACATTTTGGGATTTGAATTCTGCAGAAGCCAATTACATTCATCATTACAGTTAATATTACTCAAAGCAGGAGGGTGGCTTGGCTATCAAAGACTGTCCCCTTGACATCTCTTTATTTTCATCAGCATCATCAAAACATTTACCTTCCACTCCATGCGTTGGGGTGAGGCAGCTGGTGATGACTGTGTCAGCCCGAGCGGTAGGGCCAGTCCTAACCGCGAGGCACCTGTATGCTGGTCCTCCAGGCCACAGGGGGCGCTGTTCACACTCCGGGGGCTGGCTGGGCCGCTGCTGCCTGCGCCCATCCCTCTCTCCTCGCCCTCGGCCCTCGCTCTGTCTCTCGCGCGGTCCAGTGGGTCCACCAGGCCCTCGGAGGGCAGGGTCATGCAGCTCTGGTAGCGCTCTAAAGGTTTGTTGTGGCAGTGGTGTCTTCTGGTGAAATAGGGACTGGACTCTGCGCTTCCACCCCCGGGCCTGTCGGGGGCTCTCCCTGCAGAAATAATAGTAAAAAGAGTAATCAATAGTCAATATTGTCACCAATATTGTCAGTGTTTGTCACGTTGTACGTTGTGTACGTCCTTGAGGTCTTACAAATGTTATTGCATTTTCTTCTTCATAAACATTTGAAAAGCCGATTTTGTTTTTTATATCCACGTTTACGTCGGCTAGCAATCTTCTTCCACCCAGCTTGTTTCCTCGGGTCCTCTTGTCAACGTGTGGACGTGTTCTTGAGCGAGACACTGAACCCCAAGTGTCTCCCAGTCAATTTGTGTGTGTATGTGGGGGGACAATGTTGGACACTAGAGACAAAAGTGTCTAATGTCCGCAACGTAAGGTATGTTTTTTTTTTAAAAGCTGCAAATTGGTATGTATCTTCTTCCTGCTGCTATTTGAGTTTGAATCTGTTTAATGGAGAGAATAAAGGGCCACGGGCGCAATTGCAGACTTTGGGGCCCCTGAAAGACTCCTGTTGTCTGTCTTTGATTATAACATGCTGTCTGTTGAGGAACTCTGGCATATAACTGGCTACTTCCGGGCAACCAGAACTTTAGTCCCCCTCGTTCCTAGTCGTTGACAATGAGCCAGCATCCACACACTGGTTTTGTGCAAGCATTGTGTACCTGCTCTGGAGCCCCGCCCTCCATCAGCCACACCCCTTCTTGAAGATGACCCCGCCTCTCTGGTCAGAGACCTGATGATGCAAACAAACACAGCATAACATCCCACATTATATACATGCAGTTTTACAAAGTTTAAACTAACGACATGTGTAGAAAGCAAAACCATGAAAAGGAGACCTGAACTTGGAGGGTGTAGAGGGGGTGGAGCTGGAGCCGTGTGCCACACTGCCATTGGCCGTTTCGTACTTCCTGTATGTGCTGGGGGAGAAAGGGCAGCTGAGGTTGGAGTGGCGTCGCTCCCTGTCTCGGTCCAGACCGTGACGTCGCGGGGTGAGGGGGGAGTTCAGGGGTGGGAGGCGACCGAGGGGGAGAAGAGGAGGCGGAGACATCAGCCGTCTCCCTCCTTCATCTTCCTCTTCCTGGAGAGGCGGGATCTGCTCTGTGCTGACCAACGGCGTGCTGCGACAGCTCTCCCCTCCGGTGTTGTAGGCGCTGGTGCTGTCTTTGTCGTCCGATCGTTCTCGCTCCGGGTGCTCGTTGATGGCCGACAACTCGTGACGGTGAGGGTCGTCGTCTTCTTCGCCATTATCGTTATCTAAACCTACAAGCAAAGAATTTTTGGTTTTCATCACTTTATTTTATTTTTCATTTTCAAGGTTAAAAAGATTAACACCTGCAAAGCAACTACAATCCACACATTTTATTTCGAGACAATTCGGTCAAAGAACGTTTTGAGTTTGGATGTTGCAGCTAAGGTAACCAAAGATCCAGGATCCAGCAGGACCTTCTTCAGTACAGATTTCTTTGACACAGATGTTTGTCTTATCAGTTTGGTCCACAGAGAGAATTGTAGCAAAGAGAAAAAGTTATTAATATTAAAGAATCTTGGAATTGTAATTCTTATGTGAATAGAGTGCACACATTTAAGCACGTTAAATCTCCATGTTCCTTTAAATGAGGCCTTATTAAAGAGTGACAACAATGTTGTCCTTTCATTTAGTGGTTGAAATTTTCACTCTCTAAAAGTGATGTAACGTTGCACTGTAGTGACATCACGAAGTGGGTATGGTCACAAGTGCAACATACTTGAACATTACAACATTTGATTCAAGAAATAGAACAATATGATAGCTTATCTGACAGTAGCCTACATATTCATTTATTCAATATTTTATCATATCCAGGTAAAGGCTGATTAAAACCTTAAGACAACAGTACTGTTTGATATCCCAAACCAGTCTCCTAAAAATTACATAAACTCTCTACTAAATACTTGTAAAACTACTGCTTTCTGCCAACTTAGTTTTAAAAGAAAACATAATTGCAGCCAGGATCGTGTTCACTGCCAACATTTGTTTTTTTCCTGTCCAGGAGGTTTTGAGGTAACATTATTCAACCAGGAAGGGCCTCACTGAGATAAAAACTCTCTTTCACAGGACCAAAGGAGGAAGTACTTGTGCCAGACAGAATTCACAAGGCAGTCGAGGTGGATGGTGTGCATACAAAGTGCCGTACTGTAACGCCAGAGCCTGAGGTTTGCATACTGCATCCTGTATTTAGGCTGCAACGAGTGCTTTGAGTTGTCCAAACAGAGCCACGAAAACACTAATCCTGCTTTAGCTGCCAGGAGTGGTCATTTTAGAAAGCAATTCCTCTTGTTGCCTTCCTAGTTATGCTTATAAAAATGTTGTGGCTAAAAACTAGCAGTAGTTAAATGTCATTTTTAGGAGACAGGGTTGGCAGTCCTCTCTTAAACGGATAGGTACGCATATTCACGTTGTTGCCGAGAATTAGATGAAAAGATCGATACCGCTCTCATGTCTGTAATGCTAAATATGAAGCTACCGAGAGCAGCTGGTTAGCTTAGCTTAGCACAAAAAATGTAAAAATGACAGGTTGTGGTTTTACTGGGGGTTACTGTTTCTCGGCCCGGAGCCGTGACTATCTAGAGTCTCCTCACAGTGACAACAAGACACCGAACCCTCTATATAACCCCAACTTGACGAAATACGAATACGAAGTTAAAACAAGGGATTTCTCAATTTTTGAAAATAAGATATTTTAGACTGCAGTATACATTTCCATGGATACTGAACAGATCAGGCAGGACGTCAGATTTGGGATTTCTTTCATACCTTCCCCTGTCAGTTGTTGTCATGGTTACCTGCTTCAGGGGTGCCTGGTCGCCCTGCTCCCGCTGCCACCGTCTCCTCCTCCATCATCCAGGCTTTCAGACATCTCTCTCTGAGCTGCTGCATCTTTTGTGCTCGGAGAATGTTGCGGCACTTGAACTCCAGGTGGCGTAGCTCCTCCTCGATCAGCGCCATCTCGTGCTCACTGAAAGTCGCGCTGCAGTTCCCGTCGGCCTCCAAGGAAGAAGGTGCGTCCTCTCCTCCCCCCCCTGCCATCTGTCTCTCATCCTGGTCTTTCGCCTCTGCTGCGATGCCTTCACGTTCACCTTTCCCCGCCTCTCTCTGCTGTTTCTCGTTTCGTCTCTCGTATTGGCACTTGATCTCCAGCAGCTCCCGGTATCGCTGGCACTCCTCCTCGGTCAGGCCCGGCATCATCATCGTCAGAGCGGGCTGGTGGTGATGGTGGAGGTAGTGCTGCAGGTCAGAGGTCAGGGGTTAGCGACCATGAACCCACATCAGGCCATGGAAGTCTTTCATAGCTTCCAGTAATCATGATCGTTTGAATCTAGAATTATTATGAGGATGATTATTTGTGTTTTCAGAAGATTTGTATGTAAAATATTGTTTAACATTTTGTAATCAGCATCTAATAAGCTCAGCGTGTCACTTTGCGCTAATGTGGCCTTTCAAAACAGAAAAATAGATTTATATGATTTTATGATTAATATTACAGCAACAAATCTCCCAATATTGTGTTTCATGTCACAATAATTGTTCAATAAAACATCCAGCTCTGGGGAGACTACTCGCCAAATCATATCTTCCTATTTGTCTCCGAGCTGAAAGTACTTGTTGGTTTCATTGCCAAATAACCTACTGATAACTTTTTTGCTCTATTAAATGCCAAATACAAGTTTCCAGAGCCAAAAAAATCTCCAATCAGTTTACAGATCTCAGCTATTTGATTTGTATTTAAGGTGTTTTTAGCCATGCTAGCGGCCTCACAGAGTGGCTTAGCGTGACTGTAGGCTCTTGTTACCTGACTGATAGTAGGGTCCAAATTTCCAAAGGGAAAAACACCAATGCTTTAAAAAAGAAAAGAGGCCAAACATCACCATGAATGTTGAAGAAATGGAAAATGTGCTTTGAAAGGTATCTTCACAGCAGGTATAATGTTTTATCAGCACTAAGCACAGTGGAAGTGGTCACAGCTCTCGTTGCTATGAGACGACCGACAGCTGCGCTAGTTAAAAGCTTAAAGGTTTTTCCTCGGTGCTGAAGTACATGAGCGTATACACTATGTCCCGCTTGAAACCCACCTGACTCATTATGGGCAAATCAGTTGTTATGAATATGTCAAGCTATATTCTATATTTTTGTTCTCGTCAACAAATCCCATTAAAAAAGCCCAAAACCTGTCTGTGGCTCTCAGCTCCGAGCCCATTGGTTCCCACTGAAGATGTAAATCTATAAAACCACCTCACAAATAGTTTAATTTTAACAAACGTCACTCAAACAGGAGGAAATAGTGAATTTGTTGGGGACTATTCCCAGCGGCGGATGAATCCACATGCGGTGCTGTGGTGAGTGTTTGAGGCAGCGGGGCGGTATGTGTGTGGGACTGGGTCAGAATGAACTACAGTGTGTGTGTGTTCGTGGTGATGAAGGAACAGCTGTTTACGTTTGTAATAGTGTGTAATAGTATCTCAGTGGGGCTCTGAGGCCCAGAGGAAGGAGGTCCATCAGGCTGTGACACTCACTCAGGACCTGGTAGTGGATACATTCAGTGTTGGTTTGGGTCTTTTTATGGGATTTGCTGATCATAAATGAAATGTAGAATATCACCAGACTTGTGATTACAACAATATTTTAGTATACCTTGTGGTGGTGATGGTGGTGGGGGCTGTAAGCTGCTCCCCCTGTTCCTCCTCCAGCTGTCCATTCCAGGCCGGGGACAGAGTCCGAGCTGAGGTGGAGGTCGCGCAGGTGGAGAAAAGGAGGCGTGGTGTCTCCTCGGCCGTGCCCGGGGCTGGGGCCTAGGCCGGGGCTGGGTCTTGGACTGGGCCTGGGCACAGGAAACATGGAGGGCTTTGTTTGCTGGTATACTAAAACCGTATTATTAGATATCAATCTGAGAGTTCTTCCCAGTATCTGTACTTGTTACGGTCCTCATGGCTAAAGTGAGTTTAAAAATGTTGGGAGACTTCGCTGTAGTTCTCTAGTTCTAGTTCTACTCAAGCTGACACTGTTTGATTTGACATCTGCCTTTAGTTACGACACCAAATCCCCTGTCCTACCTGGGGCTGGGTCCCGGTCTGAACTTCCTGGTGCTCCCCGGTGTGTTGGTGGTGTTGGTGTTACAGGCACTGGTCTGGTCGCCCAGCAGGTCGTGTTCGGAGGACTCCTCGTAGCGGGTGCTGTCGTCGGTCCGGCCCACGCCGCTGTCCAGCTCCTGGCTGTTGGACAGCAGAGGCGCCAGGCTCAGCAGAGGAGGGAGGGGTACAGGTGGGTCTCTGTCCTCCTTCTCTCCTCTCTCTCCTTCCTCCCCATCCTCATCCTCTTCCTCCTCCATGTCCACATCGCCCCCTGCGTCTTCTCTAACTCCTCCTCCCCCCGGGCAGGCCAGGCCTCCTCCACCTCCTCCACCTCCTCCTCCTCTTCCTCCTCCTCCCCGGCAGAGGCGATAATAGCCAGAGAGGTGAGAGGAGGTGAGGGAGGAGGAAGAGGCGCGAGGGTTTGGGAGGAAGCCTCCTCCTTCCAGAGCCAGCTCCATGTCCTCCTCTGGATCCACTGGGTTGTCATTCTGGAGAGAAAATCATGTCAGAGAAAATAAAAATGAAAAGACATTTCATAGCTCATTTTCAAATTATTCGTAATTCATAAATGGCTGAAATCATGTAAACACCCCCTAACTGCTTAAAAAAACAAGAACATGTTGACCTCAAAGTCACAAGCTGGTGAAGATCTAAATGATAGTGAGCACGGCATTTGTATTCTGTTTATTTGTCAATGTAATCAGACTGGACCTCATTTGATACACACAAGAGAAGCCGTCAGTTCTCATATGTTGCATGTTAGCATGCTATATTAGCATTAATACATTAATAAAGCGCGGTTAGAGCTCCTGCCTCTCAATAAGGAGATCGTGGGTTCAAATCCAGACCAACGTAACACGATCTCTCTGGGTGGAGTCTGCACGTCCTCCCCGTGTTACCATGGGTTCTCTCCGGCTTCCTCCCACGGTTAATTGGTGACTCTAAAATTGACCCTAGTGGATGAATGTGAGTGTGAATGGTTGTCTGTCTATGTGTCAGCCCTGCGACGAGTTGGCCGCTGTCCAGGGTGTACCCCGCCTCAGGCCCAGAGTCACTGGGATAGGCTCCAGTCACCCGCGACCCCCAACGGGAACAAGCGGTAGAAAATGATTGACTGACTGACAGACATTAATAAAGCTGATGCTAATGAGAATTAGATCAAAACTATCTTGTCATAAACTGATGTGTTGCACAATTGAAAATTTTGATCTGATGGTGGCACATGAAGCAAGATGAAAAATCAAAGAATCGCCACATTCATTAGGATTCATCCTCTGGGAAACATGACTGTCTGTGGCTAATATATTTCTCCCCCAACTCACCCACTTTATATTTGGGCCTAATGGCTCACGTTTTCATAGTACGAAAAATGCATTTGGTAGTGTTTGTTCATTGTTATACAGCAGTGGATTTATGTGGGGGAAACTCTCTGAGTGCAGAGATTTAAAGGTCCAGTCGTATAACTGCAGCAAAATAAATCACCAGTACGGTTCCAGTCATTTTCTCGGCTCTGCTCCGTTTTAATAGGATCGTTAAATATGAGCGGCTCTTCCACTTTGTTGTTGTCGTGACAATAAGAATGTCTCCTGTGTTCAATTCAAATTATTTATTGACACGAGTGGTTTGGTCTTTCGACCCTCGTGTGTCGGTGATAGTTAATACTATCAACATTGTTCTTTATTCCAGAATATCTGTGAGGTTTGGGTTCTATTTTTGTCCTCATGAACACACACACTGTAGCGTATTCTGACTCAGGCCCACACACACACCGTGCTGCCCCAAACACTCACTAGAGCGCCACATGTGGATTAATCCGCCGCTGAAAATAGTCCCTAACGAATGCGCCATTTCCTCCTGTTTAAAAACTACAGCGAGCAGCTGTTTGGGGGTCTTACTGAGCCTTTTTTTAAACATTAAACTATAGATTTGTGAGGTTTTTTTTTAAATTTACGTCTTCAGCAGGAAGACGAGAGACGGACTAACATTGTTGGTTTAAGTCTTTTTTTATTTCCGTATTGACTATAAGAATCACTTTGAATTTGTGTTGAAGAATTGAGTTGTGATATTATTTCAGCACTGCTCTTCAAGTGCAAGTGTGTGTATGAACGTATGTGAATGCATCGTGTTGTGCATCTGTACTTGTGTGATTTACGTGTGTGTGTGTGTGTGTCACCTTGAGGCAAGAAACTAGGTCGCATGGGATAAATTTGCACTCCTCCATTTCCTCTCTTCATCCATCATCCCTTCATCCCCGCATCACTCCATCTATCCCTTAGGCCCTTTCCACTCCCCCCCCCCCCCTCTCTTTTCAGTAGGCTTCACAGCAGGTCGTTATAAAGTGCATTCTGCTTCTCTGCCACTAGAAATATTTCACCATCTACTCGAAGTCATAAAATAATCAAAAACACCACAAGTCAAAATGAATATTTTTTGCATTTTACTGCCCGTATATGCACTTTAATTTCGCAGCGTTTCACATCTATTTTTCACTGAGAAATCCACTAACAATATTATTAAAACTCAAGATCCACTTAGTAGCTTTTTCCAGAGCTTTCAACTGCACATCACAGTCCCTAGCAAAAGGTTATAAAGTGGATCTTGAGCGAAGAAGGTTTTTTGAACTACTATTTCCAAGGTCAAAAATGAACTTTCACTCTGAGGACGTTATCGCTCTCAGACTTAAAGTCCTGTTAGAGGCTGCGGTGTTCATTACACTCCAAATACCTCCACGTACGGAGAGGCCGAACAGTGTGTGTCGAGTTTTCACAGGGTCATTAAAATGAAAAGGGTTCATCCTTTTCGGGAGCAGGAATGTGATCAGTATATTTCATGACCATCTGGACACGGGATGTCCAGGGATCTTGACGGGTTGGACAGACAGATGTGCGTCGCCACAGTTCGTCCCATCGCTGAAAGGGCAACGCTAGACACAATTCGATATGCAAAACACATTTATAGAACATTATTCTGGGAGTTGCTCTCTCCCTCTTTCATCGTAGCTGCTCCGCCATCACTTCCTAATTTGTTATTTGCTTAGTCGATAAAACACCCATCATCTCCTGTTCTCAAATTCCGAGGAGATCTGACCGCGGCTCAGTTGTCAGAGTTGTCCAAATACTGACTGGCTGGCTGGCTGGCTGAGTTGACAGCTCATTTATTTAGTCGGCGTGTGCGCACACGCGGTGCACATTCATATGTATGAATACGAATGCGTGTGAGTGTGTGTTTTGACTGACGTGTATGAATATGCCGTCTTGCAGTTCCTCCTCTGTCAGCAGATGTGGACGCACACTCTGGGACCCGCTGTCATGCTAGAAACATTTATCACGGCTGTGTGTGGGTGTGTGTTTTTGTGTGTATGTGGGTGTGTGTGTGTGTGTGTGTGGGCGGGTATTACTAATGTTGTGGGGACATAAACCTGTTTACAGAGTCACATTGGGACAAAATGCAAGTAAATCGTTACATTTTAGGATAAAAACTTGGTTTAAGGTTAGAGTAAGGGCAAGGTTTAGGCTCGCGTGAGGGTTAGGTTTGATCTAGTAGTGGGTAAGGGTAAGTCTCCAGGGAATGAATGTTAGTCAATGTAATGTCCCCGAAAGTGATGGAAACACAACTGTGTGTGTGTGTGTGTGTGTGTGTGTGTGTACACCCACAGCCATGAATGTTATGTACATGACATTTATGTTGCGAAGAAAAACGGCTGACTGTGAATGTGAGCGAACGCAGACCGATACAGAGCAGTGATTTGAGTTCGATTGAGAAACTCACTGTGCATTTCGAACGAGATGAGTGTCGTACTTTCAGTTATGATGGTTTAGGTTATTTGCTAGATGTTAGCCAGGCAGCCCTGTTTTGAGGGCGGGGCAGGGGGGGGGAGGCAGCTGCTGTGCAGGCTGGAAATGATGGCGACACGTAGCGACCCTGACCCTTCCACTCCCCCAGGAGCAGCGAAAACGTCTGAAGACCTAAAGACCGTGAATGTTGAGGGTAAACATGATCTCTTTCTGCACCTAATCGCGACTCCAGGCCCGATGAAAAGGCTGATGACCGGCTGAATTAGGGGTCTGTGTTCCTGATGCAAAACAAATGTTGTGACAGGAGGTCCTGAGAAGTGAAGGTGGACAAATGAAATACAAAAAAAGAACCATGAACGATGATGATTGAACAATGATCGGTTTGCTTAGAACACCGATCAACCAGTGGGTCTATTCTTACATTACCTGATCTTTTTCCTACACATGTTGTCAATTTAAAACACAACAGCAACTGTTCATCGCAGCTCAGGTCGCAAAACCACTCCAAAGTACAGAGACAATCCCAAAGGCTTAACATCAAAGGCTTCAGTGATGGATCTGCACGCTTTCTCCTTTTGCACCCGAAATACATAAAACAAGTGAGCCAACTTTACTCGTCTAGACTGCATACTGATCATCCTGTAATATTCATAATGATCATCATTGTCCACATCTATTTCCTGTCTGTCCGTCCTGGGAGAGGGATCCCTCCGCTGTTGCTCTTCCTGAGGTTTCTATCTAGTTTGACCTTTTTCGAACCGAGGGTGTAAGCAGAGAGGGTGTCGTACGCTGTACAGATTGTGAAGCCCTTTAAGGCAAATTGTGATTTGTGATATTGGGTTGTATAAAGAAAACTGAATTGAATTATAGTGGGTGGAGGGCAGAAGATTAGATAACAGATAACAGAACACATCTAGTCAAGGTCTGGCCTGACTGTGACAGTTAGAGAAATGTCCCGAGGTCACCAACAAGTCACTAATCAGAGTGTGAATGTGTTCTGCAGAAGTTGCGTGCTTACAGCTATTAGGGTCAGGAGATCCAGTCCTTTTGAAAATGTAGTTTTGTCGTCATAGCAGTGCTAGTGGACAGGTCACAGGGTCTCCAAAATCTGTCAATATTTGAACCAGGGAAAGCCATTTCTGGACTTTCGCTGAACGTTTTCCATAGTCACAAACAGATGGATAAATAAACAACAAAAGGGCAGAGGGAGGTGAACACATAACATCCCCGCAGGAGGAAACCAGACCTGTGACCACACTGCGAAACAAACTGTGGCTTCCATGACTCTTCCCCCTCCTGTTGGCCACCCGCAGCAGCAGCAGTGATACGAGGAGAAAGTAGGTTAGAAAACTGGGCCGCAGGCGAGGCGAGCGACGACACGGCAGAGACGCTGTTAGACCGGAAGTAACGGATGTGATGACTACTTCTGGACCTGAGAGTTTCGCACAGAAAGGGATTCACTCAGTGGTGAAGTGACTGAAGGGCTAGTCAACGTCTTCAACAGCTATTTGGGCAATCAATTTGTATATAATTTACCAAGCAAATATTACAAGCGTAGGTTGGTTCCAGCTACTGAAATGTTAGGAATCGCTGCTTTACTTTATTTTATTGCATCGTAAATTGAACGGCTTTTGGCTTTGGACTGTAGGTTGAACAAAACGAGCAATCTGAAAACATCAACCGTGGGCTCTGAGAACTTGGGATGGATCCCTTTCTGCATTTTATGACATTTTATAGACTGAACAATTAATAACGAGGCTAAGAGTCGACGGCCATCCAAGCGTGGTTGGGTTCCCCCCCCGCCCCGTGAACACGCTGAAGCACTCACCAAGATGAGTCCAAACATGTTTTGGGTAAATGAAACTAGTTACACGAACATGGCCAACATTGGCGCCGTGGTTAATGAAGACCGCTTTCAACCTTGCAGTAGACCTGCATCGTACAGGACGTGCTTCTCCCGTATGAAGGCGGTATTAGTATCACCCGTGCCAGTTAACCTGTAACTTTGGTTTCTACGGTAACGCCTGCAGTTTGTATACCCGGAGTATTGATTTGGGATTGGTGGTTTAACTGTGTTGTGCCGTGTGATGTCACCTCTATATCAGGCCTGGCCAGCAGCAGTGAGAAGTTGATGCTGTCCTCTCTGGTCAAAATGGCCACTGCTTCCTCTCTGTTCTGAATATCCACTCCATTGATCTAGAGGGGATGAGGGGAGGTAAAGAGATCGGTTTCTTCATATTCGTTCGTAAAAGTCATGTCATACATATATAAATAGGAAATTCATAGCTAGAAACCCCTCACTGGTATTTTACCTTGTTTGAAGAGAATAGTGATTCCCCACTCTGTTTTTCCAACACGTGGGACCAAAACTAGAGTATTTTCGTGTTTTAGCCAATTAATGACTTCACTGTCCTTTTCCAAAGGACTCTCTGGTGTTTTGGATTACATTTTTATTTATTACATTTAATGATTTCCATTTATTTCAGCTATTTTGATAGTCACTTGTTTCAGTCATTTTTCAAGAACAAAAAGTGAAACATGCTGAACATTTTCTGGTGTCGGCTTCGTCTGCTGTTTGTCTTTGTCGCATAGGATGGCAAGCGGAATGTCTTTGGGTTTCCGACATTTGACGACCTCACCTCGGACGTTTGGAAGTTGTGGGCGGCCTTTTTTCACTATTTCATGGCATTTTATTGACTAATCGATTAATCAAAAAGGCAACTGACAGACTAATCACTTATGAAAAAATAATAGCTGCTTAGCTAGATAGTGTAACCAGTCCATCACAGTGAACATTATTGTGTAATAGCACAGTGTGATCAGCAGTAAAAAGTGCATTTACCCCTAATACTGTACTTAAGTATAATCTTGAGGTACTTGCACTTTACTTGAGTGTTTGCAGTTTGTGCTACTTTATTCTTCTACTCCCCTACATCTCAGAGGGGAATACAGTGCTTATAATGATTATAGATTGAACTAACCAACAGTATAACTTTACTTTACTTTTACTTTTGAATCTTACTTTACTTTTGAAGATACTTGTTGCTGCTAATACTCCCGTACTTAAGTAAGGACTTTTACTTGTAGCGGAGTCATTTTCCCCGATGGTATTGCAACTTTTACTTAAGTATAAGATCTGAATTTTTCTCTAGCACTGGCAGTAATGCAAAGTATTATCTTATTTGCAGTTCTAACGCAGTCCTTTAAATCTCGCCACAGCAAGATGTGGCATTTTGAGTAACCTGAAACTGTGTTGGGGTGAAATTGATTAAAAATGGGAGGAAAGAACCGGGACGAACGCTAAATTCTCTTTTCGTGTGAGGTCTCTCTTATTTAAGGATGTGTCTGTTAAAGCACGAAAGTACAAAACATTCTTGGTGCAACACAAGTTATCTACAGACAGAATAGAAAATGTGACTTCCAAACAGGATTATTAAACATGTCTGAACCACGTTACGGTCATGTATGATATTCTTTGGATGTACCGTAGCCTGTGTAATGACAGGTGTGTTTCCCCAGGCTTGCAGGGAGACACCGCATCTGCCCAAAAGGCTGTCATGGGAACCGGTGCCGACATCCCACATCCACTGCCAGGTAACCATGGCGATGCCAGGTGCTGCTGCTGGTCTATTCTTATCACATTCCAGCTTTGCCTTTTACTTTAACACTGCTTTCACCAGGTCGTCAGTCGGAGGGTCAGAGGATAATGAGCCGAAGAAATGTCAGGAAGATAAATTTATTCGCACTCTTGTTTTTAGCGTCAAGCTCTCTCAGACAGAACAGTCACCGGGGGGGTGCGTTTTAGAGCAGAAACAAAACCATTGATTTCAGAGGATATTAGAACGGTTAAACACCCACTGACGGCTCCTCTCGCAAAGTGAAACACAGCAGTTTATTGTACACAAATGCTTGTACTGTCACATGCCTATAAAATACTTACGCATGCCTCATTTGGGAGAGTTTATCTAAAATAATAATAATAATATTGTACGACATAGTAGTGTGAAGGGCTTTACTGACAATAGCCAACAATCGCCTTGTTGAAGCAAGTACGGCAGGGACAGTTTTTTTAATGAAAAATTATCTCGGAATAGTTGAAAGACGAACTGACATGCGAAGAGGAATCCGTGGCCTTTTCCGCAACGACTGTGTGAACATCCCAAAAAGACCTGAGTGCCTGAGAGCTCGTCACCAGTCAGTAGAACAAGTGGCAACTCTTGGACGAGAGCAGATGCTTTCACCTGACTGGGGATCGTAGACTGTGCCCCAAAAGACTGTGCCCCATCCTTTGTAAATGACCGTTAGTATGGTCCAGCATACCTGAACAATCTGTGTTTTTTCAAGTATTTTCTCAAGGCTGTGTTAATATTATTTGTCCCAGTAAGTTCCTGTCCTGGAAGCTATATTTTGCTATTTAATGTCATCATTGTAATCTACCTTTGGACGCTCTCTTTGTGCAGCGGTGGCCTCTCTCTCGCTGGACTGGTGATTGGTTACCTGCATCCATTTTGAGTTGATACCATTTCGGCAGCCCAGCATGGTGTCTCACGCTCGCTCAGTTTTAGGGTAGTTCTTGTCATGGAGGTGTATCACATGCAAAGACAAATATAAATCCTTCCATGATTGCTGCTGCATTAGATGGAAATCTTTTTGCACTGACACCGGTTTTGTAGTGGTCTCTGTTGGCTGACAAACAGAGCTGAGCAGTGAGGTGGTAACACGGGGTGACAATGCTGTCTCCCCCTCCATCTCTCTCTCACTCTATTTTTAGGACAGCAGTAACTGGGCTGCCGACAGCCCTCTCTGATTGGACAAGACTGTCCCGGGGGGGTTCCAGGTTTGAATTGACATAGTTTGATTTGAACCTATTTTTAACCCTCACAGTGCCAGCTAATTTCGCAGAGGGGAGTTGTGATTGAATGCTCTAAAAAAGCTAGTAAGTTGACCTTGAGTTAAGATTTTGACAATCACTATTGATGTTTTTAATTGCAGTCAAGTTTTAATTAAAGTTAGCAGGAGATGCGTCACCGTAGCGCCTGCACCGTAACCGAACTGTGTGTCGTCTCAGAAATCTGTCGGCAACGTTTCTCCAAACTATAACTGCAATCCAAGTACAACGCTTAGGTAAGGAACATTTTAACACTTAAAGGTAATGTTAAGGTTTATGGGTTTTTGATGCAAAAAAAAAAAAGTTTTGTGAAACCAGACAAAAGTTGACAAATGTCCAGAACTCCGGGGGGGGTTAATAATGATTGCTAATAAAGAGCAACCACAACAGAGTCTAAAGTAGTGTTTGTGTTGGTGTACCTGTAGTATTCGATCACCCTCTCTGATGCGTCCGTTCTTGGCTGCTATGCTGTTTGGATTAACCTAAAGTGATAGTGGGGAAAAAAGGGAAAGATAACCAAAGCCCTTAAGGAACTGATGGATAAATAAATGACCTCATGAATTAAGAAACAGACCAATTAATAACTGCTGACTGGATGCAGGAATGATTAAATTGGTATTGGCTGGCTGAATGAATTGAAAGAGAGTGAGTAATTGGTTGGATGAATGATTCAAAGGATAGATAATGAATAAAGTAATTAATGGATGGATGTAATAACTAAATGATAAGATAAGAATATACAGTATGTATGAATGAAGAGAAAGATGAGTGATTCATTTGAATGAATAAGAAATCGCGTAAGCAGGAGTAACACCTTTATGAGCTGTATTAATGTGTCATGACTGTAATGCATTTTCTTTCCCAAACAAATGAGTGAATAGATAATAAATGAGTCACTTGCAGTTAAATGAGTGCATAAACTCTGGGGAGAAGGAAGGGCAAAATGAAGGGATAAAGAGTAGTGTTTTCTGTGATCACCTCGCCAACGTAAATCCCAAGATCCTCCTCGTCTTCTGTCCTGTAGCAGACCGTCAGACCCAACTTCTCCTGCTGACTGGATTTGTACAGCTCCACCTCCTGGAGGAACAGGGTTGAGGAAGAATGACTGACGGTCCGAGCTGGTTTATGAAGGACAGCGCTGGCTTCGGACCAGAATGTGGCACAGCAAAGGTAGATTCTTGGTGACGAAGTCATTACCCGCAAGGGCTCGATGCTGAACTACCGTAGCTGGCGAGTTGGTAGAAACAATGTTTGTGTGTTTTTTTGTAGGTTTCAGCTAGTCTTCAGCTCTGTCGTTTAGAAAAAATACTTAACAAATCTTATGAGATCAGAGACTGTTGCGCGTCCCATCAAAGACCACCTTAGACCACCAATGATCGGTTGGGTCTACGAAAGACCAGTTAACGACCATCAAAGACCAGCTGAGACTATCAAAGAGTAGTTCAGACCTTCAAAGACCAGTAACCACCATCAAAGACCAGCTGAGAATGTTAAAGAGTAGTTCAAACCATCAAAGACCAGTAACCACCATCAAAGACCAGCTGAGAATATCAAAGAGTAGTTCAAACCATCGAAGACCAGTAACCACCATCAAAGACCAGCTGAGACTATCAAAGAGTACTTCAAACCATCGAAGACCAGTAACCACCATCAAAGACCAGCCGAGGCTATCAAAGACCAGGTGTAACTATCAAAGAGTAGTTCAGACCATCGAAGGCCAGTAACCACCATCAAAGACCAGCTGAGACTATTTCAAGTCCAGTTTAGACCATCATTGCAGCAACCACTCTATCTGGTTTTAGCTGGAGGGCATCCACAGAGAAAAGTGGGAGAGTTGGGGATGTAACCAAAGGGGGAAAAAAGAAAGTCAGACATTAGGAAGTAATTTAGGGATATATAATGATGGGGGGGGAGATTGGGAAAATGAACAAGGGAGGAGAGAGATCAGAAGAAGCAATGAACATGGATATAAAAGGTAGAGGGGGAAGTGATTTAGGGAGAACAGGAAGTGTCTTTGGTATACGTGCGAGAAAGAGCGAGGACGTTTCCACGTTGCTGACCTCTTTAATGACCGTTTGTCTCAGGAAACAGCGGTGAAGCAGAGAAAGGGTGCCAATCAGCCAAACTCAGTAGTCCATTAGGCTTGTGTACACTGAACTCAGAGCCTCTTTTTCAAGGGTCTGACCATCACTCAGCCTGCCTTTCTCCACAAAACACAACAGCTTGTAGAAGTCAGTTTGTTTCAGTAAGATTTCTGAAGGCTGTGGATGATTGTGCAGCTCCTCCTCCCATTCCTTTTCCATCCTCCAGGTCTCATTTCATTGATTCCTTGCTCACTTCTTTGTCTGTTTGCTTCTTCCTTTCCTCCCTGTCTTTCTTTCCTACCTTCTTTTTATTCATCCCTCATTTTTTCCTTCCCTTGTGTCCTCATATTCTCCCTCCCTTTCTTTAATACCTCTTCATTCACGCTTACACTTAATTATTTATCTCCTCCTTCTTTTCTTCCTCCACTGTCCCACATTTTGCTTTTCCATTTGTTGAGTTCTCCCTCTTACCTCTAATATTCCCTTCCTTCCTTTTTTCCTTTCCTCTTCACTCTCACGCCCCCCCGCCCCCCAAGTACAAGTCAGAAAATGTATTCTGAAAATGAAGCTTTGGGTCTGTTTTAAGTGCATAAAGACTGATCCACTACAAACACTTTCATGCAGCCAGATTTGGACATACTTTCATTTTTTTATGGCCTTCAAATATACTGAAACACTGAATTGCGTCTCCCTCTCTTGCCCTCACATTATACGAGTGAGAACCCCCCTGAAAATAGATCATCAGTGAGTGTTTCCTCTCCGAGCAAGTCTGTTGTCTTACAGCAAAAGTGCTAAATGACTTGCACGTGTCTTTATACATGTACTATTCATGGAGTCACAGATGTGCGGCTCGGGATGCAAGTGGTTTCTCTCTGGCTCATTACAAGGAGTTAAGTGATTGACAAAAGGTTGACAACCACCTGTGTTATTGAATGGAAGAATGCGACATTCTCCATTTTTTAATGACATTTGGTTTTTGATAATAGAGCACCAGAGTTCTCACCTCATACTCCAGGTCTTCCTGCCTGTCCACTTCGTGGTTCGAAACGTCAAAGTAGTCATCGGGGTCGTTGTACTCAAACACGCAGCTGCAGGGGGGGGGGGGGGGGAGACAGAAAAATCAATTCCCATCATATCTAGCATCATTGATTTTTTCATGTCTGGTGTCTTGTCATTTTTCTTGACACCCAAAAAGACAACAGGTCAGGACATACAACTCATTGATCCCATAAGGTTCCACGAGGTGAGGGAGGGGAGGGGAGGGTGGAGGTGGTGGAGGGGAGGAGGAGCCACCGCCCCGGCCGTGGTGGTGGTGGTGGTGGTGATGGCCTCTGTTCTTCCCCAGCGTCACGACGCTCTGGAAGCTGATGTCCGTCTGCGTCGCGTTGTCGACGCAGTCGGGGATCGCCACCATGGAAACAGAATAGATGGAGCTGCTGCCGGTCCCGTTACCGCTGCACACTAACATACCTGAGAGGAGGGGGGGGGGGCAGGTTGAGATTCTAATCCTGTGTCCCTGTTAATTTTTCAAAAATCTCCTTTTTGTGCCAAATATGTCTGTCAAAAAGGTCATTTTGGAGTGTTTTGTATCAAAATCCCTCCTCTTCCGGTCAAACATTAAAACATCTCTTTATGTTTAAAATGTGTTCATTTTTAAAGCCTGTGCCTCATACGTAAACTCCCTTCACTGTTAACGTGAGCGTCATACTAGCAGAGTGATATCATAGCGAGAGGTGTGGGTTTGGATCTCAGTTGGAGAAAATGTTGCTATCCTTTCCAATGACTGCGGTTTGGCTCTAATTTGCTGATCTCTCCCTCTGTTTTGTTGAGACACGCCTCATTTTGAGTGATCCAATCAAGTCTGAAGAATTAGATTCAAGACAAGTGCTGTGACTTTAAATTGAAATCCTCTGAATTTGCAAACAATAAAATATAAACTGACATACAGTAGTCCTCTCAGCTGGGTTAAAGCCACTTGATGATTTTATAATTTTAGGATGTTAGGAGTAGTTAAATTGCACTTATAAGACCTCTTGTAAACCAATGACAAGGTCACATCACACTTCAGCCCTGCGAATATTCTACCCTTCTACTTTTCACTTCAATTACATCCCAAACGATCAACAGATTTAAACATGCATTTCCTTTTCCAGTGCAATCTCCAGCTCTCTCTGATAGACTTAAGGCCAAGGTTATGCCTGAAACAAATTAGTTCAAACGACTTGTTGTCTGGCCATAATCAAAGGCAAAGGAGTTTTTGTAGCTGTTCCGACCAGCCACACCCAGAGGCGAGAGGTGAAAGGCCGGCTGGCATGGCGAGGGTGGAGACGGGATGAATCGCTTAAAGACAGGCATTCACTCGGTTGTACACATGAAAAGTGACAGAAAGAATTAAAATCGCCGCCTACTCTTACACCTCCGCACACCTGACCAGCCACTGTGTAAAGTGTAAAGTCACGCGGTCAGCCAACGGGAGCAGTGATGCACCGTGTTTGGAAATGAGAGAGTCCTTATTCTAACAGAATTTTTGCACAATGTCACATTACCAGACTACAAACCACAGCATCGCTCGCACAGACTGTTCACGATGCGATTTCATCGGACGGTGACCGCACCTGAACACAGGGGCAGCTGTGGCCTGGTGGCAGAGCGGGTCGTCCACCCATCGGTTCGATCCCGGCTTCCCCCAGCCATGTGTCAAAGTATCCTTGAGCAAGATACTGAACCCCAAATTGCTCCCGAGGGCTGTGGCTTGTGTGTGAGTGCGTGTGAATGATTAGTTTACTTTGTGCTGATAGCTGTTGCCATCAGTGTGTAAATGTGTGTGTATGGGGAGCATGTGATATGTAGTGTAAAAGCGCTTTGAGTAGTCGGAAGACTAGGAAGGCGCCATACAAGTACAGTCCATTTACCATTTACATTACAGCTGGACTTTGTTCCAATAGGCTTCCCCTCTAGGAAGCCCCTCTTGAAATTGGGTAGTGTGTGTATTGTGTTTCATAGACGATCTGGCAACTTGGGAGACATCAGACAAACACACAAAACTTGCAATCCGTGTATGCCGATTATTCATAATAAAGGTTGGAGGCCATGCAAATTACTCCGGGAGCTTCCCGGGAGAAACAACAAACGGGGACGGCACAGGGAGATGGCCTAGAAGCACGGGAGTGTTGACAGGTATGCTCTAGTTCGTCCTATCCAGTAGGTTTGCAGTATTCAAGGTTTGAGCTGCTGCTGGCCTATTATAGGTTCCAGTATGACGAGTACTTAGTCTTCAATAATGTTAAAAAAAAATGTGTTCAATTTGAAATATAGTTCTTTAATAACACCATAAAGACCTCTGCTAGATTACATCAGAGAAGTAAACAATGTAAAAAAAAAATACATATATATATATATATATATATATATATATATACCCATATTTAGAACCAACATGTAGTAAGATTAAACCAACAAGACGCTCAAGAAAATCAAAGTAGATGGAAGCAGCAAAGCTGAAGAATCTTTATTTACTGGATGCTGTGTGTATGTATTTTTATCTTGGCAACTGTTGGGTTGAATAAATGAAGGAGAAAAAAATACAAGGTAGGAGAGGATACAGATGACATATGACTGATATTGAAACAGAGCAAAAATGATAAAACGCTGCAGTTACAAGAGTAAAGATGGTAAAAGTCTAGTGATAACACAAAATTGTTTGATATTTATGAGAGGAAAAAGATGAGAGGAGGTGTCAGGAGATGTGACGAGGGGAAAGGATGAGATGTAATGAGGCAGGAACGTGGGAAAGACGAGATCGGGGATAAAGGTTTGGGTTGGAAGCAGCGAAGAGAGATGATATAATAAGGTGAGATGAACAAAGACGAGACGGGACTCTCGTCTGACAGCAGCTCCAAAGCTTCAAAGGGAGCAGAAAAGAAGGAAAGTGCAGTTTGAATGATAAAACGCTCGCTCATGCACGTTGTTAGTGGGACGGGGTCTACCTTTCCTCCTGTGACTCTTGCGGGCCGCCCCGGGTTGGTGCAAAGGCTCCTGGGAGTTTTGCGGTCTGTCTTGCGGGAGCTGGGAAGGCCTCCGTCCTCTGACCTGAAGAGGGGAGATGAGATCCTTTTGTAGCGCATAATTAATGAGTGGATAAGGAATAAATTGCAGTTCATGAGGAGAAATAAAATAGGCCATGACCGTGACTAAATGTAGGCTGCACAGGTCAATAAATCACAGAATGCCCATAAGGTCACGGTGGGATGTTTGTTTTGTGTACTACCCTTGCATTCCCCTGCAGTAATTTTGTTACCTCGCAGCGCTTTTTGCTGACCCATACGGGAAGGTCGAGCTCTGACAGGAGCATGCAGCGCGGACGCATTATGATACAATATTATGTGTTATGTCTTTACAGTTGCTGGGTGTCACCGCAGCGCGAGTGGGCGAGTCGGCCGCAAGTCTGTATCATCGCAGCTAATGTTAGGATAACTGCTGGAGGCTAGTTAGGCCGGTTCTCTACCGGTTAGGCGGTAGGCGGGGTCCACCCTGGACAGTGGCCAACTCGTCGCAGGGCATTACTTTACCAATTTCTGCAAATAAAAGTAATTAGTTACTACACGCGAAGGTGGACGAATGTTAGCCGCGCGTTGCTGCGGTAGTTTCTGCAGTTTATACCATAAAAATGAACGATGCAATTACTGTGAAAGCAACATGGAAACCCGGGGAATAATGTGTCTGCTAGCCACCTGCTATCTTCAGGTAAGACCAAGGTATCGAGCCCGTTTGAATTTCAGTGACCGTAATTGCGTCATTTCACCCGAAAGCGCAATCGCTCACACGTCCGGCTGCCGCCAAACGTAGTGGAGCTACTCCCAAACACTGCACCTGCCACACCTGAGGTGATCTTATCCTCAAGGTCTGGCTTTATGATGCTACCCTGCACATGTTGATACACCAGAGGCCGTGAAGAGTAGCCCACAGTAGCCCCTCCACTAGCCACATGCAGCCACAGCTCAGCATACACTACACTGTGCAGCATGTGGAACCCCCTGCAGGGACAATAAAGTCGATCCCATCGTATCAAGACACCTGACGCATAATTGCGATCAACGGTTGAACTAAATCAGCGAGTATGTAGAGTTGTGGAGAGGGAGGGGCTGGTGGCTCCAGAGTTGCTGTTTTTTTGTTGCTTTTTTAATATCCTCAATGTGATATAACATACGCACGACTCCCACATAATCTAATGACCAGCATTTGTTATTATTATTATTTTAACTCCGTTTCTGTCACATCCTGTTTGTGTCCAAACCTTCCTCAGATATGTCAGCGATTAAAAGCTGCAGGGGTGACAGTCTGGGAGGACACATTCGCTATCTATCATCAGCTTTGCGGGAGTGGAACCTTATTAAAGATGACCGATAGGAGGCGGATGGAGGGATTTGATGGATGGCAACATCCAAGCGTGTCCTACCTTTACGTTTCCATGTCTGTCCATCGGCCGCAGGGAGTCAAAGCCTTTTTGCTAATGAGAAGGGGGGGGGGGGACAGTCGAGAGGAGAAGTCAAGGAGAAAGAAAAGCACAGAAACAAGAGACGTGAACATTTAAAACGTGTCTTTTTGTAATGTTTTGAGAGAATTCATAGTGTTGGTGGTTGGTCGCAATCATATTTCTAGAATAATGTCTGATATTGTTCATGGTCTTGGTTGTGGTCATCATACTCTGACAGTCTGATTAGACGTCGGCGAGTACAGACTCTTTTTCTTCTCTTTGGCTTTAAAACAAAATCCCATATTTTGGCAATGAAAAGAACAAGACATTGCAGAAAGATCGTCCAGTCGAACTAACAACATTAAGGACAAACGTATCAATATTGGGGGAAGAAAATACTAGAAGACTAAGATAAAATAAATAAATGAAATAAAGACGTGTTTGTTTTACATTAATTGATTTTCTGAGTTTTGAGACAGTTTGCGTTTGTGGCGGCTGGCCACACGTCTGAAGAGACAGGGGATTTCTGAAAGAAAAAATTCCATAGGAAGTTCATCTACCAAGTTTTTCACAAACCCTAATTTTACATTCTTTTTTTAAGGCGTGCGTTCCCCCTCGTGAAAGGGGTCGTTTCAGCCCTCCAAATCACATTTTGCTGCTGGCTGCTTTTTAAATCGTTCCGTCAGTTTCTAAATTGATTCCCCCCTCGCTGAGACTTAAAGTGTGGCGCCATGTTGCTAAGTGACGACGGGCACTCAAGAGGCGTGTGGAGCGAAACCCACCGAGGATTGTTAGCTCGAGGACGCACGCTGCCGGCAGAACAGATGCCAATTTAACGGGCAGTCTCTAACCCCTGGTTCACTCCCACCCCAATCAGCGGCTCATAACTAGCCTACATACGACAAGCCGCCCGCCACACACACATTAGCATAAGTGATCCAGCTGAAAGCACAACCGAGTGTGTACCGGCGTCACTCGAGGGGGCAGTATGAAAAGAAACACCTGCTTGCAAATAAACGTGGAGGTAATTATTTAGGAGTTCAGTGTTTCTACTGATGTGTGTGTGTGTGTGTACTGTAATAATGAAAATAGTGTGTGTCTATTAGATTTTCAAGCACGCCGGAATCATCACTTGTGAAGTTAATGTCTGCAGACAAGCGCACGTCACACTAATGCCTGAAGGCAGAAGGCCTCCCAATGCACACGCTAACCCGCTACTTCCAGGTGACGCACACACACACACACACACACGCGCGCACACGCACGCACGCGCAAGCTCATGAATACTTGCATGGCTGCACACAGACACACAGCTCTGTGATACACACCTCTCCACCTACCTGCCTTTGTTTCAGAGCTGATTGTTATGCGTTACATGTCCTCTGCAGGTTGTGTGTGTGTGTGTGTGTGTGTCAGTCAATACTTACTCAATAACCACAATCATCTATCAGGCCTGTTGTGGTCTGGTCACTGATTGTGTTTCATCTGCCGTTAAATGGGTCAGCCTGGACTTTCCACCCCGACAAAACACATTTCTCTGGGAGACAACAGCGTGTGTGTGTGTGTGTGTGTGTGTGTTGAACACGAGCGTTTGTTCTCAGAGACGGCTTTAAGAGTCACTTCCTGTATCTGATAAAACTTGTTTCTTAATAATACTATTGTAATGCGGCGTCGTTGTGTTATCGGGTATCCTTGTTCCTTCGGTCTCAGACCTCCGAATCGCTGTGAACATCTGTTGGTTTGAAAGCCATTTAAAAAGATCTGGTGAATGGCTGTTTTATTCCTAGTCAGAAAAACAACTGAACCAATCAGAGCATTTGTGGGTGGGACTAAACGTAAATGCAAGTTAAAACAACGAAGGTCCAAGTGACTGGAGGGAATACCTTTAATATGTTTGTCAGTGTCGACTTAATCCATTATTCCAGCTCCCCGCTTCGTATTTAACAACGAGCTTCATCTCTAGTCCTAAAGGTGGGGCGTGCTCCGGTGTTTGTACTCAGCCCTGGCTTGGTAAATGGGGAAACAAAGTGGCCCAGACCGAGCCACACAACACTATTCCGGCCATGACTAGGGTTGGGCATCGTTTTGATTAGAACGATTCTGATTCCGATTCTTTTCGATTCTTCGATTCCGATGCGAGCGTTCCCCCCCGCCAAAACGGATTCCTGACCGTCCGTCACACGTTTGTCTCCCCAGTGAAGTTTGGTTGCCATAGCTACGGGTTGCTACGCTACCACAGATTCTAGAACGCTAGTCTTTGACCCAATCAGAGCCCAGTAAGGCTCCGACTGGACCCAATCAGGTATGAGTGATCCTTCGATCCTTTCGGACATTAACGTTAGCTAGTAGTACTATGATAGTTAGCTCCCTGCTGCTTGTTATTTATGCTGCAAGATTGCGAAATGCGTCTTGACTTTTACTTTTACATTTTACTTTTTACTTTTTATTTAAGTAGGGCTTTCATTGGTTATTTGTACTTTTTCTTAAGTTCTGAGATTAAGTACTTCCTCCACCACTGGGCACTGGGCAAGCACTTCTGGAAATCCGGTAGTTACTATAGAAACAAAAACTTGCGCGTTTGGAATCGATGATGAACCAAATTTTCTAACAATTCCAGTGGCATCGCTATTTTTTTAAACGATTCCAAGTTGGAACCGGTTCTCGATGCCCAACCCTAGCCACGACTTGTGTGTCAGCTAACATTAAATGACTCGTCCACGGACCTTCAGCTTCCTCAGATGTGCTGCTGTTGGGATGTCAGCTGTAGCAGCAGGAGAGCTGTGAGTGTCTCTGTCTGCAGCCGCTGAGCTGCTCTGGGAAACATCTCGACCTCTCTGGCTTCGCAGCAGCAGCAGCTGTACGGACAGTTTGCTGACCCGCAGCCTAGCTAACGTTAGTTACATGACTTGCTGTGTAGTTCGCTCTATATCATGGAATTTGTCCTCATATTGGATTTCTCCAGAATTGCATACCTCCCCTTTTTAATGGAGGGTAGTAACCTTTGTATTTCCTCTGTCTGTTAGTGGCTGTTGGTTATACGTGAGCGCATCTCTGTCTAGATAGAGAGCACATGAAGTTAATTGGTGTGAGTGAAGAGGATGCAGAGGACAGGGTTAGATGGAGGCACATGATTCGCTGTGGCGACCCCTGAAAGGGAGCAGCCCAAAGGAAAAGAAGAAGAAGATGGGTAAATGGATGGTACTGGCAGATTTGAATATTCAGTACACCATGTCATTGTGTTTGTTTGTCTGTGTGGATTTGGCAGTTGACTTTGAATGTGTGATTATCCCTGTGCATGATAATTACAGCATTCCCTGGCTACCCGCTGCGCTCCTGCTCATTATAGCGGTGTGCATGGGACGGTAACAAAAAGAGTCCCGACTGGGCTCTGCCACATCAGCGCGACAGAAATCACAGCTAAGTGAGGAGGGAAATGAATAACTGAACGGGAGAAAAGAGCTGACTGTTCTCTTCTGTTCTGTCTTCCATACAAGTGCTGCTTTTCACCGAATGGAGCTTTTTGTTTGGCTGGACAGGTTCAATCTCAATCAGAAGCCTGTTGTGTTTTTATCCCAGTCAAAAGCATTTTCAACAGTTAGGGACCACAGAAGTACTCAACAATTCCTACTTATAACCCAACATCCCAACTACGATTGGATTGATTGCCGTGCCATTCTGTACAGACATCCATCATTCCCAAACGATGAATCCCACTGACTTTGTTGATTCGCTGACTTTTCCTCTGGCGCCACCATGAGGTTCACATTTGTGGTTTTGAGTGAAATGTCTCAACAGCTATTGGATGGATTGTCATGAAATATGATTCAGACATTCAGGTTCGCCTCACTCCATGCCTACACAGTATTTGTAGTGACACTGTAGTTTCAGGCGTAAAGCGGAAGCAAATGGACGCAAGCATATGCTTCCAGTCACGTTTACGGGCGCGAGTACATTGATTGACCCAGATTACTTTTAAAACAGAAGCATATAGTTTCCAAATGCGGTTGTAGAGCTTTCAGTGCAGACACGCTGTCACGGTAAATTTGAAATTACTTTGATCCCTCAACGTTTCTTATAGCGCCATCATGAGGTCAAATGTTGCGTTTGTCCAATACTTTGTTTTCTGGCCAAATGTCTTCAAAACCAATGACATTCCCATCAGCCTTTGTGTTTAGTGTTGATTTAATAAATGCTAGCATGCGCTAACATGCTAAACTAACATGGTGAACATTACACCTGCTATAAAATCAGCCGCCTCGGCATGAAAGTCTAAATACCTCCACACACTTAACTCTCCACTTGCTACATGAAGGACACACTACCTCTTGCATTGGCATTGACATGGCATTGCATGGAACTTGTGAGGTGCAGAATCGTCCAATAGGATCGTGATTCCCAGGCATACTGGGCTGTGCAACAGATCAGCAGGTTACTGCTCTTAAAGTTAGCATGCCTATGAATTCAGGTACTAAAGTCAACGGATCGCCGACGTCCTTAAGATTCATCTGTCATCTGTGTTGCATTTCATGGCATTGAAAAGACGTTGAGAGGTTTCGTTTTGGACCATGTGTTGCAGCAATAGACGGGCTCAGCCACCACCGGAGCCTCACTGCTAGCTCAACATGAGCCTTGACATGTGAACAGGCAGCAGGTCTGATTAAAGTATCGACGAGGACTGAAACAGAAGGTGTGCCTTCAGCTTACCGTCCCGCTGGGCTTTTAGAAACAACGGCTCTAAACTGTTCTGATCACGGCGACACACGAACATATGGAGCTGATGCTGATTATTTTTATTGTCCCGCGTTCGGCGTGTCGGAGCCTCGGAGTCTAGCACCTCCTGGGGTTCCTCCTCCCTCTTCATGAACTATTTACTGGTTCCATCAACACATATTTCCGCCACATCTATCAGCAGACGCACACTGAAATAGTTCCACATCAACACACTTTCCTCTGCCATGTATCTCTTTCACCCACCCACTCCCTGTAGTGCATGAACACACACACACACACACACACACACACACACACACACACTGTGGAGAAAGAGACGGGGCGAGGGATCCATTTTTCATTCCCAGCATGCCGAGGGGAAAGCAGAGATGCTATAATCAGACCCGAGAGAGGGGGAGCTAAAGGAGGAGACAGGGAGCGGTCAGAGAGAGAGAGCTAGAAAGAGGAGGTGAAGGATACAATCAGGGGAAACTGGGTAAAAAATGGAAACAAGGGAGTAAAACAAGGGGGAGGATGAAAATGCAAAACACCAGAGAGGGAAGACGAAAGAGGAGAGAAGGAGTCTCAACCCTTAGAAAGAGATTTCTACTTTCAGCCTCACTTGATTTCTTCCCACTCACCTCTCACCTCTATCAGTCGTCAGAGTCTAATGGAAGCCAAGCTGAGGATTGAGGCTGAGAGCAGACGTGAAGATTACTGAAACCTACAAAGACCAGACAGCCCCTGTGGAATAGTGACTTTACTCAGTGTGTGTCAGAAGATAAACCACATCTGCCGTCCTCTGCGCAGAGCAAAGAAGAACACTTACTGCCATGATATCTGAACAGACTCTGGGTACGTGTCCATCTACTTGTTCCGTTTCCAGATTGCGTGAAAAAGAGCCTCAATTGGAAACGGTGGGAAAGCTGAAATATAGCAGAAGTGCTTTGGAAAAGGAGGCATGTTGACTGAAAGAGTTTCTTTGGACTACACCTTAACATTGATATGAACTGGCAATGCCGACATTTCCGAAACCCAAGGAATATTATAACTGAAACGTAATAGATAATAGAAATTCACCACAGTCAAATTATCTTGAGTGTTTTTTATCCTGATCGTATATATCGTCCCGTCCCTAGACAGGAGAGTGCGCGACAAGGCTCGTTACATGCCACAAACTGTGATCCTGTCACCTGAAACTGGCCCAGAGTACAATGGACTCGGGCCAACGTGGTCCAATCAGTCGCTACGCTCAAATTGTAATAATTATAAACAGCCCTCTCACGAATCGTCCGGAGAAGAACGGCAACTTAGCAAGGCGGCTTCTCTTCCGCTTCGACGGTTTCATCTGACGAGGCGAAGCGCGGCCACCGCAGACGAAGGGGAAAACGGAATCGCGTGAATTCAATGCAAAAACAGACACGCATGGTAAAATACATGCCCTTCATTTCAAATAAAATAAAAAAACATCAGTACACACACACACACACACCTCAGCAACCACTCACCTGCTCTCACAGAGGAAAAACACATCTGTTGTGTGTTTTTAGATTTTGGAATCTCCACGGAGCTGCAGCCTCCTGGAAACCCGAAGAATTTTCCTCAAAACACTCTTAATTATGATTCATAATCCAAACGCATTTACATTTTACCTTCCAGGCATTTCACTGACGCGTCTGTCAGAGCAACAATAATCCACAACGCTCCCTCCTACATAAACGTCTGCTCCTGTTCCGCTGTCTGAGGTTTGTATCTCGTCACCACAGACTGTAGCAAGCAACCATTTTCACACAGTGTCTAAACAGAAAACCAGTTAGTCAGTGTCAACTACACATGAGCACTTTCTGATGCTGAGGGATGAGATTTTGGTTAATTTTCTGAAACCAATGCCTAGGTCACACTACAGGATGTTAAACATCGCTGTGCTGCTCAGACTACGTCCATTTTTTCCGCAACAGAGAGTCACACGCTACACAAACCGACAAAAACTCTCAGTCCCCCAACGGCTCTGTCCGACCCCCCCAAAACCGCGTTTTGTCACGAAAACGCTCGCGAGAAGTGGAACGGGAAATGACGCGGAACAGGAGTTGTTTTCAAGACGGACGTTGAAACAAAATTAGCGGAGCGAGTGGTTTGCAACATCTGTGCTGAAGCCCGAAAAAGAAAATGAAAAAAGAGAGAATATGTTGTTGTTTGTCTGCTGCTTCAGATGACCTCCACTCATGCCTTGCTCTCATTGGCTGTAGTTCGTCGTGACACCACAGAACGTCGAGGCGGCCGGCAGCTCCGGATAGTTAGCGCACTAGATATTTGTCTGGCGTCGGCGAGCGTCTTTAATGTGTCGTTGAGTAGTTCACACAGAAAGATTGGCGAGCGCTGATTTGCCCGCGATCACAGCCCAACCTGTCGGCGAGGTCGTTAACTTGCAGTGTGAACTAGGCATTAATCTACTTAGTGAAACTCTATATTATGGCTCGTAAGAAACCAATATTGGCAGGATGCACACTCCGGTCAGAAGCAGCACTTCTTGTGTGTGCATCATCCACCCTGACCGCCACACTGTCACTCTTCTCTGCGCCATGAGACCGTCACACCACTTTGGTTAGTCCCTCGGGTGTAGCTTCAGTTTGGGTGTCGCTACCGACGTCGTTTGGAGGCCTGAAAATCTAAATGTGGGCAAAGCGAGTGCAGATGAGCTGGGAAGAGAAGGCGGCATCACAGTTGACTGAGCTAACGTACACGCAGGAAGCCGGGTGATGCAGGAAATTGGACAAACTGGACTAGCCAGCCATATGAAACTCATATGTGTCTCATTAATAGTGTTAGTTATTTTAACAATAACAGTCACATGTTCAGCGGTGGAAATCCACTTCTTTAGACTTCACTTACTTTGTGTAAGTGTCAGTTTGAGTCTGAGCGTCGCTGTGCGTAGTGTTTCCTTTGACCCTCGTGCTCTGCTGTCCCAGCTGTACGTTTCCTGTCTGAAGTCCTCGTCATGGACATGCTCACATGTCAGAAGCCCATCAGAAAACCCACTTTGTACCACTTATTTAAATTTTATACTCACACCCACTTGGTACGTAATCTATCTGACCTGTATTATAGTGTATTATATTTCTATCCTTGTGTGCACTGACGTGACAGTGGGCTGCTGTAACAAAGAGTTTCCCCTCGGCGATCAATAAAGTACTTCTGATTCTGATTCTGAAACCCAGTTGCATCTATGTCTCCAATAGAAATCTAGCTGGAGAAATCAGGCTTCTCTAATCCCCTACCCCAGTCACGGAAACCAGGTTTCTTATTTACAGAAGGCTGACTGTAACCCGATTGCTTAAGTGCATGTAAATGCATGGATTGCAAACTGAGACCCTTCTCACAGCAGACCCTTGAAATGAACATGAATGGAAATTCAATAACAACAAGTCAATGACAACCTTTTCCTTCCACAAACAGTCTTTGTTACTCTGGACTACCCGCAGACTAATGTTACCATAGGGACTATTTCTTCAGTAGAAAGTAGTTCCACGGAAAACTGTAGACCCTGAGGTCATCGTCCACCACAAATGAAAGCCCCCATTCTCCTCCACGGCGTTGGGGGGGGCGGCGAAAAATCTCCGAGACAGATATCTCAAAACCTGGACAAATGAAACATGTTTGCATGCGTCGGTGTCTGCGCATGCAAGCAGATTTGGTTTCATTGGTCAAGTGGCCACCATGACAGAAGGTCTATTCGGATTGAGACTGGTTGTATACAGTGTGTGTAGATATACACGCACACTTGTTTCCTTCGAGGTCAGAGCACAAACGTAGCAGCGAGTCAGAAAGAGTCAGAAAGCCTGCTGCTATTGTTTCCGTTTCGTTCTCTGTCCATCAGACAGCCATGGGATTCAGACTTGGCTCTGCACATTCAGAAACACGGCCATTACATACAATTGATCACCATTGCATTTTTTTCTTTTTCTGAAAAAGCAAACAAATTATGTCAATATTAACACATGAATCATTTAAATGGTGCCTTATTAGCTTTCAGATGTATGAGATGGGCGCTGGCACACGCTATTATTATTGTTATTGCTATTCTCAGGCATGTGCCTATTATGTAAATCCACTGAGCTCGCTCCAAAACTGCCTTCACATAAACATGTCTCATGCCCGTAATGGGTTTTAAGATTCACAACACAAAAGTCATTTCTTTTCATGAACTTTGCCTGCGTACAGTCACATCCAGGCAGAGCGGTGCGGTGCACGTACAGTCGCGCTTCAGCTGGTAATCCTCCGCCTGCCAGCAGCACATGTACGGTTTCTTCAGAAGATTTTTGTTTTCAAGCCACAGAATATTTTCCGGCGCCGGCTGAGAAAATGTTGTCATTAAGCTAAAACCATGGGGACACAAAACGCGTCCGTGGGTATATTCCACAGGACGTGCTGGCTATGTTTTCAGCTTGATACTGTATCTGCGTAAAGGCGGCAGGGTAGCACGTGATGCATACTAACGCACGGATTACCTCCGTCTTGTGTGTTTGAGATTCATAACTGCACGACAAACACAACGCCGATCCCTGCCATCATTTCCCTCCTGGGGTTGTCTGATGATCCCGTTACAGATATTGGAGTCTGACAGCGTCTCTTCCACACTCATTCTTATGCAAATGTTTAGCTGGAGATCATGTAACTGGACACATTTCCTACTATATATATATATATATGAGTGTGTGTATGTGTATATATACTGTAAATATTATTGGTGGAAGAAGTATTCAGATCTTTTACTTAAGTAAAAGTAGCAATACCACGGTGTAGAAGTACTCGGTTAAGTCCTGCATTCAACATTTTACTTAGTAAAAGTACAAAACTATTAGTAAAGGAAAAGTAAAATCAAAGGGAACTTAAAGTACCAAAAGTAAAACTAGTCACTAAACAGAATGGCACATTTCTAACTAATACAAGTGATGCATTAATATCTAAGCATCACTAATGTTGCAGCTGGTAAAGGTGGCGCTAATTGTAACTACTTTATGTACTGCCGACTGGCTTTGTCTATAACAATACAGCATATAGTAGAAGGGTAAAGTAGCATGAAATGAATGTGGAAAAAGTATGAAATAGAGGGGGAGGATGCAAATTAGTTTTATTATTTCCTGCTTTAACCTGAACCAAGATTTCAGGTCCATTTAAGGAAAAGTAGCAAAACCACAGTGTACAATTACTTAAAAAGTAAGGAATTAGTTTAAAATCATTACAAAAATAAAATGATGTCGATGTCAGTGTCATCACCGTGTGAGCAGCATTTTAATGTAGCCGTTTGAAGTGGAGCTAATTTGAACTACTTTATATGGGTTGTTCACTCTGTAAAAACCCATTTTATGGGATGAACATGTGTTTCTATGTAAAAGATTAAGTTGACCTAACTATTATACTACTAAAATATCTTGTAATTATAGCAGCATAAACGTAGTGAAGTGAAATGTGCAATATCTCCCTCTAGTAAAGCAGAAGGACCTCAAAATCCACCTGTGGCTAAATTAGTGGTATATGAAATTACATTTTTAGGAACTACAGTTGTTAATAGAGTTTCAGCACAAGCAAAGCGCTGCCACAGCATCAGTGTAAGCAATTGAAAAAATTTCTCGTGGCCCGGTATTACCTGTTGTAATATGGAAAGCATCATTAGGGCTGCAACACTCCAGTATTTTCATTAGCATCTTACCTGCTGATTACTTTTTGACTAATCATGAAAGATGTCCACCACGATTTCTCGAGGTTTCCAAAATGGCTCGTTTTGTCTCCTAAACGGCTCAAATTTACTGTGATGCAAAACAGAGAAAAGCAGCAAATTTAAGAAACTGAACACAAACGAGCCGATTCTGTTTCCGGAGTGCCTAATGGGCCGACGGCTCATTAAGACTAATGTGCTTTTGATGGCTCGGCGATAACACGACTTGAGGACATGCAGACGACGTGTCGGACCACCTTAATGGGAGAGGATGGATTTTTTATTTTTCTCTTGTCTGCCAGTCGCGCGTTCGCTCTCTGTGGCTCCGAGCTGTGGCTCATAGGTTCAAATATACCGATGGGGGCGAGCAGCGTAGCGTTAGCAAAGAGTTCATATCTGTTTTTGCTCCAAAACATTGCAGTTTAAGTCTGCCCTCTCGTATCTCTTCATGTTAATTCTGACACAAAGGTAAAATGTAATTATTGCCATGGTAACATAGAGAAATTATGATGTTTGTTGCACCTCCATCCCAGTTACATATAGGTTTGTGGGGGTTTTATTGTAGCGAAGGGAGAAGTTTGCCTGCAGGGCTTTCTGCCTTTCTTTTTTCCTAAACCTAACCAAGTAGTAAGGCTTTCTGGCAGACAGCCCTGAGGGCAAACTTCTCCCATGTGCGAAACGTCCATGGCTAACAGTAACTGCTGATGGGAGTTAGCTCAGCTTAGTTTTAGGCTGTACTTTTTTTCAGACACCGCTTCTTCAGTCAGACACAGAATTTGGCAAAACGTTCTTATCTGCTCTCTTTCAGAGGGTACTTGAAGTAGATAGTTGGGCTCATGGTTAGCCTAGCTTAGCATAAAGACTTGAAGCAGGGGAAACAGCCTGTCGAAGGTTCGTTTCGTGGTTTTGGGGGAACTTATGTGTTTGAGCTATTTCTTGACCAACAGTGTCGTCTGTTCAGTACTCGAACTAAAGAGAAGAGTGTGTTGAATATTGTACAGTGTCTGGAAACACCTCAGTGTTCACAGTAGCTAAATATGTTTCCCCTGAGTATTTGTAACGGCTCCAGTTTTAATGGCTCAGGTTTAGTTTATTTAGCTAAATTAAACATCAGTTCTGTTGAACAATCGTTTTGCTTAATGACACAACAAATGTCTTCTGTCTCTCACCTCCCTCTCTCTGTAATGATGCCAGCGACAAAGTAAAGTCGTTTTACAAAAGCAGCTGGTGGGGTTTCCTGTGTGTGTGTGTGTGTGTGTGTGTGTGTGTGTGTGTGTGTGTGTGTGTGTGTGTGTGTGTGTGTGTGTGTGCGCGTGCGCGCGATCATTACAGCAGATCTGCCAGCTCCAGTATGAGGAGGCATAAATACAGGTTCCCTAATGACCCCGGTTACCGCGGCAACAGCATCCCGTTGAGCCAAATCTGACAGCAAAGTGCGGAGAAGAGGTGACTGAGATAGCGGGAGGGGGTGGGGAGGTGTGGGGAGGGGGAGCACTAGAGGGGAGTGGAGAGACGAGGAGAGGCTGAGCGGGCGGATTAATGGACGGAAATGGAAAGAGTGGATGGAGACAAAAGACAGGAGCCGTTAAAGAGGGCGAGAGAGAGAGAGGAAGCGTTAGCGGAAAGGAGAGAATAAGAGTGAGAGAAAGGAAGTTCGAAAAAAACAGAAGTAGATGAGTGCATACATGACGAGCATCCACACTAATATGGGTTTAATTTGGAAGTTATTTCACTTGCAAACGCACAGAAAAAACAGGCGGTCCTGTGGAGTCTGTCACCTGTCATCACCGAACCAAACGCAACCACAGGAATCACGCTCACATTGGTCTCTGCGCCTCGTGATTTACGTCCAGTGCCGACATTTAGTGCCAGCGCACGAGTCAAGTGTCCGTTACGCAGTGATTAAAAGAGCGGCGGTGAGGCCGGGGTATGGGCGTGCACCTCGTCGGACTATGAAGCAGGAGACTTGTCCCCTGTCGTGGACATGCCATTGATGTTTACTTTTGTTTTGTTTTTTGGTTTTTAACGATGATCTCTCCCTAACCTTAACTGTAGTTGCCGTTTGCAGATATTCCAGAGAGAAATACTTGCACATAATCAGGTGTTTCGCTGTGTTGTCCAATATCAGTGTTCTTGTCTGGCGACAGGGTTGCAAAAACCCAGAAAAAGGATGGAAAGCCAAATCTAAAAGCCTTTGACACGCGCACTGCACATATGTGGATTTAAAATAGGAAGTAATGCCAGCTGGGTTTCATCCGTACGCGGCACTTTCATTGAAAAGCAGTTTGTTAATGTTAATACTTATCTCGCAGTAGTGCTCTGTGACTGAACAACTTCACGCAAGACGACTGTCATCTGTGTGAGGGGAGATTTGTGACCCCAGTCAACTCAAGCTTTCTTCCGTCACTGTCCGTCAGAAGCACTTAGTCTGTGTACAATGTGAAGCAATAAAAAAACACAGATCATATATCCACTCTACTGTGCATAAACACACAAATAAATAAATTATAAAAAATTCCCTCAGAGGAATCTAACCACGTAGAAGTTAAAGTGTTTGCAATATAAAATACAGTTATTATTGCAGCAAAACAACAGAGGTGAGAGCATCTGTTGATGTAAAAGTCACAAAAACCAACGCTGGAGAGAGATGAGAGAAGATAAAGGAATGGAGAGAGTGTAAGAAGGAAAGAAAAGGGGTAGAGACCCAGTAGAGGTGGTAGGAGATTTTAAACCGCGATGGGGGAGAGAGACAGCATTGATAAGCAGAGGCCGAGATGCTGTAGATCGTGGGTGAGAAGGAGAATGAAGGGGGGAGGGGATGAGGAGAGGAAGAGCAAGAGGGCGAGGAAGGAAGAAAGTGAAAGAGATGGCGGAGGGAAAAAAAGAGCGCAACGATGGAGGGCGGAAGCTGTGGAGAGGGAGGAGAAGAAAGAGAAAAGGCAAAGACGGGAGGATGAAGTCACAGAGAGACGGACGAGGGGGAGCGACAGGTGGATCGGAGGACGGCAAATACAAGCGTGTAGAGAGGAAGAGGAAGAGGAAGGACGTTCAGGCGGAAAGAGAGAGCGGGAGCAAGTAAAGACGTGGATGGAGGGGAAAGAGGAATGTGTGCGTCCATTGTGTCCATGTGTGGGGGCGTGTGTGTGTTTGATGTCCAGGCAGAGAGGAAATCGAAATGAAATGAAATAAGACTCTGCACCTGTCTGCTTCATCACACACACAGACACACACGCACGCGCACACACACGCACACACACGCGCACACACACACACACACGCGCCTCTTTGATTCGCTCGGTTTGGGTTCCTGACGTTTGATTTTCACTTCAGACGTTGAGGTTTTCTTTGCATCCCGGGAGCCGTTTAGTTTCGCTCAGAGCGACGGGGGCCCGAAGCCACCAGAGAGCCGTTCAAATTCTCTGAGGCGGCGTGGGACAGAACAGAGGCATTCAGCGAGGAGGTGGACTCCAATTACAGAAGGAACAAAAACTCAAGGGACTTATAATATCTGGCTGTAATCTTTTTCTTATAGCCATTTTATGAATCACACTCTGTTCATTTTATTCCAAGTATGACCAACAAGGTTGTATTACAGAGCCAACAAACACATAGCATTTAGTTGGAGCTGTGACCTACAACGTTCTGTGGAGTGAGTGTGTGATAACTCTGACTGACAGGAACTCCAGTTCTCTCTCGGTTTCTTTTTGTCTTTGTTTCGCTCTCGTCTCCGTACATTCGTGAAACCGCTTTGGGAAAAATGTGATTTGTTGTTATGTTTTTTGTTTTTTTTTTTACCCAAGTTCACACATTTTTTAAGAAAGCTCAGTTCCCAGCACCTGGAGCAAACCCACGCTCACGGTGCGTTTGCATCCAATCACGTCTCGCCATTGGCTTTGTAAGCAGTATGCAATACCACCGTCTAAAATTAGCTTCACGTTCAGACTCAATCAACCTACTTGTGTGTGTGTGTGTGTGTGTGTTTGCTTATCTCCTATTCAAATCTCATGAGGTCATCAGAATCAATTACAGACCTCATTAATCTCACACACACACACACACACACTGTGATAGTGACACCCTTTCATACGTAGCCACGGTCACGGGGCATTCAGTGTGTGTGTGTGTGTGTGTGTGTGTGTGTGTGTGTGTGTGTGTGGTGAGACGAGACAGTTTGGCACACTGAGGCAATAGCTGTATAACTGTAGCTAGGGGAAGGGATGCCATCTCTGTGTGTGTGTGTGTGTGTGTGTGTGTGTGTGTGTGTATGGGTGTAGAAGGGAGTACATATGAGAGTGGGTGTGTAAGCGTGACAGACATATTGGCAGATTTATAACTAAGCAATAGAATCAAAGAGCTTCAGTGTATCTGAATTGCATAGCGGAAGTCCCTAGTTACTGAAGTTTTCTGTCTATTGTTTGAAATGAACCTGCAACTGTACTGGACGAAATATGCAGATAGATAAAAACAACAACATATATTGTAAGAATTCAACAAACTATTGGATTTGGCCAAGGCGTGGGTTTGGTGTCAGAAGTGTGGATATATATAAATATATATATTCAATTCTAGCGTGTTTTTAGGAGAATAGTAACTGAAAATAACAATACATATTAAACGACAGTTTCTTGCAGCGTTGGTGAAGTCGTTTTTGCAGCCCTGCTCAGTGTCTTCCTCCCAGTCTCCATACGACCCCAATAACCTCCAGCAATAGGTAGGGCAGCCTAAGTCCAAGTGCAGATTCAAAACAGGTCCTCCGAAATATGAAAACAGATAAGGTGTGTGTGTGTGAGAGAGAGGGAGAGGAGATGTATAATATATGCATGTTTATGGATGTGTGTTTGTGTGTTGGGGGTTGCAGGGATCCTTGTAACTCCCTGGGAGCTCCGATCAATCAGGACACAACAGCTATATAATGAATGTGAATCCAGTGTGTGTGTGTGTGTGTGTGTGTGTGTGTGTGCGTGAGAGAGAGTCTATTCTTTGTGTGTGTTTCTCCCGAGGTGACCTAGTGAGGATGGTAATGATGTCTAACAATCAGGAGAGTGTGTGGAAACCAAAACCTCAGAGGAGGAGGTATATATATATATTGGTATTTTGTTAACTCCAAGTCTAATCTATTTCCATTTTTGTTCTTTTTTTTTTTTTACATATAGATTAGACTTGAAGTTAACGAAATACCCAACAGTGCCTAAAAAAAAAGAATATATATATATATATAGTAAATCACAATTCTTCTGTTTGTACATTTAATTCAATCTTGTGTGAGAATGTGCGTGTGCCTTTTTACAGTTTAGAAGCTGTCCACCTTGTTAACCCTCAGACATGTTCTGTAACGTGAAGTCAGGACAGTAAGTAAGTAGCTACACCGCGAAATAATACGTATGCCGCGAAAACATAAGAGACATTGTTTTGGTCTCCCAATCTGAGTCGTGCATGGGTCCAGGTCCACGTCCACACCTGCCCCACACAGTTATCTCTAAATCAAAGCCAGACCCAATCAAGCCCTTTGATGGGAGACACGACAAGCCGTACACAAAACCAAATACATGTTCAGAGGCAGCAGGTTGCTGTCGCGGCTCACAAAGGCTACAACAGATGAATACATTTTTAGTTGAAAAAAATAAATGAAAGACATCAGTGACACATGCAGACTGCAGAGGCAGAAGCACTCTCCATGTTTCAATGGGTTCTGTCCAGTTGCATTTCTGCTCAGAACTCATTGGTAAAGGATCATGCTAGAATCTCTCCAACATCGCGCAGTCACAAACTAGATTTTGAGTGTTAATATAACTAAATATAGTATAATTCTATGTTTTGAAACCTTGACAATCCTTGATTTTGACAGGGTCAGGGACTTGGAGCTTTAACACAACGATGCTTCGTTCCTGATCTCACATTGTTCTCGACACGCTGAGCAGTTTCAGGCTGTTTGAAAAATCAAAAGTCAGCTGCAGTAACCACAAAAATGTATGCAAAGTTTGATATTATTGTAATACATTGACTCAATTCATTCGGAAAGAGTTGAGCTGCTTGCTCTTTTTACATATACAGTTTCACACAGCGAGCCTTTCTGAAAGGCACCTCGACAGTTGCTGAGTGACTTGAAATCAGTTTCTCTACTTAAGGGACATCCAGATCAAGTCAAGTCTGTTTTATTGTCAGTTCTTCCACATGTACATTACATACATACAGAGAATCGAAATTGCGTTACTCTCAGACCCCCGGTGCATACAGATAACACTAACAGTAGAGCCTAAAATCTAGATCAAATATAAAATATAAGCTAAAACTATACAATAAGGGATTATAAAATAAAAAAAGACATAATAAAAAAAGCGAGTTCAGCTTCCTGACAGCCTGATGGATGAAGCTGTCCTTCAGTCTGCTGGTCCTGGCCTGGGGACTCCGCAGTCTCCTCCCTGATTGCAGCAGACTGAAGAAGCTGTGTGACGGGGTGTGTGGGATCACCTGCAATGCAGAGGGCTTTGCGAGTGAGACGGGTTCCATAAATGTCCTGGAGGGAGGGGAGAGAGACACCAATGATCTTCTCAGCTGCTGCGTTGCAGAGTCTTCAGGCAGGACGCGTTGCAGGCGCCATACCACACAGTGATGCAGCTAGTCAGAATGCTCTCAATGGTGCCTCTGTAGAAGGTGTACATGATGGGGGGTGGGGCTCTGGCTCTCCTCAGTTTGCGGAGGAAGTAGAGACGCTGCTGTGATTTCTTGGCCAGTGCTGCAGTGTTGTCGGTCCAGGAGAGGTCCTCTGTGATGTGCACGCCCAGGAACTTGGTGCTGCTCACTCTCTCCACAGTCGCACTGTTGATGGTCAGAGGAAAATGCTGAGTGTGCGCTCTCCTGAAGTCAACGACAATCTCCTTCGTCTTCTCCACGTTCAGAGAGAGATTGTTGTCGCTGCACCACCCGGCCAGGCGGCTCACCTCGCTCCTGTAGTTTGTCTCATCTCTGTTGCTAATGAGACCCACCACAGTCGTGTCATCCGCTAACTTAATGAAGAGGTTGGAGTTGAGTGACGGTGTGCAGTCGTGTGTCAGCAGAGTGAAGAGGAGGGGGCTCAGCACACATCCTTGGGGGGCCCCAGTGTTCAGTGTGATGATGCTGGATGTGTTGCTGCCGACACGTACTGCCTGAGGTCTTCCAGTCAGAAAGTCCAGCAGCCAGTTGCACAGCGAAGTGTTGAGCCCCAGCTCGACCAGTTTGTGAATGAGCTGTTGAGGGATGATTGTGTTGAATGCTGAACTGAAGTCTATGAACAGCATTCTGACGCATGAGTCTTTTTTCTCTAGATGTGTGAGTGCTGAGTGGAGGGTAGTTGAGATGGCATCATCGGTCGACCGGTTGGACCGATATGCAAACTGGAATGTGTCCAGGGAGGGGGGGAGGGCAGGGGATCATTATAAGATCAACAATCACCAAACTGCTTCCTATTTATAAATTCATCGACAAACCAAAACGATTCTGGTTGGAATGAGATCTGAAGCAGATGCAATACAGTTAGTGCTCAATGGGAAAATATAAGAGCAGAACCTTGTTCAGCACCATGGCCAGCTCCACCCGTTACAGTAAAGAACAGTGCAGTCAGGCTACAGCTATAAACCAGGCTTCAGCACCATGGCCAGCTCCACCTGTTACAGTAAAGAGCAGCGCAGTCAGGCTATAGCTTTAAACCAGGCTTCAGCACCATGGCCAGCTCCACCCGTTACAGTAAAGAACAGTGCAGTCAGGCTACAGCTATAAACCAGGCTTCAGCACCATGGCCAGCTCCACCCGTTACAGTAAAGATCAGCGCAGTCAGGCTACAGCTATAAACCAGGCTTCAGCACCATGGCCAGCTCCACCCCTTACAGTAAAGGGCAGCACAGTCAGGCTATAGCTTTAAACCAGGCTTCAGCACCATGGCCAGCTCCACCCATTACAGTAAACAGCAGCGCAGTCAGGTTATAACATACTGAATACTAGTAGTGAGTAATAGTGATAATGTAGGCACCTGGCCTGGCAAAATATTTTGTTCCCGATATAAGCTTTGGTTGTAATATAAATGTAAATGCATATACAGTACAGCTTGCAGATTGATGTGAACCGAAGCGTTGCACATGAATGTATAGAGACATGAGCATCCATGCACATACACACGTACATGAAGAAGCAGAAGGGTGTGAGCAGGAGTTCTGTTCGGAGTCCTCTGTGGCTTTCAGCCTCCACAAAAGAGATCCTAATCCTCCCCCAAGATGACCTTTACAGAGAGTAACTAGACCAACCTGCAGTGATGAATGGTACCATAGTTTCCTCTAGAATATCACACACAACCACACGGTCTCTCCTTAACCTTCATTTCTCTCTCCAAAACAATAGTAATTTGCTTTCACTTCCTCCTCTCATACGAACCTCTGTCAGCACACCTGCGTGTTTTTCTTTCTATTCTTTTCACTATTTGTATTTTTTCTCTTTTACACTCAGGGTCATCGCCGCCACGTGGACATTTATATAATGTGTCTTTTATCCCTAAACATCTCATGTAAAAAATAAAAGTATTAGATTTAGCCATTAAAGCGTGCATAATGAGTCCTTCAGAAACATGACCTCAGCCACAGCCCTGTTCACGCTAGCGTCCTTCCTTCCTGGTAGCCGTTGGTTTTACTTCATTTCTGTAAATTAAAACGTGCGTTGTTATTATTGTGTGCAGATGAAAGCAAAACCTTTTCTAAAAAGTCTCCATTGTGTCGGTGATCTGAAGCAAAATCTGAATATCTGAGATTCAGGAGCTGGTTGCAGAGTTGGCTGCACACTTTTAAAACAAGAAACAACCAAACTCACACTGTTGTTTTCTCAGCGTCCACGTTTGCTCCAGGCTCATAACCACCCAGGCAAGTCCCCCAGGGGCCTGGAGACTCCGGGTTCAGTGTGCTGTTAATACTGTATGCAGCTCTGAAGTACAATATAAACTGAAATGACTGAGGCAACACCTGCATTATAAGTCATCTCGAGGCCCTGTTGTGTCGAGGGGCCCTGAGTTAAAATCTAGTTAAGACCTTTTATTGTTTCACATTAAATTAGAATAATGATGAGAATAATAATACATTCAATTTTAAGCGCCTTTCACGTAACTTTATGTACAGAAAAAACGACGTTAATGCAAATCTAAAACAAACCAATTACTATTTACGATCTAGTACATACGCAGTGCGCCGAGAGAGGGGGAGAAACTGGGGGTCAAGAGGGGCCCACGGCCCCCAGGTGGGTTAATCTGGCCCTGTATTTTACTCATCGATTGTCTTCACTGTTTGGCTTCCAAAACACCTGTATATCTGGAGCTGCAATGGTTAATCGATTAATCAGCAACTATTTTGATAACTGATTAATCGTTAAAATCGAATAAACATTTGCATGTTCCAACCGGTCAGATGTGAGGGTTTGCTGCTTTTCTTGCGTCACACACGTTAGGAACCTCAAACCTCAATGTCATTTGGGTTTTGGACTGTTGGTCAGGCAAAAAAGAAAAAGAAGAAGAGTTATCGGACACTCCTGAGACAAAACGATTCATCCATTAGTCGTTAAAAACAGCCAGTCGTTCAGATCTCAGATATCTGAGCTTCCTTGAACACACCAAGTCAGCGTGGTAGAAGAGCTCCTAAGTGCTCACGAGATCATTGAAAGGAACGTAATTTTTTTTTTTTTTTGGCAACTAAATGTTGACTGATGCATTTTCTGTCTGCAGCAACCTTCTCACCACATGACTTTTATAGAAATGATATGAAACCAGTGGCTGCCTGAGGGGATTGGAATCAATGTGGAAGCTGAACAGGATGATTCTGAAACTGCTCGGGGGGCAATGCAAAGTGTAAGTTGACGGGCTGAAACTTGAGGGTGATCTTTTCCTTCACTCTGAGATCAACACAGCACATTTCATCGGCCACAGAAGAGCCAGCGAGTCGCTCGGGTTTCCTACCTGGAACATGATCCTGTACTGCTCCTCCGGACGCCTCACCACACACATGTTGCAGCCCATGATGACGTCGGACACTGGTCCCCTGATCGCTCTCTCTCTCTCTCTCTCTCTTCCGTCCTCTGTCCTCCGCAGGTCCCTCAGAAAACGTCGGCGTCAGTAATCCGTCTCGTCTGTCCGACCTTTAGCCTCCTAAATGGGATGTCCTCGGGTGTTGAGAGAAGGATCGCGTCGGAATGGACAGGCGAACAGGTGTAACCCCTGCTGACAGAGATCCTCGTACGTCGTCCTCTGTCCCCAAAGAGAAAAGGCTTCCAGTGAGATTCAAACGCCTTCGTCTGCCTCCCAAGTTTCTTTTTCCGAAGATAGAAAAGCTGCTCTTATCCGTGAACGCTTCACTGGTTCTTCTGCAAGACGAAATATCCTCATACATGGGAAGTTTCAGTCGGTTTCGAGCGTTTTTGGCAAACAAGCACAAAAGTGGGGTAGTTTTATCCTCGGAAAAAGGAACATTCCCCACAAAAAAAACGAAGCCACTTCATCTAAACATAAAACACATCCCCTTCGTTAAGTTTATTGAAACTCAGTCAAACTTCACCGCCTCGTCAACAAAGACACCTGCTCAGGAAAAGTGCCACTTCAGACAAAAACCCCGCTGAGAGTCAAGCTGAGGTCACTTCCTGTTGTCGTGTCGCCTCCGCGCTGTCACGCTGAAGCCCCAGGCAGAAGCCAGCCTCCGGTGTTCCCGAACGCTCCGCGCTCGCACGCACAAAGCAATGATGAAACAGAAGCCAAAAGGAGCGGCCCGCTGTTCTGCTTCGTTTTGTTGTCGCGTTGCGTTGCTCCAGCGGCTCCGTGCAGCTTTTATCTGCTCTCCCGCGGGCGGCGGCGAGGCGAGATGCGGCGTCTTTTCATCACGGTGAAAAATTAATTTCTATTCATGCGCGGCAGATTGTTTCAGCCCTGCAGGGGAGGGGGAGGAGGAGGAGGAGGGGGGATGAAGAGGCAGAGAGATGCAGGTGTGTGGGTTGGATTAGGTGCCACCCGCACGCGCTTCACGCTGACCCCTCTGGGAGCGCGTTTGGTCTGATGTGTGTTCGACGTGTTCAGTTGCGGTGAACAGCAGTCGGCCGGTTTGAGACCAAAGTGATGCAAAGTGCAGCTCAAACGGCCGAGGGCGGAGGAAAGATGTAGTGCCCCTTCAGTGTTCAGTAATGTGACGCCTACGAAGTCATAGGCACAACAAAATGAATGCTGGGACTGAAAGGATTATTTGAGTTATTAAATAAATAGGGTCATCTGCAAGTAAAATGACAAAAGAAATCGGGGGGGGGCAGTTGTTTTTAAATGTTTTTTTCCCTGACAGAATTTGTAGCTCTTCCTCTGCTGAGATCTCCTCAGTCTGAATCAAAGTGTCGCCTGCTTTTCTAAATCGGGTTAAAACCAACCCTTTCTCAATGCTATAATGTCTTCACTAATCTTTACACTTTAAACGTTAAACATCTTAAGCCAAATGTTTAGTTTCGTGTCTCCTGAGGTTCGTCTTAAGCCGCAGTGGAAACGAGGCCGCTGCCGATTAGTAAGACATGAAGGAGGAGAAGAAGAAGAAGAAGAAACCTCCTCCGGCTGTAAACTGTTCAGCGGATCAATAATTCATCCGAACATCAGCGAGGGCTTTAAAACGACTCCCCCCCCCCTCCCCAAAGTGACGAGAGAATAAAAGGGAAACAGACTGCTGAGTTTGAGCTGAAATATTCAATATTAGTCACAGAGAAATATTCAATAGAGCTTTTAAACGGTAAGATTTATGCTTCTAGACCAGGAAGAGGAGACGCTCCGAAGAAAGTCACTGATTTATAGTCAAATATATTGGTGAAACCAGTGTAAACAGTGCTGTGCACTTGATGCCAGGGGTCAGTTTGATCATGTTTGCTTGTGCTACGAATTGATGCACATATTCATACGAAAGAAAAGAAGCCCTTTTTAGCACCTGAATGTTCATGTCCCAAACTGTTGATAATCTGAACACCGCTTGTGCTTGTTGAACTGAACACACTAGTTTAGGCTTTAAACTTGTTAAGGATTTTTCTCACAATTTGTGCTCTAAAAAGTGATTTTAAAACCTACTTTATGACTTTATTTCAACCCGCTCCTCCATCGCCTTCCGAGCAGCTGTTGTTTCTCACGTGGGAGATAAAAATAGTTGTGTGCTTCGTGTTTTTTGGCAAAGTTTTAGTACACTTTAGCTGCTAACTGTGGCGTCATTAGGATAGAGCTATTTGTGCTTACGGAACAGGATGCGTTTGGATTTAAAGGAAAAAGCGAAATCCAGGTCTGAAGAAACATCAGTGAAGGTGCGCGGGGGTTTCACCACAAGGCCGGCGCCTTTGAGCGCCACAGTTCCTGCAGTGTTCGTATCCCAAGTGTTATCAGAGGAGGTTTTGTGCAGTCCAGCGTTACGTCGGCTGACGCAAAATCGTCAGTAAGTGCGGGGTGCTTTTATTTGACTTTGTCTTTCCAACTCTGACAGCTCAGACTTGTCTTTACCACTTTAGGACAACTTTCCCCCTGTGTTTGAGTTCTACACCCGATCAGTTTGGTGTTCTGTCACCGCGAAGAGACGTTAAAATATGACCAATGTGAAAAGGTTGGTAGGGTTTCAGCCCTGTTAGGTACTGATGCGACTTCATTTTTTAGATGTTTATCAAAGCTTAGCTTTACTTTAGTTCTTTCTCTCCTCTGTCACGTTGAGGCTTTGCAGAGTAGAGTACCCCCCCATCGCCCCTGTTTTATAATCGCCCACAGACGGTCCTTGAGATGGATTTTGCCTGCAGAAAGATGACAGACAGTGCCGACGCGCTGCAGAAACACTGGCACATTCAGCCAGCATCGCCTGCTGCTCCTGTCACCGAACGTCACTTATCTGGTTCTTTATGAGTCTACCTCTGCATCTCTGCAGCTGTTATCTGTCATCAGCACCTGCTTTGTACACCTCAATCCTCCACAGGATTCCTGTCAGACAATGCGCAGGGGAATAGGGGCAAAATGTGAAAGGTGCATTCAGAGAAAAGAGGAAAGATAAAACCAAAGGTGTCCAAAGATAAACTAGAAAATGAGACGGCGAGAAACGGGAAGGTTAAAGAGGGTAGAAGTGAAGAGCTGCCGCCCGGGACTTCCTCAAAGATCCCTCAATCCTTCAGGCTTGTTTGTGCTTTTAATTAAGTTTGATCTCTTCTTCTATCCAAAAAAACCCCCCAAAAATGACTGGTGACTGTTGCACGTCCCACAGGTGCCACTACGCAGAAAACACACCGAGTCCTTGAGGGAATATCTCAGGTTCTGTGCTCAAACTTTATCAACTAAATCCTTTTTCCCCCAGTGTGTCTGGCTCTCACATTGAGTTCCAAGTGTCTTTACATCCTTTGCTGACCAGAAAGAAAAACAAAAATCTGTTTCCCCAAAATCCCTAAAGTCCCCCTTCAGGACTGATATTCCAGGGAGGTGAAGAGCGGTTTTGTTTCAGCAAACATCAGCGTGAAACAGTCGCCCCTCCGCGTGCGGTGAAACTCACTTTATTCTCCACCTAATTCCCCCCAAATCCTCCTCCTCCTCACCCGAGAGTGGAAGGCAGACGGAGGTGGATCCTGTTGTTTTGCGAGGAGAGCTAGATTCTCCGAGCGTCAGCCTTTGCTGTTCCTCTCTTCATCCCTGGATTTCCTCTGCTGCTCTGGCATTCCCCTGCAAAGGTTGAATCCGGCTTAGTTTCGCCCCTGAACACACAGACACAGAAACACAGAAGGGGATTCTTACTGGGTTTACACACCGATTGGATGAAATTCCTGGTCAGAATTTCAGATCTTGTGCCAGCGGTGTGTTCGATCACCTCTCCATCTAAAGGGAGACATTTAAACGAGCTGAAAGTTGATTTGAACGAGCCAGAATTTGAGAAGAATTTCTTGCCTTTTACTCAAAACACAAAATATCCATTTCATAAAGTCACTTCTGTCCGTAATCTGTTTTTTTTTAGATTTTTCTTGAAGCAAGTGAAAGAATCTAGAATACCTCCTGTCGCCAGTAGAAATGAAACTGAAATGAGCTGAAACGCTCAGTCGTTTCTGCAGAGAAAACACATTTCTACTACACAAAACTCTGTCCAGTTGTGTCACAATTTTCTCTCATTTTTGCTTCTTTTTTTTTTTTTTGCGAATTACTGGGTAGTTTTCGGTCTTTGTGTTCTTCAAAAAGGAATTCAAATAAAAAAGGGCAAATCCCTCTTTGGTCGAGCTATTGTACGTATGCAGCCAATCACGGTCACACGTAGACATTGGTCTGGATCCGTCGAGCAACAGAAAACCACAATCAACAACAATTTTGTTAATCGATCGTTTTTTATAAAAAATCTCTAAAACATTTAAGTAGCTTTCAGCTTTGGACTGTTGGACGGACAAAACAAGCAGCTTAAATACATCACCTTGAAGTTTGAGGGGCAAATTTGACTATTTCCATCTTTTTGGACCGAACAACTTATTTGAATACTCAAGAAAACACTCTGCAGATTAATAGATAATGAAAGAAAATGGCTAGCTGCAGCCCAACATATAATGTTCCAGAAATGACTTAATAAGGCAGGTTGCTGCACTAGAATCACATTTTTAGAAAATTCTCATTTGTGAGAGAAGCAAGTGAAATGTTCTTTTTTTTTTTATTGTTTTTATGAAAATAACATTTGAGGACTCAAATTACAGACTGGATAAGAAGCTGGAGACTGGATATAAACTCAGACCCCTGTCAACCCTCCTACCGCTGCTGGTAAAAAAAAATATATTTTGATTTTAAAGATCCCCAAGTTGCACCTTTTCCAGATGTTTCAGGAACCATCCAGTCGTTGATTTCCCCAGGGGAATCAGCCCCCCGAGTCCTCCCACAGAAAGTGCTCCTCGTCTGGGCAAAGCTTCCACACCCTCCTCCTCCTCCTCCTGCTGCTGCTTCCTTCAGAATAATGACACGGCCCCAGCGCTCCCCTCCCGGCTACAGCAGCCCCGGCTCTTCACAGATGTATGACGGGACGGCGGTGGATCCCGAACCAGCGGACTGATCTGCAGCTCTCTGCTCGCTGCCCTCGCTCCTTCTGCAGCATCCTCCCTGCGCTGGACCAACGGCAGCCTCCGCGGCAGCACAGCCAGCCAATAACGTGCAGCCGGCAGTTAATTTTCCTCTCAGCGATGGCTCTTTCCCTCCCCCTCCTCCGCTTCTCCCTCCCACCTGCCGGTCCCCTCCCCTCCCTGCTTTCCTTTGGCTCTGCCGTCTCCTTATTGTTCTTCACCTGTTCGTTCGCCGCTGTGACACCCAAATATCCCTCGGCTCTCACGCGCGCAAACGTGCATTTGTGTCTTCCTCCCGACTGGCAACGCGCACCCAGCAGACACATCGGCGTGCCGCGGCCGTCAGGGGGAATCCTCTCATCTTCCAAATGTCAACTTGAACAGTTTAAACCGGCGGGGGTGTTTGAGTTTCTCCGGTTGGATTCATCCTCCGGCAGAGGAAGGTGTCATGCTGACCCTCAAGTGAGATGGAAGAAAAAAAACCAAACTGGAGTGAAAAAGACTCCATGCATGAATACATTTGTTCCGTTCACGAGTCTTCATGTCTTCCCATCAGCACAGGCAGTCAGCCTCCGACAGGCAGGGTGCACGCGTTGATCGGTTCCTATTTCGCTGGTTATATTTGCAGCTTTCTAATCCAATACATGAGCTACATTTTGTTGTTAGGTACTACTCTGACCTGCTCGAGCAACCAGTCCAGTTCTTTTGATGGGCTGCAGAACAAGCACAAGAAGCCTTTGGGGACAAGAATTTAATAGTACGAATAACTCATTTTTAAAATGAAATGTAGTAATTTATGTACACAAATGAACCAAAGGTTTACCTGCCGGACTCTGTATAAACCAGGGCTGTCAGACTCAAATACACAGTGGGCCAAAATTTTAAACTTGAACAAAGTCGCGGGCCAACACTGAACCTTTTAATAAGGACCCAAACAGGTTTTGCTTTAACACTGAACAATGGAACGAGCAGCGCTTATTACCCTCCAATATATGACTTAATAGTGCAGACATGCAAAATCATGGCGTCCTCCTGAGTTGTAGCCACGTCGGCTCCACGTACAGGACAAACAGGTCCGTCTGTTACACATGTCAACAGATGTTCTGCCCCCCACCTGTCCACAAAGCCCCTGTTTCCTGCCTCTCTCTTTTCGCCATGTTTGGGAAGGGGCGGCGCGGTGACAGCTGTAGCATGAGGTCGCTGTGGCTACTGTCACAGAGGGGGGGGCGTTTCTGGTCCCGTCCTGATTGACGCGCCAAAACAACAGTAGAGCATTATGGGAGTTGTAGTATTAGCGGCGAATGCGCCGTATAATACCGGCGGGCCAGCTCTAGTAGTCATTTGGTATTGCGTCGCGGGCCAGATCTAATTACAATGCGGGCCAATTTTGCTAGTTAGGTCAGTTAGCTGTGCAGCTAACTTACAGGGCCAAGCACATAAGCTTTGGACCGCCGGGAGACACCGCGGGGAAGGCTGACGGGCGCCGCATCGGGCTTCAGAACCGGGAACGGGGAACGGTACCAGGCTCCGGAGCTTCCCACTGAACACGGGCCGGTACCAGGACCGATGGAGGCCAGTCGGACTCCGGCGACAGGAGAGGCGTCGAGCGAGAGGGAGGTCGGGCATCAGAGAGGCAGCGACAGCCTGTAGAGCCAGAATAGATTTATCAAGTCTTAAAAAGAGAAACTAGAATTCAGAAGGTGTACAGTTGTATTTCTCTCTTCAATGAGGACAGTAGGTGCACGAATATTTCCTTTCGTGACGTTTTGTGAGTCTATTTAGTTGATTTATTAGACTGAAAAAGCTAAGGGTGCTTGTGTAGCGTAGCAAACTCGCCGCTCGCACACATCTCCCCGCTGAAACTACTATGGGGAGGTACTAAGTTGTGTTGGGAGGCAGGACAGAGCTGGTTAGCACGCTGACGTCACAATACACACCCGTCTCTGACATAATGTCAAAACTGGTATTTCCTCACATTCTGTTGATAATTTCAGTACATTTTTGAATGTTTTAAACTCTCAAACCTCTGAAATTCTTGCACATGACTGTCGGTAGCAGACATCCCCATTCCTAATCTGTGATTGGCGTGTTGTTTCTCCAGCTGAGAAAATAACTGGGAATGAACTCAACACCGGATCTATTTTGAACAGATTAAAGAAATCGTGGAAGTTGGCAGCGAGTCTACTTTGCGCAACACCAGCTGTAATTTCTCCATGAACACTTTAACTCATTACAAAGTGGCGGTGCTGGGTAATAAATAACAGTTGGACAGAAGTCACATGTGCACCTCGTAAAGCTAAATTAAAGCCCGGATGAATAGGTGCGGCTTCTAGATACAGATTTCTGTGTTTAAATATTCCCAGCAACTACATCTGTCGTTGTCGGATATGATACAAAAATGTGCGCTTGCTGCTGGTGATGTGACCTGAAACCAAACGATCTGATCCGCTGCTGTCCAGGTTTCTGTGACTTTTGCTCTGCATAATGCTGCTCCCAAGAAGATGAACCCTGATGAAGTTGTTGAGCCCCTGCCCTTTCCTCTAGCGCCACCGGCAGGCCAAAATGTTCACTTAGTCACACATATCGATCAACATATTAGCATCTACCAGGTTTCTATGAAATGTATCAATGCATGTTCCTTTTTCTCCAGAAGATGAACCCTTTAGATTTTAAAGACCCCCCCAACCTCCACCCTCAAACTTTACTCTGTAGCTCCAGTCCCATCGTAATGACCCCCGAGGCCGTAGTCTTTATTATTTGCATGTTACAAATAAAAGCCATGAAAACTAAATGTTGTGAAGCTTCAAAGCATTTTCCAGTCTGAAGTCATTAACGTCCCCCATTTTCTGTTATTATCTGTTCATTTAGTGTGCTCGGTCTCTCCCCGTTACCTGGACGACCTGCTCCTCTTTATTACAGATTACTGTGTGTGTGTGTGTGTGTGTGTGTGTGTGTGCGCGCGCGTTTTCCAAAACCAATTTGTCTCTCGATTAATAAACTCTGCTGACATTTATATGAATTTAATTTAATCCTCCTGGTTGTAACACACACACACACACACACACACACACGCAGCAAACAAACATATTCATGAATTATTGACACACTAACATGCATGAACCTTACAAACTGAAAGCGAATCTGGTGTTCTTTTAATGAATCTTCATTAAACACTAAGCGTCTGTGGCGCCCGCCGGCCCCGTTTACAGTGCTGACACGTGACGGTTTGCGTGACCGGCGAGGAGAGTGACTCCACACCACCGGCACAAATTAACACCCTGATCTCATTACGGAGCCACAGCAGGAACTATTGATTTTTAAGTAATGCGATCACCAGTTGAAGCCAATCACCAACAGGGCTCTTTGAAGCTGCACAGGAAGCGTCCCTCTGCTGTTGCTAGGCGACTGCAAAAACAGCCGCCGTTCCCTTTCCCCCAGCTAGCATAGCTAACTAATGCTGTTAGAGGGCTAAAGAATAACAGCGTTGGTGCCATCGAATGAGCTAATAGGAGCCTCACGTACTGTTTCTACGGATTGTAATTATTCTTTGAACCGTCTGAATAAAAGATGATTTGCTTTTATGAAGGGTGGGTCGTATTCAAGGACTACACATCTACGAGTTCACGGCAGCAGACGTTCTCTTTAAAGAAACCTTTGAGTACTGGGCTGTGTCTGAAATCACTACTCGATAGTTACTCTACTCCACAGTGAGCAGTAAACTGAGATTTCGCACACTTATTTATCATCATTTTGCATCGTTAACAGCTGTAATTTTCGCATCCTATAAAATGCGGTGAACTGCAGGATTGTGAGCGGAAAGCGGTGTACATGCCTCTTGGACTCTTGTCATGCCGCTGCGGCCTTTTTGTGGACACCGTATAACGAAATGCTTTGACACACTCGGAATTCGGATGCTCAAATAAGATGTGGGTGTGGTGAGGTGCTTGTAAGGCCACAGGTTTGCTTTCACTTCGCGTTTGAGAAAACCTCAGTGGTCGTCTGATACCGGATGGAACCATCTCGACGGCTGGATGCATTTGTCAGGACTTTTTGCACAGACATTCATGGTTTCCAGACGACGTATCCTAATGGCTTCCTGTACCATGAAGCCGGTTCAGCTGGCTAGCCAGATCTGTTTAAGCCTAGTTTGTGCCCATCCTGGGTTTTAGCTACTGTGAAAGTCGCTCGGCTTTAATCTGTGTTCGTTGCCATGGTATCTTAACTCTGCACGGCTAACCTGCTCCGGGGCAGGTTATGTTCTGGATTCGAGATCTCTGCTTTAAATTTGACCAATCAGCTGAGAGCAAAAAATCTATATATAGATGACGTAACTAATTCCCAGCGTCTGTTGCAATGCTTTTTTTTTTACCAAATCTTGTGGACATCTCCGCACAAAGTGTTAGACGAGCACTTTGTGGATTTATTAGGGACAAAATCCCCCTGACTTTCCTGACACGTACTCGTATGAACGATACAGATTTTCCGCAGAAGGAATCTGTTTGCGAAACTTCTTGAGCCGCACACAACAAATGTGACTCGTCGAGGCCACGCCCTTACTGTACCGCACATGGTCTGTATTGCGTAGTGTTTTTTGCAGTGTATATACATAGTTTTACATTAATGACCTATAGAATGTTTTGGGTTTTTTTTAATGCAATCAGCAATCTTCCTCCAAAATTCTTCTCTTGCTTTGGCAGCAGAGACAGTGTCACTGTGCGTGCTTCAAATACAGTTTTATATTCTTCATGTTTCTGAGGAATTAGCTCCTGCTCCTCCTCGGAAAAATATACAGCTCTCGCTCTATCCACATCGAACGCGATTGGTCGTGTAGTGCCGACGTCGCTCTTTTATGTGCGCGCGCACGTGAAGGAATCACAGCTTAAGGATCGAAGCCTGTAACCCGGGGTTTGTTCGGCTGCCTTCGTGGTACAGGCCCCAGGCGGTCAAAGGGTTTACTTTTCCAGTGAAATAGCTCAACATCCGCTGGATGGATTGACACAAAATTCAGTACAGGCGTTCACGATGCCCAGAGGATGAATCCTAATGGCTTGAGTGATCCCCTGACTTTGACTCTCTGTGCCACCAGCAGGTCATTAAACATAGCACCTGTAACCGTGTTGGCGTTTAGCTCACAGTGTTGCCCGTCCGTCCTGTATAGCGAGTGAAGCAGCCTGACGACGGCATGAGCACACAGTTCAGCCGTGCTGCTGTCGGCGTGTTTATGGTGCGACTCCAGCTCCATCCCAATGAAATGCATCGCTGCAGTCAGAGGACTGAATCCATACACCTCCCCTCTGCTCATCTCCTCCTCCTTCTCCATCCTTTTAATTATTTTTCTGAACTCCTCCTCTTCCCCACCTTTCCCTCTGCTCCTTTTCTCCTCGAACCCTTTGTCTCTGTTCATAGCCTCTCCATCCATCCATCCATCCATCCTTCTCTGTAATGCACTCCTCTTCTCCCCTCACCCTTGTCTTCTCCTCTTCTTTCTGCCTCTTTGTTTTCTCCTCGTCCTCCTCTGCTCATTAGCCATATTGTCCTTTTGTTTTCTCCTGATTCCCGTCCCCTCCCCTCATCTCCTCTCTTTCTCCCTCCACTATCCGTCCACCTCTCCTCCTCCTCCTCCTCCTCCTCCTCCCTGCTGACGGTGAGTCCTGTGAGAGCAGTTTATCAGCCCAACACAGTAATTACATCGACAGAGAGAGAGAGAGAGAGAGATGCCTCTGCAGTGTCAACACTGTCACGCTCTCCTGGCACACACACACACACACACATAAACACAGACACACACACCCACAGACACAGACACACACACACACACATAGACTCAGACACAGACAAACACATAGACACACATAAACACAGACACACACACACACATACAGACACACATAGACACAGACACACACACACACATAAACACAGACACACACACCCACAGACACACACACACACACACACACATTGTTCTGGGCTGTTGTGATTCTGCTCATACACACAAACAAAAACCCACTCGTACATACATACTGTACAGAAACAGGCAGGTGTGTAATAGACATACACACATACAAACACACACACACAGTTGTTGACGTGTGTGTTGAAGCGAATCTGCAGCCAAACATCTATTTATCTCTGTCACTGTAGCATATACAGCGTAAGCATCCATCACACGTAACACAGATGTACAGTTCAGTCTCTATTATCTGTACTGCGTGCACGTTTCACGTCATTTAGCTTTTATTCAATATTCGTAGGATTCTATTTTTCACTGCTGTTGCTTTTCTTATTTTTTCCGTTGTATATTTTCTACCATTTGTTGTTTTGTCGGTTTGTTGCTGCAAGAAGCAGAAATCCTCCGGGATCAGTACAGTTTAACGCTGATCGTGTGTCTTTGTTTTCAGGCTTTTTCAGCAAACAAGACTTAGTCTTAATATTTCACATAACCATCATATGACTATTTGTCAAAAACATACTTCTGAGAAATTATAATACTACTCCTACTGCTGTTTCTACCGCTACTACATGGTTGTTTACACGCATACGCATGCTCAGCCTACATGGACTTAGAAGACCAGTGGTGGAAGAAGAACTCAGATCCTTAACTTTAAGTAAAGTACAATAATAGTACCACAGTGTAAAAATACTCTGTTAAAGTCCTACTTGTGTAAAAGTATTACCAGCAAAATGTACTTAAAGTATTAAAAGTGAAAGTACTCAATATACAAAATAGCCGCTTTCAGAGTGTTTATTATGGAGTCCTCAAGGTCCCGAAAGATTATATATATTTTTATCTTATGTGCAATGATTTATACGCACGTTACAAGTTATTATCAAGTGCAGCAAGATAAAAAAATTAACTCGGGATTTTAGGGGCTCTCCTGTTAGTTTTGTTGCGGGACAATTTACAACTTTTTATCATTCGTATTAGTACATGATGACAGCACGTAAATCCCAGCGTAACTTTGCCCAACCTGAGTAGATCAGCAAATTGACTGAAAACACCTGTGAGCGTAGGTGGGACCTATAATCAATGCATTATATCAAATAAGTCGATGGTTTTGTATGTAAAATCAAATCAACTATTAACTATATCCGTTATCCGTTAAGTAAATGTAGTGAAGTAAAAAGTTCAATGTTTCCCTCTGAAATGTAGTGGAGTAGAAGTATAAAGTAGTATAAATTGGATATAGTTTCCACCACTTAAGACATAAAAAGCACGTTGCAGTGGTGAAACATTGGTCAGGAACTAACAATTTTTATTACTTTTCAAATAAAAAAGTAAAAAACAAGTCAAGTCTTTTATAATCATTTAATCAATGAGCCACCCTCTTCTGCTCCCTCTTACCTATGTGGCACAGCTGTTGTTAAGTAACATTCATTTATAGAGCACATTTAAAAACCACAGGTGTTGATAGAAGTGCTTTACAGAGAAATGATAATAATCGATAATAATTAAAATAAATAGATAAATAACCGTAACAGACAAAATAAAAATGTTTTTTACCATTATATTAATACATAAGTGGACTCAAACTCAGTTGTATAAAGGGGGGGTCTTAAGCCGGGATGTAAAAGTGGCAATAGATGGGGAAGGTCTGTCAGTAGGGGTTAACTGTGCCAAAGTCTGTAAGCAGCCACGGAATAATCTGTGGATTTTTACTGCAAACGTGAAGACTGAGGAGGTCGGAGATGCAGAGCTGTAAAAACAAATGAATTCAATTCCATATTTCACTGGTAGCCAGTGAAGAGAGGCCAGTACCCGGGAGATATGGTATCTCTTCTTGGTACCAGTGATGAGTCTCGCTGCTGCATTCTGAACCAGCTGCAGGCGAGCTGGGGAAGAAAGACTGACTCTCACATGCAGAGATTTGCAGTAGTCAAGACGCGAGATGATGTATGCAAGACCAGATCTCACAAAAAAAAAAACCCCTACTGCTTAAGACTGAATTGTTTTGTCAAATTTCAACACAGCACCAACATTGCACCAATATTTCTGGAACGTGGACATAGATTTGAAGATGCAGGCCCAAGAGAAATGGATATATCATAGTCATTTTCAAGACCGATAGTAAGGACTTCGGTCTTGGTCTCATTTACCTGAAGAGAACCTTTGTCCATGCAGCATTTCACATTCTCGAGACTTCAAAAAATAAACCCCAATGGAAGCATATGCTGTACAATGAAAATAAAATGGGGCCTATGATTGCGCCTTGGGGTACACCACAGGAGACTGCAGCAGAAGATAATGAAACATTATTGGTCATAACTGATATTGATCTTTGTTTAAAGTACAATTCAAACCATTTTAAGGCCTTAACCTGAATGCGTGCTACATGTTCATGTGTATCTAAATCAGCAGAAAGGTCCAACAAAGTTTAAAATGAAAGTCGATAGTTCCACACTCTTAGCTCAGTAGCTAACATTAACAAGGGTTACCTCTTTAAATTTTAATCTGCACAAATAAACATTTTTATATTATTGATGAGAGAGAATTATCACCATCCCTATTTTGAAGTCAGGAGTGGCAGAAATATAAATGTAGACCCTGGTTTCTCCAGTCAAAGCAGACTATTTTAATACAAGGTGAATAATTTCAGATCCTTAGTACTGCATTGTGAGTTATTACTGATCAGTGTTACTGTTCCTGTATCAACGCTGAGGCCTGTATCACACGTCAAGACATTTTCACGCTCTGCTTTATTTATTCCTTTCATTTCTGAGAATTTGAAATCCATTTTCTGCTTTCAGTCGTCGTCCAAAGAGTCCCGAGGCACATAATGTAGAGCGAGAGAGTCGAGGGACAAATCAGAGTGTGCATGTAGAGAAAAGAGACAGTGAGAGTGGTAGTCGAGGGATGAGTTAGTGTGTGTGTGTGTGTGTGTGTGTGTGTGTGTGTGTGTGTGTGTGTGTGTGTGTGTGTGTTTGCGTCAGGGGACACATTAATGGCCTGCAGAACACACACAGGCTGTAATCTCCACATGCTGACAGTCTGAAAGCCTCAACAATCAACAGCTCAGTACACACTCTGGAGGTTAGGGGTCACACACACACACACACACACACACACGAAGTATAGACTTCATCATCATCATCAAATACACACACACATATGGACTACATGTATGTACACAAACACACACACATGCAGAGACACAGCAGGGGGTTCGATGTGACAGTTCAGCAGCAGATTGGGAGAGTGTTGACAAGCAATTACGGAGACATGAAATGAAGACCAGGAGAGGAGAGGATATAAGAATAAGTCAGGCCGGCATAATTTACAACAGCGAAGTGTCTGATCGGATCAGTTCATTTCAGTGGAGTTATCTTTGCTCATTGGCTTCCCTCACGGAGGAAAAGCAAAGCAGAGTCTCACGTAGAGATTCATACTAAGGACCAGTTAAAAACTGCATTCACGGTGCTGACCTTTGAGGCAGTGGAGACCTGGAGAGTCCATAATGGAGGAAGCAGTCGTGTTAGCTTTGTCGCGCCATCCAGATGTATAAACTGCTGGAGTATAAACTGCTCCGCAGAGAGACATAGTCAGTCCTGAGACGGGAGCCCGCAGGGAAGATATCGCTCTTAAGTCAACTGTTTAAACTGTTTGTCCCCTCAGCTGTCTGCCAGTTTGACATCGTATCAACGGTGAGTGTCAGTCCTTTATGAAGCAATGAAAGAAGCAACGGTGTCGAGGTTGGGGTGGTGGATGGACATGTTGTAAGTCTGACTTTGGTGTCGGAGACCAGCCCTGTCTCCGAGAAACTACGTTCTTATACAGCTAATTGGCAACAGTAAATAAGTTTTGAAGGAAGCGTAATACCGACCGACATGGCGCTACTTAACCAGCCCGGCAAGTCGCGGAGATGTTGACACCGAACGTATCAGTAAAAAGTTAACTTGACGACGTATTCCCCCCCCCGCAATACACTATCCACTCGTTGTGATTACGGCATTATTCAACCTTTTTATGGTTGTATTATTGACATTTAACTGAAATCAAGATCTTGCCCCAACCCTAACCACAGGAGTTTGGACGTGAACCTGGTGTGACAGACCTCCGCCCGCCCCAACCACCTCCTCGCGAGTCCTGCGCGGTACATAACGGTTTCATTCACTAAAAGGAAACGCCTCTGAACATAATCCAGGCAGTGAATACGTTGTCACCGCAACCTGATTAGGGAAAATATTTAGTGATATACTAATGTAATTTCCAGGAGAGTGGCGGGGACCGGAGTTGACATCCTGTCACAGAATTTAATTAGTTTTGCAATTAATGTTCTTTCTTTTCTCTGATCTTCTCCGCACAGTCGTGGTCATACACTGATGTTGTTGAAAGAAGCAGCATTAAACATAATCCGCGTTGCATCCAGCACCACCTCTTTTCCTGAGAAGTAAATCACTGTACGGTGTGACAAAGTGCCAACGGAGGAGGAGGAGGAAGAGGGGGATGGGAGGAAGGCGGAGAGGAGTAGGAGAGACAGCGAAGAGGACAGGAAGGATCAGGGGGTGATGAGAGGAGAGTTGGAAGAGAGGATGGAGGAAAATGAGTTCGATGAAAAGAAATGTGAGGAAGAGGGAAAAGGTGGAGGTGAAGGGGAGAAGGAGGCAGGCAACGAAGTGAGCGCATGAGGCTACAGGAGGAGTAAAAAGAGTGAGGAGGAGGTGGTGGGGGAAGCTGCTGCATCCTTCCTATCCCCTCAGTTCATCTTATTTTCATTTTATTATAATATAGTATTATATATGTGTCTTCTGTGTGTCACTCAGTCAACCCCAGCCTCGGTACATTTGAGTGTTTCCATAAAGCAGATAACCGTTTTACATATTAGAATCTGATTTCTCTTAAGGCACCTTCACCTCAATCAGTTCAATTAATCTTTTCGATTTATTTCCCAAATACAATGCGTTCACAGACAGTATGCTTGTTGAATTATTCAGAAAGAACGAAAAGAACAAAATCCGTTTTGAATGCACGTCCGTCTTGGTGAAGTGTTTAGGACGTCAGCCTCCACTATGTGTGCGTTTGTGCCTTGCTACCATTTTAGTGGATTCCCTTTTACTATTATTTTATCTCATATAATTTAGTTTATGTGGCTTTCCAGCTGTTCTTTTACTGGGTTGTAAATTATAAAATTAACTTTTGGTATCTTGTGTTTTGAATTATGTAGTTTATTAATTTTGTAATGTAATCAAGTCTTCCTTAAAAATTTGATTAGAAAAATTAGACCTTTCATTCATAAAATAATTCAGATTTTCCATAAATTATGGCATTCTGTCCCTGTTTTTATGTTCATCCTATGTCTGTTTTCATGTGAAGCACTCGGTGCATGTAATGTCTGCATTGTAAAGCACCTCGAGCTGCACTACGTGAACGAAACACGCTACACAAATGCAGTGTATTATCATTATTATAAAAACGATTATAAACCGATCCGACGATGGCTCCATATGCACATAAAGGAGCACAAGCAAAGGAAATCCCACTCATTTAAAAAACGAGTCCTGTTCATGTCAGGAGAAGAGAAAAACAAAGCAGTTCCCTCAGAGCCCATGATGACAACAAGGGAGCGAGGCAATGCCGACCGGAGTCACTCGTGTTCGTTGTCGTCCTCCTGCTGTCTGCAGATCTGTATCCTCTGACAATGAAAGAGGGTGCGATTATTAGAGAGTGAAATGTAGCTAGAGAATATATAGAGGTATTCATGACACTATTATTCTAAGAATGCAGCAGGTGCAAACAACAAATAGCCGGACACGGTCGTTTTCAATCCGGCGTCACTCAAACAGCAGGAAATGGTGCGTTCGTTGGGGACTATTTTCAGCGGCTCTGAGGCCCAGAGGAAGGAGACACATCAGGCTCTACCAGGACACATTATTTTCATAAAGAAATCACAGTGTCTGCTTCAAACAGCCTGCTCACCCTCTGAGGAGATGAAGAGGGTGGATTTATCGCGCTGGACAGAAAACAGTGGCTGCTGCCTGCTGGTGGTTCAACCTTAAAAGGTCAACGAGTCTGTGATCAAACGCAGACGTCGCTGATTGGTGCTCCGACGGGCCCGAGGGCAGAGAGGAGGAGACAATCGACGGTTTGTAGCCGAGGAGAGCGTTGAAGGTGGTGTCCAAATGTGGTTCTAAAGGGCAGTCCACACGGGCAGCGTTAGAAGAAGCATCCAAGACCACGCAACGAATCCGTTTTACGTGTCGGTAGAACCTTCCCCGACATGTTCCATCGGGTTTCTACAATCGCCGCTCTTGTAACGCAATAACGGGTCTCAGCAACTGTGATTTGAAGTAGGACTGAGCGGTTTTACGGTTAAGTTTAGGTGGCTCAAAGCACACGCTTAAGGTTCGAGAAAGACTTTCTTTTACACTGAGTTGAAGCACAAGACCGAACCCACCATCTTCCGCTGACCTTAGCCAAAGTGCCTTCGCTGCCTTAACCTACAACCCGACAGCACTCTACACTCTCACATTCCACCGTGACAATCTCCATGCGACACGTGCATTGCGAAGCTATAGCCCTCCGCTGTGACTAGAATCCAGGCAGCAGTTACTGAACATTTCCCATCAAGGTGTTCCTGTTGAAACAAAGCAATAACATAGAAACTCAGGCACTGCCCGCGCTGCATCCAACATCGCTGAGATGTCCGGAGGTCAACGGTGGACATCGACGTCTACTGGTAAAAATGAGAAGTCATGCTGCCAGTGACCTGGAGCGTGCATGTTCTCCATTAGGCACGAAGCCACACTTGAAGTAGTGTGGTGCAGACAGCTTACTTGTTTCACTTACATTTTAAAGATAACACACGTTGTCTGATAACGTGTCTGACAGGAAGTGCCGGCACAGAAAGTAAACACGAATCGATTCATGTTAACGCATCCAAAAGCCCTGTAGCGAGGAAACAAATCAAACTCCCGGGCCGTCACAAAAAAAAGCTGTTCATAAATTCATTGGATGGTGTTGCCGCCACCTTGTGTCCGAGAGGAGTTACTGCACCGACCAAAGCTGTTGACTTCTTTGGACCAGCAGCCACTTTCAAAGCAGAGTAGTGTTTCACATCAGTGAATCTCAACCTAAGGAGCCAGGGAGGGAAACAAAGTGTTTGTTCAGTATATCCCTCATCATTCTTACTCGGTTTTATTTACTGAGATAAACAACGTTTTTTTTTTTTATCTTAAATGGACAGTTCACCCCAAAATCGAAAATCCCTATTTCTCCTTTTACCTGTAGTGCTGCTCATCCACCTAGACTGTTCTGGAGATATGTCTGCATTTTTTTATTTTATATAATGGCACGTTATGGCACTCGTCTTGGCAAGTCCTCCTCTTGTTCATCATCCAAAGGACAACTCAAATTTCCAACTCAGTCACTTTTAATTCTATTTTTTGGTTTTGTCAGTTGATTTTGTACATTAGTGCAGGTTGTAAACCTTTAAAAGACAAAGAGACAAAAATTACCATTTCAGCTAAACATTTCAATTAAACATTTTAATTAAATACTCTAATGAAATTAAAATAAATTGAAACATTAATTTTTCCCAAATTCAAAATGAAATATTTTAACACTAAATCAGTGAAGTCAATGCTGCATTGTGTTCCTTAACTAACCTACACAGCAGTTAAACAAACTTGATTTCAAAACGCCGCTAAATTAAACATTTCACCGACCATTGGCGTCTTTGGACTGAACCTCCAGGTGAACTCGGAGCGTCTTCCCTCTAAAGTTTCTTCCCCTGAATGACTGAGCACCTCCATCAGTGAAGATGACTCATGAGGTGATAAGCAGCCAGTTGGCTGCTGCATTCTGGGAATTGTGGTTCTTTTAGACCCATTCCTAGGATTTAGCTCAACGCATCTTATGGAGCTAAAAAAAAACTACATTTGAAAAGCCCAACAGCCACCTCTCTTTCCAGAAATCCCGCCTCGAGATAATCTGGCTGGGAGCAGCTTCGTGAGGGGACTATCGGTAGAAAGAAGGTAGTAACCAAACTGCCTTTTATTTAACGTGCAGTTTTATATTTTCTCCACTAGAGAGCAGCACAGCGCAGCAGAGTTGTGGACCCCTGTGGGAAAGACCAGTATGTGAGGAGACCAATGTACACCAGCTGCACAAATATGGACATTTTAATAATGAGTTACCAAATGATTTTAGATTTTGCAGACAGCTGTGATGTGTGTTTGGTGCGTCTGTGTGAGGAAGATGACCCCCTGATATTATATACATGCAGCGGGGAGTATGTATTTCCTGGAGGAGGTGTGCGGCAAGCAGAGCGGGGGCTGCCGATTGGCTGGGAGGCGGGAACAAAGCCAGAGGCAGCGAATCAGCTGCACAGGGTTTGGGTTAAGGTTATCTATCTGCAACAAACTAATAACTGACTGTTTTGAAATAACCTCCCTCCTCACTTACACCTTTTATCCAAGTTCTCCTACCTCCTCCTTGTGTCCCCCGCTTCCTACTGCCCTCCTCATGTCTTTTCCGCCTCTCCCTTTCACGGCCTCTCGGTTGGATCCTCCACAGGTAGTGGAGCTAAGCGTCACCTGTGCTGAGTCCATGTCGCGCCTTCTTGCTTTCTGCTTCTAAAGTCAGCGGCTCATGAGTTTGGGAAAGTTTTCCACAGTGCGAAGAGGTAAAAGATACACGAGAACAGTTACAGGAAAAAGTGTATAAACTAAAAAAAAAAAAAACCCCCATAGGTACGTTGTTCAAAATAAGATTAGCAGCTTCATCGCAATCATACCTTTGCCAGTTTTTATGGTATTTTTCAGTTACATCCGTTTCGTTGTCCTGTGCACTTGTCTGAATGACAATAAAAGTTGACCTCAGTTCCTCAAACAGGACACGTTTGTTTGCTGGAAATCAAAGAAAAGCATGCTGGAAAGTGCTGTACGTCCTCCGCACGTCGGCTGCGCGTTCGTCGCTCTGCTGCTCTCCCACACAGCTCGCAGTGCAGCGGCCCACGCGCCGGCCAGAGTTCAGAGATGGACCTGCATTAGCAAAAACGGTGCAGCAGCAGCAGCCACGAACCAGCACTGCTGCATCCGCTCACATGGAGGGCGGGCGGGGGACGCCACGGCCTCCACGCACACACACACACACACTCAGAGGCATGTTCACATGTATAGGTGAACAGAGGAGGGAGATCACGGCAGCTTATGTTCCTCCACGCTCCGTAATTTGTATGTGGATTTGATGGGTTACAGTGGTGAAATGGCCGTACTAACTCTATAACAACAGGCGAAGGTTTCTACCTATTTAAATAGTCTGGAATTATAATTGTGGGTTATTGATCAAATAAAACGGATTCTCTGGAAGCAAAAAAAAAACTAAAACACAAAGCAGGACAAACACTGGCAATGTTGCTTTTTCACATACTGGCAACCCACACATTATCCTTATTCATTATTTAGGACAGATTTATAAAGCTCTTCTGAAATATTAATGATTAATAACACAATCAGTCGCAACCAAAAAACATATAAACATACAAAGAAATATTCCTTAGTGGAAAGATTTTTTTATTGTAGCAGTTGCAGGTTGTTTCTTTTACCTACTTTAGTCTATAATTAATTATGTTCAGTAAAATGAGCCTGTTTGTGTTTAAAATCGTAATCTGCAAACTAACTATAGTTGTCAAATGTAGTGGAGTGAAAAGTACAATATTTCTCTGTGAAATGTAGTAGAGTAGGCCTATAACAGTAGTCTAAAAAGGAAATACTCAAAGAAAATACATGCACAGTACTTTTCATTTTTAAATGAATCTACGCTTTCCACCAGAGACGGCAGCTCTTTACTGGGAATTCTCTCTGTACTTAAACAGCTTGGTTTAATAAAACTTCATTTCAAAAAGCATCAATGACAAAGAACAAGTAGCAAAATGCCTCCTAATATGACAATGTGGTGGTGGTGGGGGTTTTCTAAATTCACCATATGAGCAGCACATCTACACACACATACGGCGCACTTTCACGTGACCGTCGCCCGCACATGAACACGGAGCATCAGTCTGTACACACACACACACACACACACACACACACACTGTACACTCACATTAGGAGGAGGTTTAATCACAGCTGCGATGCTCCTTTTCTGCGTCTGTATGTCCCCGAGGACAAACACGCATATGCAATATACAAACCCAACACACACCTACACACACACACACACACACACACACAACATATACATCCCGGCATTACATCCACACACAGCTCGTCCTCCCACTAATCGCTCCAACTAATTATACTTTGCTGAACCCTCTGCTGTTATAAATACATGCAGAGGAGGACGGAGAGCGGCTCCCTGTATCTGAAGGCTGAAACTGGTAATTATATTATAATAATACTGAAGCTCCTGTGAGCTCGTAGTAATCTGAGCTGTTATTCAGAGGATTCCATCCGTTGTATCAGACACTTGTGTGATTACCGCGTTGGTTGTGTGAGGGCTGAAAATACAGTGGATCGACAATATAACACAATATATCCGTTAAACTTGGGTTTAACTTCTTTGAACTACGATGTTTGGCTGATGTGAGGTGTCCATGTTTGCGTGTGATTTAGCACCAAGTCAGATTCAGAGGTGTCGGTAGGTGTATTTCTGAACTTTGGCTAGCTGTTTACCCCCGTTTCCAGTCTATATTCTACACTGAGCCGATCGACTTCCAGCGCCTGCTAGTTAACATACGGGCACGAGATTGATATCGGCGTTACCGACTCACCTTCGGCAAGAAAGCCTGTAGTGCTCAACGGCACCGCAGCTTCGGAAAACAATTTGTGATTAGACAAAGCACGAGCAAATTAAGAAAACGTCTTCACCGATTTGACGACACACACAGCATTTAGGGGAAAAAAGCAAAGTGAGACAACACGACCACATACAGAAATGTAGAAAGCGGCGCAGAAGACAACAGAAATTGTTTCCAGGGGACACTAAAAAGTGATGCACAGGGACACGCTTGTCTCTTCCATGGTTTGTGACAATTGAGGCTATTGAAGTCGGCTATCTGTAAGCCGTGTTGGAAAAGGACCTGAGATGTAAGGGTTTTCTTGTCCGGGCGTCCGACATTTTTTTTCCTGTTGTCGCCTGTGCCGCCTGCAGCGTTTTCGGTATTTGGTTGCGTTTTTCCTTAGTGCTGCACGTGTTGCCGAATTTCTGAAGACGTTTTCTTCAGTTGCAGTGCGTTGGGCTCTCATGGTTGCCGTAGGCCTGTCGCAGTTTTACAGACGGCCAGCGACGCTGCCCTTGTCAGTCACCGTTTTTGTCAGTTCAGATATAAAATGCGTCCAAATGTTAGCATGCTAGCTTTAGCTCTAGCTCGCGCAGTGTGGCGCCACCTGACCCGCCGCTTTGCACGACGCGGAGGTGTGACCCCGATACCAGGGGGCACGTTCAATCTGTGCACCGTTGTGCTACAGTTTCCGGGGTTGAGCGACGTGTTTCCTCGAAATCGGCGTGAAACGGCGCGCTGCTCTCGTTTGGTGGGCGCGTCAGAGCTGTTACCCAATCAGCAGCAACGCGTAGGCCAATATAAAGCCCGCCCCACGGTGTCCACACACCCCACACACTCGATTAGCATGCTCTCTGCTGCTCTGGACAGCGAGGGCAGTGACCTTAACGTCGAGCGTGTTTTGCAAACCGATTTTCATCAGGCTCCCTAAAAATTCCTCGAAAAGAGTGCGAAGATTGGCCTTCTCAGCAGCCATAGTTACACTTGTGTAACACAACAGGGATTCCAAAGCACCGCCGTTTCCGTTTCAAATAAACGCTTTGTCAGGGCGCCTCTGCTGCCCCCGAAGACAAATTATTAACGCACTGTTGGGAAGGTTCGATGAACGTTCTCTTCTCTTTTTGCTCTCTCTCTCTCTCTCTCTGTGAAGCTCTCAGGTGGGAAACGCTTCAGCGTCGGTAAAACAGCATCTTGTTGTAATGGACGTGCGTTAGAGTCCATTGATTTCTGTCCAGAAGTATTCCCTTTCTAATCAGTTTTCTGCAGAGAGAGTAGGAGGGAGTTAGCGGACAGAACAGAGAGAGTGGAGGAGGCTTATGAAAAGGAAAGATCCAAAGATAGAAGTTAGGAAAGCAAAATTGCAACAAATGTATCAACACGATCCAGTCGAACCATTTTCTCTTTGTTAGACCTGCGGCTATTCATACGAAATATTAAAGATGAAACAGAGATGGATTATAATCCCACCAAAATCTGTCTGCACGCAGCAGGCATGATCAGATTCTTCCTCACTGCTCCGTAACGTTTTTTAAGTGATTAGAAGTAAAGTTTATGTTGGAAGGAACAGTTTGGGGAAATACACGTATTTGCTTTCTTGCTAAGAGTTTGATAAGAAGGTCAAAACCAAACATGAAGCTACAGCCAGGAGACGGTTAGCTTAGCTTAGCATAAAGACTGGAAACAGGAGGAAACAGCTAGTCTCTGTCCAAAGGTAGCTACATGTGCCCACTAGCGTCTAAAGCTCGTCAAATTAACCCCTTTCATTTTAAGACTTCCTGGAGTCTCGTCATCACTGTGCAGTTGCCAGGCAACCAGTGGAAAAGTTGAGAAGACTTGCTTGCGGACCCATTTCATTTTATTGACTTTAAAGGAAAAGTAAATGTAACGTTACGCACAGGCCGGCTGACGGCATGTCCGCGTATCTTTTCAGTATCAGTCAATGATGAAATGTTTGCATAGGATATGATTAGAGCCATGTCACCGAGGCTTCTGCGTCCAACTACACGGGCTTTTTTCCCCCCCATTCAGGCAGGTGTCAAATGTCCAGAATTGGCGGGAAACACAGGAGGCAATCGCAACACGCGTCCCTCTCGGGCTTCCTGACTGCGTTTTCATCCGTTCGGCTGCTGGTCAGGTCACCTGAGGCGGGTTTAAATGTCAGGCCTGAACAGGCGTGGCCGCTGGTTCGGTGGTGATCCGACATTGTGAACAGACATTGTTTACTCTCACTCTCCAAAATGGCGGTCAGTGGGATTCTGGTTTCCTGGTGTGACGTCGTCTTCGTGCGTCGAGCTCCGGGCCGACGTCAGAGGAGAAAGTGGGGCAGCCGGCCTCCTTTCCTCTGCTCCTCTTCCTCCATGTCTCTCTCTTTTCTTCTTCCGTCCTCTTTCTTCCATCCGCCCTCCTCTCCTCCTCCTTATATTCTCCACTTGTACCAGCTATAGGCGGGCTGAATTCATAAAAATGGGAGGCAGCAGAGGCTAAAATGTCGAAGCAGGAAGAGGAGTAGCCGCAGACAGAAGGTGGGGGTTAGAGGGGAAAAAAATAAACATTAGAGGTTGAGGAATAGAAAGAGGAGGAAGAGAAGGAGGAACTGGAGGAGCAAAAGTAGGAAAAGAAAGGAGAGGCATATAAAAGGAGGAGGAGGAGGAGGAGGAAGAGCAGTAGCAGCAGGTCGTGAAGGAAGATGAGGAGCAGAGGGAGAAGCTGAGGAGGAGGAGGAGGAGGAGGAGGAGAGGGGGATGAATAAGCAGGACTAAAAGGTTGGAGGAGGAACAGCTGGTGGAGACAAATGAGGAGAAGATGGAGGGAAAACAGAGGAGGAGGAGAGAAAGAGGAGAAGGAAAAGGTGAAGGTGAAGGAGGAAGAATAGGTGGCGTGGGAGGAGGAGGAGGAGGAGGAGGAGGAGGAGGCGTGCTGCAGGTGCAGCAACAGAAGTGCATGCAGGATGCTGATGAACAGAGCCATCAGAGAGGGGAGAAAAGCAGGGAGCGAGCTCTCACTCTGCTGGTGTTTTCAACCTCCCCTCACAGCGCTGCGCTTCATGTTTAATTCATGAGACGTGGTCTGTTTCCGACTTCGTTTAGTTATTTGAGCAAACTACTTTTCCTGAGGACTTCTATGCCGCTGAGAAGGCTGGTGAGTGGGCTCGAGTTAAGAATTTGATTTGTCAAAACTGCTGTTTTAAGGTCTAGGAGGAACTTTCCCGCTCGGTTTTGTGGGCAGTTGGAGTCATATTTTCTGACAGGTGACATGTCAACAAAAAGCTGGCTTCCTGTCTTTGGAAGACAACTGAACGATGTCCCAAAGTGCTGGTGTCTTCCTGTAAAGTGTGTGTGTGTGTGTGTGTGTGTGTGTGTGTGTGTGTGTGTGTTAATTAGCCGCTCGTTGGCTCGGACAGCTCTGTTTGTAGCACCGACAGAGTGGTCGGTCCCGTTGCGCGCGGAGGATCTTCGGCTCCCCAGCAGCTTCCTGGGGACGGAGCCTGACGTGCGGCGGGGCCTGCCGTGGCTCCGCAGCGGGGGACCGAGGACGAGCCGCAGCCAGAGGTGAATTACTGCCAACGCTTTTCTCTCGAACCAGCCTCCTGTTCGTGCGCGACGACCGCTCGGCCGTGTGCGTCGCGCTCAGGCCTTTCTGCTCCGGATGAAAGTCCCGCAGGCGGCAGGAAACGTCCACCTCGACAATCTGCGCGCTTCACCTAAAACCCTCTCCGCCGTTTTCACGCGGCGGCGGCGGCGGCGGCTTCGCGTCGCAGCGCTCGTGCTCGCGCCGCTAATGAGCGCCGGCGGTTAATTGGTTTCCCCGTCACGTGACGCCGGAACACCGCGGACAGAAGGAGCCGAAACCCCAAATCCTCCCGCTGTGTTCCCACAGACGCCTGAGGATCAGCAGTGGCAGGGTGTGTTGGTCTGGTATACCATTGCTGTGGCATGGTTAGACATGTGTAGGCCTGATGCCGCCACTCTGCGGTGTATTTAAATGGCCTAACTGTGATCCTTTAGCATTGGATATCTCCTTATGGTGATCTACTGTAATACATCGTTTAACTTGGTGGCCTCTCTCCGCCTGTTGTTCTGCACATGATATCATAGAGCGTTTTATGAGCCGCAGCCTACCATTTCTTATTTCTAACCACAGAGTTACCTAGTGCCCCATTCACAGCCTCTGTACTGTGTATCACAGGACATAATGTCCTCTGATCATGCTCTAATTAGGACTACAGATCACATCATCAGTCTTTGTCCCCCAAAGCATCACTTTAACATTCCTTCTGTATGGTGTGATCTCGAAACTGTCGGCCCGTGCGCGTTTACTTTAGTGTTACCTGTCTGGTATTATTCAAAATGCCTCAAGTAATTGGAATGCCACGGACCTGGATGCAGCCTGAGCGGGAGTTCGGTGTGATCTCCTACCTGTGGCCTCACACGTTGGGCTTGTGGCAAACCACAAGCCTCAGTGAACCTGAGTTTTACAGGTGACGGACGCCTCGTAACATCCTGTAAACGTTGGTTTAAGGTCGAACATCTGGGGATGCCCGGATCAGATTGGCCATGACGGGACGGATCCACTTTAGATGGTATATGCAGGTATTGGACTTTATATCGAGAGAAAATGAGTTTGACGGTCCCTCGTCTGTGCACAAAATATCTGTATAATAAGTAACATTATTTGACTACTAAAGGGCGACATTCTCTTTCCATCCCGACAGCAATCAATAAATTAAAAAAAAAAAGCTCCGGCATCTGCGGCTGTCGCAGACCTGTAATAAGCCTATCCAGTCATTTCAAAAGGATTGGCTGGAACTGCCTGCCTCTGCTGACTCTTGGACATGAGAGTACATGTGTCAGTTCCTCTGATGTGTCCGTATTAACACGAGAAACAAAAAGCAGCTTTGAGCTTTGTTAACCGAGACACCGCTGAACTCGTGCAGACTAACGTGGTTTCGTTATCGAAGGGCGACATAGTTCCCAGGCAGCAGCTGCAGTTGTGTCTCTCTCTGTAATATATGACATCCAGTTGTATTGCTTTGATTACAGCGCGGCAGCCTCCTCCTGCCTGAATGCCCCCCCCCCCTTTAATAAAGCTCCTCTACAGGTGTTGGTTCCTGTGGCACCGGGGCTCCAGGGCTGCGACCAGCGACCATCTCGTTATTGGTGAAACCGCAGATAGCGTCGCGTTGATCGTCAGAACGCACTGAAAAATGCCCATCACAGCTGAATTAAGCCCGAGGTGGGGTCCTCAGATGTTTAGACCGAGACACATTCACTTTTATTATCAAATAAGACAAAGAAAAGCAGCAAATACTCACAATTAAGAGGCAGGAAACAGAGAGTCTGGGGCTTTTTTGCTTAAATTCCTTCTAATCTAAATCACTACTGTATATAGCCTCTCAGACATGGGTTTGAACCGAGTACAATATCAGCTATCAGGTTTCGTGCAGAGGGTGTGTACAGTGGGGATTCCACTTGCCAGTTATCCAGTTGTGCGTTGGCTCGTGGACGCCCTCTCTCAGCAGGTTAAACGCTGCTGGTAGTTGTGTCACTTTGCCAGTTCATGAGCGATATTACTTACAGAAATTATAGCCCGACCAATACTGGATACTGATGCCAATATTTGGGAGTTTTTAAAAAAATCCAACAACAATATGCAATTTTACATTCCCTTACATTTGTTGTTTTTCTTTAAAGGTTCTGTATAAACGAGATTTTGGGCCAAGCAGCACACACATATTTCCTATGTAAAGACATAGTGGAGTAATGGCGTCCTGAGCAGAGGGTGTGTGTGTGGGTGTGTGGGGGGGGGGGGGGGGGGGGGGGGGCGGCGCCGGGCGGGCGGGGGCGGGAGGGGAGTCTCCCCCTTTGCAGGGGTGGGCTTTGGGGAGAGGGAAAAAAACGGC
>CM022479.1:28978333-29034124 GCA_011952105.1 Coreoperca whiteheadi
CCCCCCCCCCCCCCCCCCCCCGCTACCCACGGCAGAAAGGGAGGAGAAAAAAAACCACAAACCCCCCCCCCCTGATATTTCACCAGCGATAATATCCAAAGCGCCGCCGTCCGCTCACACGCACATACAGCGAGAGGGGGGGGGGATCACCGGCGCTGCAGCGGCGGGTCGCTCGGCCGTCAGGCGCAGAGGAACGATAATTAGAAAGCGATTGACTCGGCGACAAGAAGAAAAAGAGGAGGAAGGAGGAGGAAGGAGAACAGAGGAGCCGGGCCTGCAGCAGCAGCAGCAGCGAGGCGAGCAGGGGAATACGTGAAGGGAGAGAGGAGGAAAGGAAGGGAGGAGGGATTCAACTGATCAGAATCTGATCAACGAGGAGCGGACAAGAGGAAAAACCACGGAGCAGCAGTTGTGCGTGTTTTTAGTTTGTTTTTCCGGAGGGAGATGATGGTGACAGCGGCAGCGGCAGCGGCGGCGGCGGAGGAGGAGATAGAGGGATGAGCAAGGATCAATAATCCCCCCCTCCTCCTCCTCTCCCACCTTCATCCCTCCATCACCTCTGCAGGAGCCGCCGAAACCTGTGAGACACTGCTGCCTGGTTTTCATTCCTTTCGCTTCTCTTTTCTGTTGTTTTTTGTTTTGTTTGTTTGTTTTTCTGGATGCTGCATCGTGTCTCGTGTGCGCGCTCGTGTCATGTATGTGCAACTGTTGGCTATGTGGGCCACGAGGACGGCGAGTGTGCGCGTGCGCGTGCGGCCCATGTTGACCAGTTAGTGCGCGTGATGCATGCGTTATGTTTGCAGCATGTGATGTGTTTCGCGTGTGTGCGCGCGCGCATGTACGGTGCTGTGTCAAGTCTGTGTGGGCTGTATGAACTACTCCGTGTGTGTGTGGATGGCCGATAACGCGACTGTAAAATTTGCCAATTAATGAAAACAGCCCCGCTGCCGTTCGATTGGACTGAAAATGACATAAATCAGAATACGGGGGGGAATGAAACGGTTCAACCCGCCTACGCGTTGATAAATTCTCTGTGCATATAAAGTACGTACTGTACAAAGAGTGAGGATTTATTTCAAAGCTCGGTTTCAAATGTGGAACTCTGAAAATGCAATTATGTCGCGCGCTAAATGGCCAATTTCCGTAAAGGCGTAACGAGCACATACTAACGAGTGAAGCCTCTCAAACTACAACTTAGCCCTTATTCTCCCGTGTGTCCTCAGTGGTATCACGGAGCACGAAAGTTCAGTAATGGCTCTGGAGCCAGTAGTTTGACGGAAAACATTGAAACCTGCCACCTGAGGGCAGCGGTGACGTATCCTCACCTTTTCACGGTGTTAGCAAACAGTTGCTTGGTTACACGCCACGTCTGCTTCCCGGTTCTCATGTGGCGTCGTGTTCGTACGGCGGCGCGGCGGCCTCTCTCTCCGTGCGCTCTGGGTTCGGTCTCCAGCGGCTCCCGGGGCGAAACATCTGGCTCTGTCGCTGCTAAACGCTCCGCTCCGCTCAGCAGCCGGCCGCTAACCGTGTCCACTGACCAGACTCCATCCTCTCGTGAAGACTGTCAGACCGTGGTCGAAAGCTCTGGAAACAGCCAGTGTGCTGTAAGTGGACCATATAAGTTAAGATTTTCTTTCGTTTTGACAAAGCCCCTCTGAAAGAACTTGTGCTGAAACGATTAGACGATTAATCAATTAGAGGATTTAATAGGCAGCTATTTTAATTAGCGATTTTTTAAAAGTAACTTTTTAAAGGGAAAAATGCGCCAAAAATGGTTTCAGCTTCTTGAATGTGAGGCTCTTCTGAGTCCTCTGTGACAGTAAATTTGATGTCTGCGGTTTTAGACTGATGGTCAGACAAAATATTGGTAATTAATATTTCAACTTGGGTTTTGGGGCATTATGATGAGCCTAATTTACACTTTACAGACCAAACAATTAAAGGTACCCCGTAGAGTTTTTTAGTTTTTCTTATCACTTGTGGCGCTATGGAGTCACATATTGATGATTGGATGCACAGTCCCCACTTGTTGGCTTGTGGTCAACGCACATTCACCTTTTCTTGCTGGTGGTTTCATGCTATTCCACGGATAGACGCTTGGTTTCAGTAACGTGACGAGGAACGTAGCAACGCGCCATAGAAAGGCAGGAAGAGGAAGAAGAAGACTGCCAGGTAGCAAACGTGGATGCAATCGAAGCGGCTTTCAAAATGTTCAAAATAAATCGCCGTAAATGCACTCAACGTGTTCGTCAGACCACGGGGATGCACTCGACGGGCCTCATTCAAGACCTGCTCGTACTAACCGATTTGTTTTTAAGTGGCGCTTATGAGCAGCGTCTGCATTTAAGTCGTCGTGTGTTAAATTCTCTTTCTCGGACACCCGGCTCAGCATCGTCCTCTGTTATCTCCGCCGACAGTGTAACGCCACCGACTGTAGGCTATAATATTCTCTCTTCTAGCGTCTCCATGACGGTCGCGTCCCCCGGACCGCCTCCTGCATTCGTCACGGATTGCTTTGCTTTAGAAGGACGTCTCTAGCGTCTCATGTAATGTCAGACCATTACCTCCTCATGTTCTTCACAGCGAGTTTTCTGCAGTTAAGAGTTTGGTGAGTCCGACTGGGAGCACTCGTACGAACGGACCTCACAGAAAAAAGTAAGAGGATCAGGGTTTAGGATAAAAATGTGAAAATGTTCTCGCGTGAGGCCTGGCGCTTTTTGGTGAGAAACACTGATCGCAAACAGAACACAAGTGGAGAGCCCTCCACTGGGCACCTAATTTATTGAGGAAATAACAGTCAGATGAATCGATAATGCAAAGCAACTAAGAGCGAATTCACCAGCTCCAGACAGCTGTTTGCTCATGGTTTTGATTCTCCAACAACAGGCTGCACAGGGGAGTCCCTCAAGTTCTCATCGGTCTCACCTCATAAAACCACAAGCAGCTGTTTTCATCAGACAAGCAATCTGATGAACCCACAGCGCGCTACCTGCCCAGCAGCAAGCAGCAGACGGACTCCGTTAGGAAGGGAAGAGCTAGCAGCTAAAGAGCCAGATATACAACTGGCTGTCATCCAGAATGTCACCCAAAACCTTGGTCCCATACCAAGTCGTGTTGTATTGTCTGACTCCGTAGCCCGACAGAATTCATTATAATGTTGCCATGGAGACAGTTAGTTAGCTGTGGGCTTTACTTTAGCCTCTATGTGTTCGCATCTCTGCAAACTGGCACCGTTAAAAGGATGTCGAACTCCCTTTTAGCTTTTAATTCCAGTTTGCAGTAGACCCATGGATGTGCAAACATCTTTAGTGAAGAATCCAAAACTGTGATTTCAAAGAGCTTGATGAACTTTGAATTAGGCTGATGTTAGAAAACAGCATCACAAAATGTCAGTTTATGTCAGAATCACACTTTAATGATAAAATGATTTCAAGAAAACCTACTGTGTTGAAATAAGCTGATCACAATATATAGTTTTGAGAAATGTTCGCCCGTGTCCTCCCCGGCTTTTCGACAGTAGACATGTTTGATTCCTATGTGCTCTATATAAAGATCGTTGGGATCAGCACAATGGAAATGGGCTTCGAATCAGGTCTGATGACTGATGGCTGGGCAGTGAAACGTCCACACACACACACACACACACACACACACACAGAAAAAAAACTTCAAATCAAATGCCATTCAGTCTGAGAAAGCGAGCGCTCCGTTACCAAACACGCACCACTGTGGACGCCTGTGTTTCGGCCTGACTGCATGTACAGTAAGCTTGGAACAGACGGTCCACACATGAAGCTGCAGAGAGCCAACTCATACAGGGGAGAGAGACCCTGACTGAGACAAAGGGAGAGAGAGAGAGAGAGAGAGAGAGGGATGGTGGTCAGTTAGTGAGTCATGAATAATTAAATGTGCCTAATGGGAAGAGATATAAAAGCTGAAACTGTTTGGCCGCTTTGCAGTGGGCTAGCCGTTTCCTTTGTGTGTGTGCGTTCACTGTGATGGTGCACGCTCTAAGGCAGCAACTTTGGACATTAGTGAGTCCAAGTGGCACTTGCCGTTAAGTTTGTGCATTTTTGACAGCGTGATGGGACGTCATCACCCAGAAGTCCCGTAACGTGACGTCAGTCTTGGACTGTTTAGCAGCCATGATAACTTGAGGTAAGGCCCAAGGTCGAAATGTTCCGTTGGTTGAGTACTCGCTAATTAACGTTAGCTCGGTGAGCTGGTGGCTGATTCTCTCCGGCTGACTCGTTTTAAAAAAGACTCGTGTAAAAAGGGTCGAGGCTAAAACAGTATGTCCCAGGGGAAAGTCAGCATCCTTACCAGGTAGCTAGGCGACAGGTTTGTTGTTGTGTTGTGGGGCAGCTCGCCAACCCAGATGTTATAGTTTAGTATCAGGGGAAGTATTACTTGTAGTCCAGTATTACGAGGAAAATAAAAAATGTTGTTTCAGGAGAAAACATACTTGGGCAAACAACATGAATATTAGATGAATGCTTTGTCATTTGTATGTTTTCTAACAGTATGTTTCACTTTTACAAGAGAGAAAGCTTTGAGGATGAGGACCTGCCGATGCGTTTGGCAAACTATCTCGAGTAACGAGTTCGGGTTAGGGGTTGCTGGAGTCCGCCGCCGCAAATCCATTACAGGGCACCGAGCCGCTAAAGTTAGCCTACCTCTGACAGAGTATCGTCCAGCTCTGGCTCTGGCGCAGTGCACGTTCCAGCCCCGAACAGAGCTTTTTGTCACGTAACCTGCAACCAGTTAGTTAAATGATGTGCTAAAAGTAATGCCAGGTTACTACTGTAAATTGGAGATGCCGACCCGAAGGATCAGTATCGGGGGAGATCAGGGCATGTTTTAATTGATATGATGGCATGAGTTCTGACACCGAGGGTTGAAAAATACACCGGTTCACTCCGACACTAATTAGTCCGTTATTGAATCGTGACAAGCCAGTGTCTGTACTCATGGTCAAAGATCATTTGTGGCAGAAGAAGCCCCACTCTGTAGCGTCACTGGACAACCGCGAGTGGACTGCGTGCTTTCAGTTTTTAGTGACACGCCTTCTCGCCAGCCGATCACGTCGTGTAAAAACCAGCAGTTCCATTTTCCCACTTAAACATTCATTCGTATCATATCAATAAGCACATCAGCTTAATCGTTTTGAACCAGGACCTTCACTATTCGGATCGAGTAGCTTGTGAAAAATAACGTTCCAAAATTAGCAGGTTACGTCCGTTATTTCAATGTTTCAGATGCATATTTAATCAGCACTGCATGTCTTCTGCTGATATGTATATGTTTATTTTAACTATGTAGGCCTACACTAAGCATCTTTGGCACGAAAACATTTTCGGGATGAACTTAGTTCTATCTGAACTAATTTTCACGTTGTAGCTTGCGTGTGCGCTGGGCAGCAGATAAATATAGGTATCGGGTGGGACTCACTATCGACAGACACCAGTCATTAAAGCACTCGGGTCAGAATCGGGGCCTTCGGGACACCCCGACTGTAAATAGTGTAAGAAGCTATTTAGATGGACATACTAACGATTGCAGCTTACGTTGGAGCAGACAAACGCACTGTTTAATTCATTCAGTACGCTTTTGCTGTCGTGTTTTTGATCTTGGAAAGGTTTAAAAAAAAAAAAAAAAAAAGAAAGATCTCAGCAACCAAGCTCTTTAGATAAAGAGTATCTCTCTTTCTACAGCCCCACACACACACACAGCGCTTCAACATGTGTAGAAATCCAAAGCTGCTGTGCCTAGTTACGGTCGTTAGGCTGTGATTGGACAATCACCGGTCGCGGACGGGGGCTTAGTGAACGGTCAATTTAGAAATGTAGAAACCTCCTATTGTAGCCTTGACAGGGATTAACATGGGACTTCGTACAGGGTGTTTCTGTGATACAGCCCCCGTAGTGTTTAATGCTGTGTGACATTACCTTGGGGGAATGGCTAGCTGCGGCCTGGATGTGGCTACCAAGAGCAAGACGTAATAGCAACCGCAACTACAAAAGCAAAAATGAAAGAAAGTCAGGAGCAGTGGGAGAAAATTGAAGCTAAATGGGAAGAACGAGGATGTCACATCACCAGTTATGGATTCGCTGTTTCCTCAGCATCATCAACATCCTGCCTGAGTGCAGATGTCAGGATTTGATTTGGAGAAAATACAAAGAAGATTTTCAGCCTCGGTGGATTCACAGTTTGTCCATTACAACAAACCAGAAGCTTTACTAAGAATTTAAACACTGAAGCGTGCTCTGACACAAAGCATGACTTTGCTATTAGTGAGGCTGTTTTTTGTCTTTAGATATTGCGTTGATATAGTGATGCACACAGAACAGCACAGGATTGAATTGGTAGAGATAGGCAGGAGATCTAAAAACAAGATCTAAAACATAAAATGGAAAGAGGCAGCGAGAAAGAGGTGGACTGAGACAGAGAAGGGATAGTGATAGAGTGTAGGAGGAGAGGCTGATGGTGTGTGTGATGATTTTTCTTGTCTCGGATGGCTTAGACAGAGCATGTCATTGGTGTTTATGGGCTGAGAGACCTCATACTCCTGGCAACCACTGAGGAAGAGGGAGAGAGAAATGAAAGAAAATATCGGCTATATTTAAAAAAAAAAACCTACATAGAAGAGGACAACAACATATGGGAGGAGAGCAAGAGAGAAAAGAAAGATCAGGAAGAGAGCAGGGAAAGGATGAAGATAAAGAGAGGAAGGTGAAAGAGACAAAAAAAGAAAAGAAACGGGAGGTAAAGATGCAAGACAGAAGAAAGAAACAAATTAAATTAGGACCAAAAGTAAGGGAAGTAAATGACCTAACATTGAGAGGCAAAGACACATGAAAGAAGGAAAAGAAAGAGGTGTTCCTCCCAGAGACGACATTGTGAAAGTATCACGAGTTGATATTTCCCATTGACTCTGCCTCTCCTGTTTTACACCCTACTGTCTTCTCATCTACGCTTTCTTTCTTTTCTTCTTTTTCATGTAACGGATGGATGACATGAAGAAAGATCAGGACATGGCGTCCAACGGGAGGATAGTGAACCCCAGGTGCCTCACCGTATCCAGGAGCAAGACAAACATCTGACATGACACTTAACCTTCGCGTATCGCTTCCTGCAGGTGAACCCATGGACCAGGAAGAGGTGAACATCCCCTCTTCCAGAAGATGATCTTCGACAGACGTTGCATTTTCATTTTGTGGAGCTTTGCGTTGTGTTGATTTCTCAAGGTTTGGTTCCAGACTGTTTTGTTGATGGGGAGGGTCTGAACTGAATACTCGTCTCTCTTTCTGCCTGCCTGAAAACTCTTTGCATTCGGAGAATTACCACAGGGGTTCTGACCCCAGGATTTTATTATGTGGCGCCACAGGGAAACTGGTGGATAGTCAACTAGTTTGGGAGTTCATACGTATGCAGACTCTATTTCTGCTGCAGCACTTGGAAAAACACTCGTATTGGATGCTGGGAGAAAAGAATATCACTTGCACCACTTGTGCTGGACAATCTGCAGTTGCTCAACAATGATAATGTGTGATATCTTTGACACAGAGGGACCAATAAAGTCTCTATCAGCTGTGGTCTCCACACCTGCTGCTTGGAAACCAATGTTCTGATCTTCTGCATGGAGTGCAAAGAGTGGATACGACTGACTCACTGACGAACAGAAAGACAAACTGTTTATTGCGGGGGAGAAGATAATCTCATTCTTTATATTTGTTCCGTTTTTAACCGGCATGGGTCTGAACCCCAACAGAAACACCTGACTGAAGCAGGGGATGGTCATCGACTCGATAAACCTCTCTGAGTGGAGCCAGCGAGGACGAGGTCCATCTTGATCTTCAAATCAGAACTCAAAGAAGAAAAAGTCCTCTCCCCCCCACTTACCTCTGGTGGGGGGGAGGGTGAAGGTTAGTTTAGTTTTTAGGGTGTAGGGCTTTAGGGCCATAGGGTGTAGTTTTGTAGTTATTTAGGCGTTAGGTATTAGGTTGTAGACTAGATTGTAGTGTACAGAGTAAGGCAGCTCTGCACTGGTCTAGGTATTAGTTTTAGATTAGTAGTCATTGGGTTCAAGTCTTCTCTGCTGTGTTGAGGCTTCTTCTCAGTGTTTAGTCAGATGTGCTAGTTGGCTCATTTGCCTGTGTCGACACTATACTAGCCCCTTCAGTATCTACCACTCAGTGAGTTAGCCTTTTGCTCTGCACCAGCTGTAGCTGTGACTCAGGCATTTCATCCAGTGCAGAAGTTTAGCCTTTCGCCTCAGTGCTAGCTGGCAGTGTACAACCTGGGTCTAACCAACTGTAACAGCCAACAGCATCAGGCTCTTTTACTGTAGAATTTAGCATTAGTGAATCTTAGTCACTGGGCATTTCCCCAGCTGTTGTTTAGCCTGAGGTTCCCCAGCCATTAGCCTGTGCGCTAACTCTCAGACCAGCTAGTCATGGATGCTAATCAAGGCCCAGGCCAGGGCAGCCCAGAAAGCCCTAACCGGGCCGTGGAGTACCTTCTTGAACTCAACAACATCATAGAGAGCCAGCAGAAGCTTCTAGAAACCCAGCGGCGCCGAATCGAGGAGCTGGAGGTCCAACTGGACCGGCTCAGCCAGGAGAACAAGGACCTGCGTTTGGACCGGCAACCTGTTGCTCCTCCTCCACCTGCTCCTCCTCCCGAGCCTCCTCTCCCTCCTCCTCCTCCACCGCCTCCGCCGACTCAGACCGCATCGGCATCCGTTTCTTCCAAGAATCACCACCACCACCACAACAGCCAACACCAAGCTCCTCCCCAGCCTCCCTCCTCCATTCCTCTCCACCACAGCCACCACCACCACCAGCATCATCAGCACCACCACCACTCCTCCGCCCACCACTCCTACAACAGCACCAGTATGACCGCGATCCCGGTTCCTGCTCCTGCTACGGCTTCAGCCCCAACCTCCATCTCAATCCCAACCCAAATCCCAGTCCCGGCTCCACCTCCCCCTCCGCCTATTCCGCCCAGGGATCAGCCGCGGGCCCACAGCCGGCTCACCCGAGTGCCCTCCACCAGCACTGGCACCAACACCAACTTCGTGGAGAAAGAGAAGGAGAGGCTTGAGCGCCTGCACAGAGCCAACGCCTCCAACAACCACCACGCCCACACCCTCCACCACCACAAATCGTAAGTTAAAGTTTAAGGTTTACTTACTACAACCAAAGCCAAAGGCAGCACGAGAGGAAGGCAAACCTGATCTCAGCAGTGGGTTGGAATGAACAAAGTCTACCTTCTAAATCCTGGATGGCAACTTTTTGCGAGAAACCAACCAGATTTTTGTGTTTCTACTTTAGAATTGTAATATAGTGAAATTGGCTTGTAAATCTTAGGATGAAGTTAGTTTTATTTAATGAGAAAAAATGGCATAGGATGCCATATTGAATACGGCTCAATCATATTGAGGAGGTATCAGAGGGCTTTTCCTCTCCCTCAGATGCACTGTTTCACAGCTAAAAAATTACTCCGTTGGTACAATCAAATGCTTCTTTAGAGTTTTGTCATTCCTAATGGGTAACATATGCCTCTAAACCTTGATTGGGACTATTATTGAACTGCTGTAGAACATTAGTGTTAATATGGCATCCTTTCACTTAATTTCCAGACTCATCCAACTGTCCGTTTTGCCAAAACTCGTGTTGATCTTTGACTTTGATCGCTACTAACCTTGCAGCTTCTCTCACGCAGGTTTTGTGCAAGCCTAGAAATATGTGCCCACATGATAAATTTGACTGGAAAGCAGATTTTTGCTTGATTCTTTGCTGGCAAAAAAAAATTGCAAGCAACAGACTGGAAGGCAAAGCTGTTTTGCTGAGCGTGATTTATTGTGTAAGCGTTTGGACTCAAAGACGTAGGATAGGTAGCCTGTCTAAGTTTAACATTGAACTGTTTCTTCCTCCAAAGGGGAGGGGGCAGCTGATGGCCCTGTGCATTCTTTCTGTACTTAGATAGTGTGATTGGTGTGCGTACAGCGTTAAATATTCATCCTTTTATTAGCTAATAGGGCTACAGAGTGGAAGGTTGCAGTGGGAATTTTACATATTGAGGGAGTGCATGAGACTCCAGAGACAGACACACTAAACAACTTCAGCATCTCGAACACTGATAATTGGTGGAGCAACGACTGAAAGCGTGTTATGTAGTAGATATTTCTGCTAGGCAATAGGATTGGTTGCTCTTGCAGAGACCATGAAGAAAACTGTGCTTTATGTAAAACTGAAATTGTTTGCTGTACTAATCACCATGGTAACCACTTACCAGGTAGCTCAGTAGCTTCCTCTCTTGTTTTTCTTTGCTCTTATTTTCTTGTAATTTTGTTGCTCTGAATAACATTTCAGTCAGAACTCTGTTCGCTGGCTGGAATTGGGTTTGTTGCCTGGCAACACTATCTTAGGAGCGTCCTATCAGGAAGAGTTGAGCATCACGGAGCCTCGCTGCCGTCTGTGGCAGTCGTCTTTGTACACAGGGCTGTGCGGTGCCGCAGGCCACAGGATGCAGGGTTGCAGCTGTCCCATGCGTCTACCAGGCATTTCCTTTGTACCCGGTAACACTGAACCGCTGTCTGTGGGAAGTGCTGGTCATGGCGATTGCTGTTGCTATGCAACTGTGGAAAAACTGTTTGAAGGACGACGCTCTTGCTACCAGTTGAAATTGTTTTAACCCCACTCTGTGCTCTGAGCGCTTAAAGCTTTGCTAAGCTCGCACTGCTGTTGTGGAACATAGAGGGTCGCCTCTTTTCCACTGCAAACACAGAGAGCAAAAGAAAAGAGGTTCCCGATAGACCTGCAGAAACGAAGGCTGGGGAAAACGCAGTGATGACTCACTGAGACAGATTCAGTAGTACTATTGCTTTGTCTTATAAGTTCTCATATGTGCAGCCAAAAAGTTAAATAGATTGTTCGCAGAGGTACATGGAGTGTGACTCAGACTTTCAGATCTGGGTTCATCTGAGGCTTCTTGAGGCATCAAAGTGCATAAAAAATGATAATAAAAAATCCTCCAAGCCCTGAGTCATGGGACACTCAGGTACAGCTGATATCGTGGGAAACAGCTGACCTCAAGCTTGCAAATGATGTAACAGGCAGAGAGCAATGATGAAGTGTGACAAGGCCGATTCGTTATGAAATCACACAGTGCAATCAGCTGCTTGTTGCCTCTTCTAGTGACCGAGCGTGATCCAGTAATTCCCACACTGCACCGGGGCAGATTACGGCACGGAGGCATGGCAGCATGTTGCCGACGCTGGTTTCTGAGTGATTTTGTATAGGGCATGATGCAGCAAAATGCAAAACACCCTCACCCAGATTTGTCTTGCAGCACCTCAGGCTGGAGCAGTAAAAAAAAAACAAACAAGATGCGCGCACACACACAAGGAAGCAGTAAATATTGTAGGATATGACAAAGCAGCGCAAAGAATTCATCTGATGCGACGCACAATTGCATGCAGCAACTCCAACTCCAACACTCAACTGCGAGTGTTGAGTCTCCAACTTCTGCCACACAGATATTTTCTGTAGAGTTACCACAACAAATTCTGGCATCGGTATCGGCGAGTACTTGAACACGTGTACCGATCCGATACCATTTTCTCAAACAAGACCTAGTTATTATGCCCGCTAGCTTTGCCTTAACGCTGCCAATCGTAAATCGGTTCTTCTACGCTGCTCGGAATGCGAAACAGGAAGTTGAGCCGTGTTGCCACAAGCAACCGCTGTTTAGAGCAGCAAGGAAGAAATAAAAACGCGCTAGCAGAGCGTCCCCTGTTTGGTAGCGTTTCAGACTGGACCAACCAGCCAGTAAAACGACGGCATGTCTCGTATGCCAGGCTGCGATTTCGAGGGGCGGCACAAGTATTAGAAACTTTAACACGAGTAACTTAATAAAGCATTTGAAGACGCGTCACCCCGAAGAACACACTGGCTGCACTACAAAGGCGGATCAGTACTCGGTATCGGCCGATACCATGAGCCCAGGTATCGGAATCGGTATCGGGAAGGGAAAAAGGGTATCGGAACATCTCTAATTTTCAGTGAATAGTTTGTATCAGTTTTTTAATTGATGGTAGCCATAGTGCAATGAAAAGCATATAACATTTTACACACACTCTGTGGACAGTGTGTCGATTATGCTACACAGGCTTAACAAAGCAAGAACACCTGCATTTGCAGACGTTGTGCCTCACACTTTGTTGTTTATGGGTCTCTCATTGTAGCCTCTTTGAAATTTACATGTAGATCAAATCCTACTAACAAACAGAAACATATGGATCTCAAAAATCTTGAGCGTTTGTGTTTCATTCAGGTCATATCTGCCCCGCTAGTCTTGGCTAGTAGCCAGTTAGCTTGTGAGCAAAAGGTTTTTAAGTTGTTACGTAAAAATTGTGTGGATGCCACAAAGGGTCGAAGCGCTGTGATTTGGCAGCGCACGAACTCACCACCCCGCAACAGCAAGTGTCAACTGCACACAGAAGCAGCCTGAAGAAGACATTTTAGCTGCGGGTGTAGTAAACTGAATAAAAAATGCAAAACGCCAGTATGATCCTCGACGATTTCATTAAAGATTTAAGAGTGAAGGCGAGGAAACAGTGAGCTCACCGCCATCCTGTAGCCTAGTGATCCGCAGCATCCAAGGGTGCGACTTTCTGAACAGACAGACAAATTGCACAAAAACTACTAACAGCCAAGTTAAGATATCATGTTTTACACTGACCACAGTGTCAGTCTGTAGTATTCAGGCGGTAGTCATATCTGGGGGGAAAATTCAATATTCCAACAGGATACTTGCAATTTCTGACTTTTTGGTTTGCCCCAGACTACAGTATACATAGTCATTACAGGTATACAGTAAATACAAATCTAGCAACACAATCTCTGTATCGCACCATCCACCACAATCGCTGCTACTGATGATGTCCCCCCCCCCCCACCCCCCCTTGTAGATTAGAGGACCCTTCAGTAGTGCTCAGATGAGATGGACACATGCGACTTTGACGTTGCTATAACCACCGTTAGACGTCGGCGCTGTGACGTGCTATTGATCCAAAAGGGAAGGACTGGGATGTTATTCTGCAGTGTGGGGGTGTGGAGGAGTTTGATCTGTGGGATTCGGATGGATGAAGAGAAGAGAGAAACGTGGAGCAAAAGACACTTAAAGAGCATTCACTCTTCTGTTCCCCTCTGCAGAGCCCCTCTTTCGTTCTTTCTTCATCCCCCCCCCCTTCCTTCCTCCTCCTCCTATACAAACCTGGTATTAAGAAACGCATTGTGATCAGATCTCAGTGTTGCAAATAAGGTAGGCAGAGCTGGCAGACTCGTCAAAAATAAAACAAGTGGTGCGTCTCAGGTCGGGAGGAAGGCTGCAGGATGCTTGTTATACTGTCGCGACAGACTGCGCCAGCGAGGCTACTCTTTGTTAGGCCGCTAGCACTCGAGCTAGCCCGTCATTCACGGGAGCGTCGCCTCGCAGGTCGTGGCGGTGCCTGGAGAGTCTCCTGCGGCGATGTCTTTCCTTCGCAGAAGAAGAAATGACGCGTGAAAGGGTTCGAAGTCTATGCCACAGTGCTTGTAGTACATGGTTCGCACGCACCGACCCGATACGCCGGACAACGTATCATATGCACGCTTTTACTCATTGTTCTTGCGTCGGGTTGTTGTTTTCTCGCCACGTGGGACTGTACAGACGTCGGGCTAAGATCCGATCGCAGCGAGAGTCTCTAGAGACAACCTGATCGCGTCCATTCTGCCTATGCATCTACACCTGCATTAACACCCTGATCCAGATTAGACATCCAGATCCTGATCACATGTTAATATCAGGTGGAGTCTCTCTCTTCCTGTTCACTGAGACACAAAAGTGGACCCGATGTTGACAGGATTTTAATTTTGGACTCCAGATAGTCTGTCTGTCTGTGTCTCTGTCACTGTTTCTCTCTCTGTCTGTCTGTTTCTCTCTGTCTGTGTCTCTGTCACTGTCTCTGTCTCTGTCTCTCTGTCTGTCTCTCTCTGTCTGTGTCTGTGTCGCTGTCTGTTTCTGTCTCTGTCTCTCTCTGTCTGTCTCTGTCTCTCTGTCTGTCGCTCTCTGTCTGTGTCTTTTTCGCTGTCTCTGTGTGTCTTTCTCTGTCTGTCTCTGTTTCTGTCTTTGTCTCTCTCTCTGTCTCTGTGCCTCTCTGTCTCTGTCTCTCCCACTGTCTGTCTCTGTCTCTGTCCCTCTCTGTCTCTCTCCCTGACCCCGTTTCTGTAAACAGCAGCTGCCATCTCGTCCTCTGTGTGCTGATGACGATAACAGGAGTGTAAATGCGCTCGGTCAGCAGCACTGCTGCACCAGGTGTGTGTGTGTGTGTGTGTGTGTGTGTGTGTGTGTGCGCGTGTGCGTGTGTGTGTGTGTGTGCGTGCGTGTGCGTGTGTGTGTGTGTGTTTTTAGCCCATTAGTTCAGTGTCCTGTGACATGTTTTTCTGAAAGCAAAGGGCGCCGTGTTCAAATGTTGGTATGTTCCTGGTGGTTCTGCAGCACTTACTTTGCCGTTTATGTGCAGCACGTCCTGTCTGTGTGTGTAGAAGCTAAAAGTCTTGACTCAGGAGTTTATCGGAGGTCGACGGAAAGCACCTCATCAGCACTGAGCGTTGCCTGATTTTCCTGAGCTAAACATGTTTCCACCAACAAGCTGCTCCAGTTAAACAGTTCAGATGAGGCAGGAGGCCGAATGAAGGCGAACACACGTCTTCTTAATGAGGTCAGGTCACACAGGCTGCTGCATACGTACGCTCTGAGCAAACTCTCAGATGTGTTGCACCTTCCACTTTTCCCCTTTCCTTTTCAGCAGATGCTGACATGTACCTTTGAATCTTATTACATTCACAAAGTACTTGTAAAAGCTGTTGCAGCTTTGGATTCTCCTCTCGTACTTTCACAAACGTTCACGCACAAGTGGCAGACAGGTCGGGATCACATGGTGGCAGGGATTTGACGCCGACCTACTGACCATAAAATACGAGTCCAGCTGATCAGTATCTATCTTTAAACTAACTTCAGCTACTGTATATTGGGTGACCAGTGAGTGTCTAACCTCCCCGCTGCATGCTGAGTTCATCCTCACCTGATATGAGTAACAGAGCAGGTTTTTCCGGAGTCTCCTCCCGTGGTCACTTTAGTTACTGTGGCCTTTTGTTGTTCGATGTCGAGCCTGTGCTCTTTCTCTCTAATGTTGTCAGACCACTTCCACGCGACTGAAATGGCTCCTTTCTCACGCTGTGTTCACACTACCGGCGACAAACCATCTGGCTCCAAGTCATTTTCAATGGAAGCCGGCGACACGGAGCTACAAGCTGACGCCCGCCGCCTGTCGCTGGATGACGGGCGTGACGCGCTACAAATCAAAGCTGAGCTGGCCTCAACTTTTTTTTCAGCGCTCCAAAGGCTGGGTGAAGCGTCCAGCAATCATCTGATTTGGCTTGCTGTGTTCCGTTCCGTCTAAAGAGATGGAAGAAAAACGCACCCTTGGTGTGAGCCAGTTCCCGGCGCTATTTTACCCTTTTTTTACCGCGACAATACCAACATTAATGCTCCTTGGCCGAGGCTGGTGTATTTTTAAATGCACAATGTCTACCTGTGGTACTGTGTTATTTGGCTGAGTTAGCTGACGCTATGCTACGTAGACGAGCAACACTTCAGCGGAGACTCGGCTACAGTGCAGCGGGCCACGCTTGGCTTTGGCGCCGGCAGTCTGAACACAGCACACACAATGATATGACCAATTAAAGACGATACGCTTATTATCATGACCGATATAATGTGGCTCACCTGTACTTGGTAGCCTACTCACTGACCTCGCTAATCACTTAGAACTCATGAGGAGGTTTCGTATCCTTCCACCTCTGCAAGCACTAGTTTGTTTGTAATGAGAGCTCCTCTCTACATCCACTTCTTCCCCTCTTCCTCTCTCTCTCTGTCTCTCAGCTTCCTCGCTGCACATGAACCCCATCCCCAGTTGGAAGATTAAACATGTCTTGGATCGATATGTTAGAACCTATCGGGGCCGTAGATCAGCTTGTTTATCGATCGCTCATTGATCTGTTTTAATCCACGACTCCCATTTCTGAGGTCTGCGTCAGACCAGCTTGTCGCTCATCAGCAGCGTGACTCACCACATAACTTTCGTGAAGCACTGTGGCAGGAGGGCTGTGGGTGGTCCATCCATGACTCGGGCTGTTTTCGTTTTGACTATTTTCAGGGAGCGCAAAGACTGAAAATGCCACAAATACAGAGCGAGGAATGTGTCCCGCCTGCAGAAAACAATTCGCAAGAGGACGAACCGCTGGAACCCGGAAGCAATTACCCATTTAAACGTTTTGGTGGAAAGTGTCGTAATGCAAATACATTTTCACTTTTTACATTTACGTCTTTACGTTTAGTCAGATAAACGTATTGTTCTCGTCTACCAACATTTAATGAAATCGGGATTCCTGCTGTAGTAGTTTTCATCAGGGCTCAGACACAATCGTCAAAGGTTTCTTTGGATTCAAACAGCTGATGTTTTGTACACGTTTGTATAAGTGTGTATTCAGTTAAGTCTTTTTGAACCACGCAATGATGGCAACGTAGACTAAGATAGAGGATGGATTGTAAGAACTTTGACGATCCCTTAACTTTTCCTCCAGTGCCAGCATTAACTCAAATATGTTATCTGTCCAATACTGTGGTTTAATACCTGCAAAACAACCTGGGCTATTCTCTGTGTTTCATGCTAAGTACAGCCTCAGAGCTGCTGGCATAGACCTAAAGAAAAAACAGCTTGTAGAGTGAAAAAGATTTAGTCTTTATTTGAAGGAGTGGAAGTGAGACATGGAGAAAACAGCTGAAAATGCCGATTTTAAAAGAGGACACTTAGGTACAAACGTGATCGGGAGCGTGCTCCAACAACTACTTTATTTCTTCTTCGTCCCTTTCTGTCTCTCTCCAGTTTCTCCCTTTTTTCCTTGTTTCTCAGCTGCCACAGTCAGTCGTAACCGATCAGCCTTGAAGTTCTCCTTTTATAGCTGCAAATAAAATTTTAATCGCGTCATTTCTCAAATCAGTTCCAGTCCAGTTTTAAATGCAGCAAATCAGAAAAACTCTAAATCTCTTTCGCAGCACTTGTCCCCTCTGGCTCACCGTAGTCACCCTGCAACTCACACAATCTAATTAGCGAGTCTGCGTGTGTGTGTGTGTGTGTGTGTGTGTGTGTGACAGCAGTTAGATGATATCAGTCACGTTGATTGATGGTGTAATCATTCTACAGCTGACCTGGATGTTGAGACACACACACACACACAGTCAGTTCGTAAATGGTACACAGTGTCATGTCTCTCTCCCTCCGTCTGTCAGTCCGTCTGTCTGTTATATTTGGCAACATGGAAATGAGACATGGAGCCGGCTGGTGGTGGTTGGGTTGGGAGTGGGGGGGGGGGATAAATGCTGTGTTGTCACGGCAACAGCTCGGTAGGCCGAGGAGGAGGCGGAGGACGGAGAAGGTGCCTGTGGTTTCGTAACAGCAGACACACTCGGCTCCTCTGCAGCTTTCCCATCCAGTCGCTGGCACGTGGACACGCTGGCGTCTTCCGCTGAGTCGCTCTGATCCAGAGTGACGTCACCGTGACCGAGCAGGAAGGCGAGCAGACAAGACAAAGCTGCGACGCGCTAACGTGCTAACTCGCCGCTCGTCGCTCACACAGCGGAGAATTTCCCTCCTTTGGCTTCAATAGCAGCCGGTTGGTCACGACGTCCCAACTGTACGTGATCACAAATGTTGTCATAATTTTGGCAGAGCTGTGTTGTATTTGAAGTGTGTGTCAAGACAGTATTCAGCTTTTGAGAACTTTATCTTCTCTTGTCAAATTTAAAACATGGTTATGTGGTCCTCATAGGGAAGTATGAGTAAACTCGTATCAATACCGAGGCCTAGTTTTAAAGCGTAAAATATTCACGTTTGACCAGTGTGAACAGAGGAAAATATCCCCTTTAACATGACACTAATAATAACCCCGTCTGAATTCACCTGAGTGTAAAATACTTGAACGCGTGTTCATTTGTAAACGTTTAGTTACATAAAAGCACATTAATCAGCGTGTGAAGTCCTGTTGTAAAGGCTGATATTTGGCAGCAGATCCCGCAGCACACAGATGGCACAGAGAATATCCTGGCAGCCAGCTGATGCGAGGATGTGAGCTTTATTTCACAGTGCGTCTGCCCAGCTTTACACCGAACAGCAGGCTGGAAGGAAAGGATACAGACTTTACTGCTGAACCACATGCAGACGAGACGTTGGAGGTTACCGGCGAAGCAGGGCCACTGCGTTAGGAAGCAGACGCATTGTGCTATTTCAGGGACGGTTGGAAACTTTAATTCTTTGCCTTCAGACGGTCCACATACACCAGCTCCATCATACGAGACAACCCCCACACAAGTACAAATACTTCGTTACCTTACTTAAGTAGAAATTTTGGGCACCTATACATTACTGGATTAATTACTTTACAGCTGACTTTTTACTTCTGCCCCTTACATTTTAAAAACAACCTCGTTACCCCTGTTTCATTTCGGCTTATTTTTATTCCCGCTTGTTAACGTTAAAAAAAAATTAAATAAAATAAATAAAACCTATCCAGATTAAACGGCTCCATCCGGACAGAGTGAACGTGACGGTGGTTGGCTGAGAAGTATAAACATGTACCACTCCGACACCCTATTGGTTGGTACGACCCGTCCCGCTCCAGCAGGGACGCAGCCAGCGTCGGTCGTTACTCAGAGAAAGTAAAGAGTAAAAAGCAGACGTATGTAGCCGGGTACGAAGACGTCCTCACATATATGGTTCTTTAATGTGTCTGCATGCGTTCATGTCAGTGGGCATATATGCAGCTGGAACATTAACATTTTAATATAACATTAAAGTCATTATGGCCTTTAGAAACATGTGTTTTTGAGGAGGTGGGGGAGTGCTCTATAGGCCCCTGTGGTCCCTAAGCTTTTGTCCTTAATGGCATTTTTTCCCCTTACATTACGTTTACTTTTATACTTTAAGTAGCTTTGAAACCAGTACTTTTACACTTTTACTGGAGCAAAAAGCTCGAGTTGATACTGCATCTTCTACAGAAGTCTTTTTAAACCCGAGCGTCTGTACTTCTACCTGAGTGATGAATGGGAACACTTCTGGCACCTCTGACTGTGGAAATACAACGCCAACCCGCGATGGATTAACTAGTGGACAATCTCCCCTCGCTCTACCCCTCCCATCCAGGTATACTGACAATCACACATGCTCTGCAGAGAAGCACTCACACCGAGAGAGAGAAACGCCGACATGGTGGATATTTTACGGCCCAGGTAAAGCAACACCGAACACACCTGGTTGGTGCCGACGTCATTCGGTGCCACGTTGTTTTGGAGAGGCCGACGTCATCAACAAGCCGCCTCCACACGCGGCTCACCTGCTGCTGTGAAAACGGGAATCGCGGGAGTAGAAAAGTTGCTTATTTCCACTTTGAGCAAGGGACTGTCTTCAGAGCTTGATGAGACTCGCAGTGCACAACCTCAGGAATAACTGTCCAGTTGAATCAACACCTCTCTGAATGAGGGTCTTCATAAAGTCCATCCTCTGGTCTGGAGTGTCCATCCAAGAGACCATGAAACAAGTAAAACATCCAAGGAATATTATCAGTCTGTGTGTGTGTGTGTGTGTGTGTGTGTGTATCTCCTGTGTCGTTGGTAGAAAATGTCTGCTGCTGTGCGTCTCGGCCTGATGACATCGCTGGTAATCCATCCACACTGCTGCAAAACCCGAGAGGACTGTCGCACTGCATGCTGGGAAGAAAGCTGCCAGCGGTCTCCCACAAAGTTGCTCTGTGTGGAAGCAGAAAAGTCTCTTCAGCTGTTCAATGTCACCAAGAGTGTCCGACAAAGTCCAGGAGTTAATGAGTGATTAGAGCGTGTTTGCTCTTTGCCGGACTTCCCTCAACCCGCCGCCCGTTAGCGAATTCCCCCGTTTCCCAGAATGCCTCTTGAAATCCCCCAGAGAGCGGGCCTAAAGCTGTTGCGTTGAGCTTTGGATCCCGTGTGCAGGCAGAGCGACAGAGAGCAGGAGTGATGTGGGGGAGCACAAAGTGAGAAGCACACCCCAACTTATCCATCAGCTGCAATGCATTTTAGACATCAGGTTCGAGACAGAAACCAACACCAGATTTTCACTGTTCATGTTTTTGATTCGATTTTCTGCTGGCAATAATGTAAATATCTGGACGAGAGTTCTGCATTGTCTACAGCAGTTTTTATTGGCAGCATGACGCTGTTTTAAGTTGAATTCGTTGCTTTTAATGCTTTAAGCGGGATGAGGCAGACTGGTAGCCCTCAATTTAGACGCAGCTCACGTTTCAAAGTGCTTTTAAAGGATAAGTTCACAATGTTTGAAGTCTGTCTTAAAACAATAGTCAGGTGACCATGTGCACATTGCAACAGGTTTATATGATCTGTAATCATTCCTCCTCTTTATACTGACCATTAAAAGATCCCTTCCTAATGTGCTACCAATATGAGTGCGGAGGGGGCAAGCACAGTCCTCATTCTTTATAAAAATACATTCCACAGTTTTTCTGACCCTAACATGAGTTCGGCAGTTCGAGTTAATGAAATCAAGTAGATGTCCTCCAGAGTTACAGTCTGTTTAGTGCAAACTTCACACAGTGCAACTTTGGACGTTATGCACTTGGTTTGTCCAGCACAGACTGGTGAAGCCGCATATCAGCTAACACAGAATGACAATTATGGAGCCGTATTTCATGAGTATAATACCTCTGCTATTAGTTGGACCGGACTACCGATGGGGGGAAAAGGGACTGGAGCTCACTGATTGAGCTGCAGCCTTTAATAGTGCAAACAGACTGTGTCGACACTAACACTCGGTCTTCATCAGAGTCAAAACGGACAGAGAGACATTAGGCAAACACACTCACAGTCAACCTAATACAGGTGGACGGTTGTCATTTGATAATTGGTAGAAACAGGACTTCAAATCTATTGGATAATGGATCCAAGGGGGGGGAGTTTGCACAGCCAATGCACTATAATCGCATCTGCAACAAAAGGATATTTCTTAAAACACAAAAAGTACAAGTACTGCGTCAATCAAGCGTCATGAGTTTGTGGGACCTTGACAAATTATGTTCTTCGTTCAGGCCAAAAGGCTCAAGAGTTTGAATCCAATGTGTTTTCTATTCCCCAAAACTTGGAAGATGCTGCAGAGCCATGGGTTAGCCTGCGTGTGATGTTCAGCAACAGCGTCATCCATGTTCTGTGTGTGCGTTTGTGAGTCTTTAAAGCTCTTCTAGTTTGTCCAACACCAACCCGACCACGGAGACATTTCAGCATGTGGACAACATGCGTGCTGCTGCATTTACATTCACATTCAGCAGATGCTTTTATCCAAAGCGACTCACATATGAGGAAGTCAATGGGAGCAATTATAACAACACACGGTAACAAAAAGCATACGTGCACCAGAAACCAGTCAGTTAAAGCCCAGCACAGGATACAAAGCTCAGGATAGTTGCAGTTTCTGAAGGATTCCATGGTGGTTTTTTACCAGTATGTGGATGTCTAAAGCACTTGGTGTCTGGTGAGTTGAAGTAGTGTGCGCAGTGGCCACAGTGGAAGGATGTTAAGTTGCTTTTTAAAGTTGGTATTAAGACAGTGAAATATGGTATTTGCCAGTATTTTAATAATAGTTTGATCATCTGTTAACAGCCAGTCACCCCAAAACTGTGACATTCATCAACAACAGGCAGAGGTGAGGGGATTTGTTCGTCGTCCAGGGTAGACTGCGTCTTACACAAAGACCGTTTTGTTGCAGGAGTCGAAATGGCCACTTCGTGTTTCTTCCATTAGTTTGTGATTCGCGAGAGTTTAATTTTGCCACCGTGAAGGCATTCCAAACAAAGTTGTGCTGAGAAAATGGCCACCAAGTGAAACATCTGTCCCCTGCAGGGCAACTGTGGTGGTTATCGCTGCACAGTACCAGTACAGCTGTAAACGGGGGAAAAGGGTAGACTCGACTTCTGATGATTTCTGGACTCATTAATGATGAGTGATGAAGGTGCTTTTAAAGATTAGACACATTCCTGACAGGATAAGAATCAGGAGGAGGCTCCTGTTTAATTTGTTTTAAAGGACGGCAGGTGCACACACGCCTGGTTAATTGGTGCCGACACAGAGGGCCGGAGCTCAGTCAGCGCTACACTACAGGTATACGCTGTATACGTGAAGGCGCTGCTGCTTCTTTAGCATAGATTAGAGTGAAACATGAATCACTTCTGCAGGGAAACGCGCAGTGGCGGCTTGTCAATAGAGAGCGTGGGGGCGCCGCCCCCATCGGAATTCCCGAAATATACATGTATACAAAAATGATATAAAAATACAAAATAAAATAGTTTACTCATATGATGTTCCGGCTGGTAGTAAGAGCCTCAGCATTTAATAAAAACTGGCTTTAATTGGTTAACTATTTTATATGTTTTTCAATATGTTTCATGCGGTTTCAGGGGCGAAGGACGCCGGACCAATGGATGTGTATCGGAGTCCATCAATCTTTGGGCAGCATGTGACCTGAAGCTGGTCTCTAATTCTCTAATAGGTCGCTGAGTCCCTGGCGAATCAGAATTGGATACATGTTATTTTATCCAATCTGATTGGTTCACGTCACCTGTCATTCAACTTTACGCTCTCGGCCGCTACTGCGAGAGTGCGCGGGACGACGGCGTCACTCCGACTCCGCCAAAACCTCGCTAGGCTGATCACTTTCGTAGAGGTGGCAGCAGTTAAACCAAATTCTGTAACTGATTTACAAAAAAAAAAACCTTTCACAAGGCGTTCGCTGGAAGAAAGCTGTTGCGGTTTTCTTTAGTTTTTCCTTTCCTCATTCAATTATACGTGGGAAATCAATGCGTAAAAAAGACACTGTTTTCTCTTTAATGCTTGAATTTAATCAACATGCTTCTTGCTACTGCTTTGTATTTATTTGACAGCCCCCCCCCCAATAAAACAACTATCACCAGCCGCCACTGGAAACGCGGTCACTGCGGCAGCAGAGGGAAGTGCACGTCACGCCTGTTTGTGAGAGCAGAAAGAGGCCCACTCTATGTAGGCTAGTGCAGAGAATAACTGCAAACTGGACCAACAGTCCGAGGCTCTGTCAGCATAGCGCTTGATATACAGTAGAACAAATAAGACCTCGCGTCCCCTAGAGACTGAGATATTAATTCCAAGCTTAGATGTATTGTTTAAGATTCAAATTACTTGAATTTAATTATATTTTCTGGACAGGGAGGCACTTGGAATTCATTAGCGCTCATATAGCAAGTGTGTGCTTATAGATTAATTCCTGTGATTTGGTTCTTGGACGTGGTGAGCCAAAAATAGATATTCGTTTATTCCCACACCCTGCAATACGTGTTGTGGGAATGAAACTTGATCTACGTGGGAAACTTCAGGTCTCTGGAAGGGGTGTCATGAGCCGATCCTAAGGGTCCGCATCGGGGCCGATCTGGTAATGTTCAACGGAGCGTTATCCGCTAAAGTTAAGCAGATCAAAATGCGATGCTTCCGTCGCCGAACTCTGCTGCATTTTGGGCGCAGCCTGGGCTCAACAGTGCAGCATTTCGCCGCATAGGAGAGCGAAAATATGCACAGATTTGCTAAGCTACGACGCTAACTATCGTTAGCAAAGGCCAGTAAGCGAGTCATTCAGGTAGCAGCTTCTCCTCTTTAGCCAGCGCTGACGTCACTTTCGCCAGTTAAAATGACAAATGTTGCCGGCAGCAGATCAGATCGGCTGCCGCAACTTAGTGTTCGTTCCGTACTCGACCAAAGAGGGAGGATACTCCGCTCCGTAACACCGCTGCACAACCCTCATTCTCCGGTTAAACTTTCCTTCATATCATGTCAAGACTTCAGCTTATAAACGTAATAGTTTTGAATCAGGACAGTCAGTATTTGGATCAAGTGGCTCATGAAAAGTAAGTTGTGTCAGATTTAGTAGTTAAAGCTGTTATTTCAAGGAGTCAGATACATATTTAGATAAAGATAAGTATCGGATTGGGCTCAGTATCAGAGACACCCAATGTTAAAGGCCTCAGATCTGAGCCAAGGAAAGTTGATTGGGACACGGGCCCAGTGGCTGGTGTCACATGATCATTCGGCCTCACTTACAGACTAATTTTAAATAAGGTCAGAGGTCCAGAACGATTCCTGAACAACTCTCACTAGTCAGTGTGTTCTAGAGTCAACAGCTCAACGTCACAAAACCACTCAAATGCAACACGGTGGCTTCCCTTGGCGGCTTGACCGGTCCGCTGTAACCAGAGCCTTGAACCTGCGGGGCGCAGAAGGTGTGACTGCCGGATCAGAGGCACTGATCCAGATAATGATTGGTCAAGTAGCTGCAGCATGAGCACACATGTTCAGTTACGGAGGGGGGTGTGTGTGTGTGAAGATGTGCCTTAAATTGTCTTTGGATTCACTGCATCTGCTTTCATTCTTTGGAGAAACTTTGAGAACAGCGTCTTGCTGGAGCTGCATGTCACTGACCGACAGCTGGCAACTCGTTGGGACACGTCTGGTGATTGGACCAGAGTGAACACACACACACACACACACACACACACACACACATACTGTGTATTCTCATAGTCGGCAACATGTCTCACATACTGTACGTGGACATGCAGCATTAAGTCGGTGGGGAAGTAAAGTCACACTAGCAACAAGAAAATACGTAAAAGGCAGGGACAAAGGTCAGACTGTGGACCTACTGTAAGTCCAATCAATCCAGACCAGACCTGGTCCGTGCCTTAAGAGGCTCAGATTTGGATTGGAGTCCTCCTTACCACTTACTCTTTAAGATAACACGAGGGGTAATTTGGAACAGCTGTTTTATGTGATTTGGGAGAACCTTTAAAACTCAGTAGAGACCCTGGAGAGGGGCCGTATCTGCTGGCTGTTCAGCCCAGAGAGTGTGACAGCAGCCGCTCGGTGCTACGTGTGTGTGTGTGTGTGTGTGTGTGTGTGTGTGTGTGTGTGTGTGTGTGTGCGTGTGCGTGTGTGTGTGTGTGCACTTGTACAGCCATCTTTGTGAGGACCAATTTGCGTTTTAGACCTTGGGAGTGAGGACATTATGGGAAAGTGAGGACATTTTGGCCGGTCCTCACTTTTCAACAGACCCTCAACAGGGGCTGTTTGAGGGTTCAGACTTGGTTTTAGGGTCAGGGTTTGAATTAGGTTTAGGGTAAGGGGCAGGGGAATGCAATATGTCAATAAAGGTCCTCACAAGTATAGAAGTAGCATGTTGTGTGTGCGTGCGTGGGCTGCAGCAGTGCTGAGTGCCGCAGGCTTGTTGAATGGAGCTGCACTGTAGTTAAATATCAGCCTGCCCTGCACCTGTCTGTGCGTGTGTGTGTGTGTGTGTGCGTGTGTGTGTCTGTGTGTGTGTGTGTGTGTGTGTGTGTCAGTGTGTGTCTGTGTGTGTGTGTGTGTGCTGCAGGGGAAACTAGGCTAGCTGATATCAATAGAGAAGTGATGAATTACCTCTCAGAGCCGAGCTGTAGGACAACACCCTGGGGTCCAACTGTGTGTATGTGTGTGTGTGTGTGTGTACGTGTGCGTGTGTGTGTGTGTGTGCAGAGGCACAGGCAGTATAGGCTAAAGCTATGTTACTGCAGAGGTGCACAACGGCACGAGAGAGAGAGAAAGAACACGTAATACGGGTAAAATGTGGAGGCAACAGCGCCCTCTGTATAGTCCGCAGACCGCCTCACAACGAGCCGCTTTCAGGACGTACTGGCTGAGGTGCCCACACAGACCTCTCCAAAATCCCAACGTAGTTTTTTATTTTAACATCAAAATTCAACTTTTAAAGGAATACTTTGTCATTTTGGTAAATGCGCGTATTCACTTTCGGCCACTTCCGGCATTCTAAAATGCAAACAAAAATGTTGTCTTTCTATTTCGGTTTGTGTGCCGATTTAATTACCAGATACGGCGTGTTAGTTAGTGAGTAGTCTTTGTGCTAAGCTAAGCCCAGCCATGGCCTGGCTCGAGCTCTCTACCAAATGTGCAGACACGATGGTGGTGTGAATCTCAGAAAGAGAGTGAAAGCGTGTTTCCCAAAATCTTGAACTAGATTATTATAAGTAGATTCGTTTGATTAACTCAGGCTGTTGTAGCCTCAAGTCAGGACTACATATTTACACAGAATGAGGACAGCGGATTTTGTCCCGCATCGCTTGCATTGGAAGCACATTAGCCGGCGGTCTGTGAAGGGCCAGAACAGGAGGAACGATTACAGCAACGTTTTGACTTTAAGCAAATGTCCAAACCACGTTTGAATAATCTAAATAAATGATATTGGCCTTTTGCGGGGAGTTTACTGTGTGTATCATAAGCAGCCAGACAAATCCTTTTCTCTTGGGACATTGTTGTTCACATGGAAAAGTACCCTGATACGACCAACGGGATGCAAAGCTTGTGATCAACAAAACAAACGTACATGTAAAAAGTCAATAGACATTAATAACGGGAGCAGGATTTACGATGTAGCGCTAAATGTTTTCTAAAATACCTTCACGTGCACGTCCTGTGCACACTGGGAGGAGTTTCAGTCCCTCCTGAAACTTCAATTCAACATTATCTGCCCTTGAAAGTGCATTTCAGAGTCTGCGCAATAAATGTAGCGTGCTGTATACCAACGTTTGGTGTAATCAGTTTCTCCACTGGTAGATGCTTTGCTCTGACTTTACACCATATGTGTGTCTAGATACATCTAATCACGCATGCATACACAGTCAAACACACACACACACACACGCAGTCCTTGTTACCGTGACAACATGTTTCTTCATTTGCAACGGTTGCCCTTAACAACACTGTTGGCATGGCCTCCTTTCCGATGCTGCTAAAACTGAAATGCAGCATCTCTCATTTCTGCCTCTTGGTACTTATCTCTCAATACATCTCTCTTATATCCATGTCTCATCTTTCTTTCTTTCTATCTATCTATCTATCTATCTAGAGAGAGTAAGATAGTATATCTTTATTATGTTTTATGTGTTAACAATATATAATATATAACTCTGTCTATCTTAAACCCTTCACAAACATTACAATTGGCATCGTTCCAGAAAACAGACTCTTGTGTGTTTGTTTCTATGTGTGTGTGTGTGTATATTTATACATTCGAACTTGTAATCCATCCTTAGGCTTTGTACTGCAACTGGGACCTGCTTTGTTATTTTTTGGACTTAGTTAAAACTAGTAATGTAATAAGTTAATCTTGATTATTGACGACAACAACAGCTATGCTGCTTCCAGAGCGCTTAGAAGTCTTCAGCAGCACTAACATAGCCTGCAGAGCTAAAACAAGTATTTATACTCCCCTGTGAAGTCACTCAGTGCGGCTCATACTACATGTAGATAGGAGCTATGCATGACTTGCTTCTGCCGTTCTATACTGAATTTGTACAAATATTTATATGGAAAGTGACCAGACGGAAAAACTGTCCCAGACAAAGTTTAAAATGAAACATTTTTACAAAACCCTTTTCACCGTTATTTCACCAGTAGCCAGATTTAATGCTGTGACACTCAGGAGAGCCAACTCAAACGGCTCAAGTGCATACAAAGAGTTTGATTGCAGAATAAAATATCTGGAGTTTGACCTAAATAAATATCAAAATAATACGTTTCTGACATAAAAGCGGTACCGTAAAGCACCTAAAAGAAACAGCGCCTTTTCTCTTTTGTTTAGTTTGTCTCCCTCTCTGCTCGCACGGGGCTCAAAGTTCAGTGAGAGGACATGACGAAACAGAGTGATTTGAAATTTGAGATTTGAAATTTGAGATAACCTTGCCTTGTTGAATATCTGTAACCCACAAATGTGGATGTGGAAAAGTGGCTCAAGTGTGAAAACAGAACGATTGCTCCTAAATGTGTCTGTGGTGTTGTTTCTTTAATTAAAACCCTTCAAATGTTGATCAGTGAACACAGATTAACAGACAGCACACGTGTGTGTCTGTGTGTGTGTGTGTGTGTGTGTGTGTGTGTGCGCGCGCACACGTTATCCCGTGTGTGTGATGTGTTATGACAGGCTGGCTGGCATGTGGCGGTGACTCAGCGACAGGCGGGCATTAGATGAACTAATGAGATTGAAACGAGATTGTAATCAGATTAGAGCGGCCTGTAATCTGACAGGGCCGAGCCGAGGACAGGCAGGAGGCATGATGGGTAATGAAGGGACGAGGTCCTCTGTCGCGCTTTGTATCTAGAGTTCCATCCTTTTTTTAACGATGGGTTTTATCTAATTATGGACAAAGCGTCAGTGAATCTGACGCCTAGCCTGGCGTCGCCTCTTCCAGGCGCAGACCAAAACGCCTCTGGACGCAATCAGATAGACCTGCAACCAATCAGAGCAAGGAAACGGGAGATGCAGCGTCGTTGGGAAACTAAACTTGCCAAAGTTCTTCTTTTAGAGAAAATGTACCGACCGGTTCAACAGAAAGTGTTCCACATCATCGGCAGCCACCGCTGTTGTTTAAGAAAATGCTCCAGGGGCCAATGGAGTCGCACTCCTCTGCACAGTCGTCGCATCAAACCCGCCCCATATTAGATAAACGCTTCTGATTGGTCCGACCAGATAAATGGGAAACTACCAAAGACGCTGGGACCGAAACACCATTCCAGCCACGTTTTTTGGCATTCTGTGGCGTCCTGTCTAGTTTGCCCAGAAGTGATGTCGGCTACAGCAGCAGGAGAGCTGTGAGTGTCTCTGTCTGCAGCCGCTGAGCTGCTCTGGGAAACATCTCGTCCTCTCTGGCTTCAGCAGCAGCAGCTGTGCGGGCAGTGTGCTGACACCACAGCCTGGCTAACGTCAGTTACATGACTTGCTGTGTCGTTGTTCGCTCTGTATCCTGGTATTTGTCCTGGTACTGGATTTCTCCAGGATCGCGTACCCCACCTTTAATTGAAAAGAGCTGTACAGTGTTTAAAACGAAGAGAAATGTGCAGGTTTAAGGTATAATTTATATACATTTCTCAGTAATCAATTCTGTTTTATAGTTAAAAAAAAAACAAACATGATCCATGCAGTGTTATGTTTCCTCTCAATACACATGTAATGCAAAATAGCATATGAATGTAATTCCTCAGAGATCAGGGTGACTGACGGGCCTGCAGGGGGCGCTGCAATTACATTTAAAATAAAATAAAAATCACTCATGAACATGGTGTCAGATGTTACCGGGCAGGGAAAGGTGAGAGAAAGATGCAGAGAGAGAAGAAGCGTGTGAGGAATGAGAGGGTCGAGGACAAAGCGTGCGTGTGTGTGTGTGCGTGTGATGAAATGCAGCTTCCGCAGCCGTACGTCACTCTGATACTGAACGCTGCCAGCCATGGCCGAGAGAGCTCCAGTTACCCTGTAATCCTCCCTCGCTCTCTTCGACCTTCTCATCTCTTCCTCCGGGATTGAATCTTAATTCAAACAGCTAATTATAAACAACGCATTGGCCAAAAAAAAAAGGGTAATGAACATAAAATAATACAGACAACATCACTTAACCGTTATGTGTCTGATTTGTATGTCATACTACGATCTTGCTAAGCTACGTGATTATGCCATTGGTCAGTTAATTATAGTGTTTCACTTTGTCAAAGTGCTGTGTCTTTAACACAACTGCCTGGCAAAAATAAACTCACAACCCTTATGTACTGATTTATAACTCAGTTAAATAACTGAACTAATATAAACTCAACTCTGCTCACATGCCGGTGATGGTTACAGCTTCGTGCACTTACTTTAGGCCAGTAGGGGGCAGAAAAACACACTAACGTTGTACGAAGGTGTCGTGGCTGACCTCGGCTACCACCGAGAAGCATTTTCATTCGTTCGGGTCGTGTTCCTGTCCACTTTTAGACCTACGGTATATTCATCCTCCTGCTGCTGGATGTTCCACGTTCTCCACCGGCGTGCAGAGCAGGTCGTGCACAGTTGAAGGATGAGAAGGATAATATTTGAAGGATGAGTCTGGTGATTGTCTGATGCTCAGTGCCATCCAGAGCAGCAGTGAGTGTATCCACACTAACGGGTCCTGAGGGAGAGTCACAGCCCGGTGGGTCTCCCTCCTCTGGGCCTCAGAGCTCCACATCGGCGAGCCTCACTGCTGCTCCTCCATCACCACGAACACAGACACTGTAGTTTATCCTGACCCAGTCCCGCACACACACACACACCGTCCTGCTGCCCCAAACACTCACTACAGCGCCACATGTGGATTCATCCGCCGCTGAAAATAGTCCCCAACAAATGCACCATTTCCTCCTGTTTGAATAACGTTTGATACTACAAATGACCAGGACATTACTGAGCCTTTTCTTAAAAAATACAATTATTCATGTGTGCTGTTTTTAAAGATTTACATCCTCAGTGGGAACCAATGGTCCTTGGAGCTGAGGGCCGCAGACTGACAGGAAGTCAGAGAGTATTGAGAGATGGACTAACTCACTGTGTTAGGTGATGTGATAGTGCAGCAGTTTGGATGTGTCTGGGTAAGAGTCCCGGTTTCGGTTGTTTAAACCCCACGGGCACACAAATCCCACCATTATTGTCTTTTTGGCCGTTTGAATTCACTTCAGCTTTATATAGCGCCAATTCACAACAGGAGTTTGGTTCTTTGTTCCCGTTAAACCACATGCAGAATCCAAGACTCTTGCTGTGCTGCACACACCACAAGACATTTCTTTGTCCCAGACCGTTGTCGTGTCGACATGAGGGTGCACAAACCACGGAACTGATCTAGTTTCGCGACATTACGAGACGATCGTGTGAGAGATTGCAGCAGTTTTTTACACGTATGTATCAAGCAACAGAGCCGATGTAAAAAAACATAAAACTAAATAGCACCCAGTGGGTTTACACGAGCCACAACGAAGGTTGTGGTTGAGAAAAGAAATGTGAATTAATTATTTAATCTGCAGGAATATCAGTAACATCAGACACAAAGTGTGACACAATTATCTATAGCAACATAGTTAACCAAAATGACCCATAAAGAAAGAGATAAAGAAACGGTCCTCGTTCTGACAGTAAAAGCAAACAGATGGCGGGGAGTTGTCGTGTGTGTTGTGATGGACTTGAATTTAAACTTGACATTCAAATCATTTTAATATCACTTCAGACTGCAGCTCAACTCTTGTGACATTTGTTTTTACCGCATTTACCTGTCTCTCTCTCTCACTCTCTCTCTCTCTCGCTCTCTCTCTCTCTCTCCACTAGTTGGGATGGTTTGTGTACTCATTTCGTGACTCATATTACATTAATAATATTAATCTAAGCACAGAGGAGGTCGTATGTTGTACAGACTGTAAAGCCCTTTGAGGCACACTGCGTTCTGTGATATTGGGCTCTATAAATAAAACCTTTCTTGTCCCGGGCTCAGTTCCACGGTGGCCGAGCACATCCAGCTTTCAGCCGCGTCTCTGAGCGGCTTGAGCTGGAGGAGCCGTCCCGACGGGCACGATTCGCCGATTCTGTACCTTTATCGAGGCTTTTAGTCTCACATGAAAGGAATTTGTCTTTGAAACGGTGGCGGAAGGCCTGCGGTCTGCGCTAGCCCCTGTGCAAGGAATGTGAAGAGACGAATGTCCTCTGATACACGATAATGCTTAAACGTGCACACGCAGACGTCATGCTGTTACCTGTAATACAGTACACAAAGTTACCACAAAGTAATTGTAATAGAGTACTTTGTGTCCTAAAGTAACAAGTTACTATTGACTCACACACAAACACCTGGAGTGCCCTGTTCCATGCTTACATAAGCTTTTTGACATTTTGAATCTGCACACTGTGATTGTACACACACACACACTCTGAACGATTATTAAATTATTTTGTAGCTTACATAACAGCACACTGCCTCTGCCTGTTAAACTCTATCTCTCTTCTTCTATCTTTTTACAAACGTCTCTGTCCATCGCCCTCTCTCGCTCTAATGGCCGATAGCTGACGGGATGTGGACTTGTTGAAAAAGGTCCGGAGGTTAAACAGTAGACCTGCGACGGCCACTCAGCAGCATGGACCATGGACGTTGACAGTCCGTCTCCCAGCAACACCCCCGTTCTTAGCTGTCAGTCAGCTGTTGCCATGGGAAACGGCCATTCAGAGGCTCGAGGCTTCGCCACCGTTTCCGCACACACGTTTTATCCTCTTCCCGAAAAATGGAAAGTGTGCTCAGTAGCTGTAGCGTCGTTGTAGATGATGTGTGCTGACACAAACAGTGATCATTTAAATTTCACTTTGGCTTTAAATAAGTTAGTGTGTTTGTGCGTGCGTGCGTGTGTGTGTGTGTGAGCTGAAAGCGGTTTACCATCCACACCGCAATATGTGATTCATTCCTCTAAAAAAATCTGTTTGTGGATGATGAAAGGATTGTCAGTGAAGTTAAAAGAAAACCTCTTTCGGTCGTCTGTGTGACATTTTCTAGGATGCGATTAGCATAGCTTAGCACAAAAACTGGAAGCAGGGGGCACCTGCTAGCCAAGCTCCATCAAAACAGAAAAGATGGACCTTCCGTCGACTCGGACGTTGTTTCATTTGCACGTTGTGTCGTGCCAGCCGCCAGTCCACCCTTAAACCACAAAGTCTCAAGGTGCAGTTCTACTTTTTACTACTGCTACCAGTTGGTGTGGCTAAACATAAGCTTGCAGGCACAAGAAGAATAACCGCTCCCTTCACATGCGATTGTAGTTAAGATGGTAAACGAGGATTTCCTAAAATGCAATGTTTGTGTAAATCTGTCATTGACTTTAGTTCATTCTGCACTCACTGTTTTGGGAGCGCCCTCTGCTGTCTCTTTTCTAGACTATCACCAACAACTGGGTTGCTGCACATTCATTTAAAGGAACATGAGCAGTAGCAATACAACGGGTGTGAAATTGAGGCGACCAATCACCTCCGCCATGATGTTATTAGTCTAGAGTAATTACCGAGGTAGCGCTTAATGTGACCGTGATATATGGATTATTGATCTGAAAATAACTGATGATAACAGTCTGCAGCGCTCGTGCCTCTCTCTCTCTCTTTCTGTATGTATCTGTGTCTCTCGCCCTCTGCAGTATGGTAGCAGTATGGTAATGAATGGCTCCAGCCTGCTCTGCAGTGGTAGCAGCTCGCTCACTCCATACTAATACAACTGGTACACTGCCTGGGTAGAGAGGGGGGGGTTGCTTCAGTGGGTTTAAACGGGGAGAAAGATGGACAGAGGGATGTTGCCCTTAATGCAGACGCTCCCGACCTTTTTTTTGAGATGCCGTAAAACACAGTGCGTCACGTTCGCTACTGGCAAACGGATACGTTCGGTTCCCCGGGCACCAAAAACATGAGCGTGTTCGTTGCCCGGCGACTCTCTGAAGGCGTTCGCACACAACACTGAATGCTGCTGTGTGACCAGGCGCTCACACAGTGCAATGTCAGATTCCTGAATTATTAGACAAACCTTTTGTGGACAAAAATACTTATTTGTTCATATTTGACGGGTTAAATTTAGACATTTACATTTAGTCATTTAGCAGATGCTTTTATCCACAGCGACTTACACACTCACAGACCGAAGGCACAGCTTCGGGAGCAATTTGGGGTTCAGCATCTCGCTCAAGGATACTTCGACACGTGGCTGAGGGAAGCCGGGTTCGAACCACCGCCCTTCCGATTGGTGGACGACTGCTCTGCCACCCAGCCACAGCTGCCCCGGTTATTTAGTAACTTTTGTAAAAAAGCCCCAACACAGCCTGAAATGTCACATAAAGATGTCTTACTGACTTTTTATGTGCTCCTTCTTCTTACATTTTCAGTTAAGGGAGGAAAAGGAAGCTAAACAAAAACAAATGGAAAATTTCCTCTTTTTTTTTAAAGGCTAAGACATTTTAAAAGTCACACATTTTTTGTGTGTGTTTAGCCTAATAGCTGTTTTTTATTTTCAAGTGTGAAAGATAAGGAATTCAGGGTTTAGTCTAGCGTGTTACCTGTTACCTGGTTTGCTTATTGAGATCAGAAATGTTTCACCTGCTATGACCCAGAATTAAGGCCAGCATCCAAAAAACTCACAAATATCAGAACGTTTCAAGGTTCCGTGTGAAGCACAGAGACTCGTGTAAAGGCCTAGATTTGTCAACATCAGAGTCATTTTATCCACCATGTTGAATACATGTGAAGGGGTTCAGTGCAGAGACACACTGACGGCGAACGTTATATAAGCTTAAGCACACAGGGTCAACAGGACGTTCCACTCAGTGGAGTCTGTGTATATCAGCCTTGATTTACACAGTACGTCCAGCACTGTATCACAGCGTGTGTTCAGGCGGCATGGTGTACGTCATGCCTGCGGCTATACCGAGCGACAGTGAGCGTGTAGCCGTGCAGCGGACCAGCAAAACTGTCACATCACAGCGAGTGGGATGAAGTGTGAGGAATAAGGTCTCCGCTCGGTGAAGCGTGGATGCAGCTCCTCAGGCTGCGCCGGGGTCTCTATACGAACATTACCACAACTTTCACCATGTTGGGAGACAAATCCGACATATGGCAGCTGCTTAAAAGGAAAGAGTCTAAACATTTTGTTGCTAGGCTCAGGCAAACCTAAATCTAAGGTTACAGAAAGCTCAGGGCGTTTCATACCTGTCAACCTGTTGACTTTGGGTTGCATTTGTTCTAACCTTGAATCTTAACTCTTGACCTTGAAAAGTCAGGGAGAACCCTGTTGTGTACAGATTGAAGGACTGGACCAAGGACTGTGGAAAGGATGTCATGCCACAGGAAGTTGGGGTAATGCCATCATGTAAGATGAAAGGTATGATGAGAAAGATTCCCATGTTGGCGACTTGTGAGCGTTCACAGTCGTGGGACACCTCAACATGGCGCCTGATAGACTTATTGTAAACACACAGAATCACAAATGTTAGCTACGATTCCTAAATTATATATTTTTTTTTAGTATTGAAAGTATCTAGTTGACAAACCTTCAGGTTGGTGGAGAGCTCCTGCCTCAAGTGGAGGAGTTTAAGTATCTTGGGGTCTTGTTCACGAGTGAGGGAAGGACGGAGCGGATGATCGACAGGCGGATCGGTGCATCCTCTGCAGTGATGCGGTCGATGTACCGGTCTGTCGTGGTGAAGAAGGAGCTGAGCTGCAAGGCGAAGCTCTCTATTTACCGGTCGATCTACGTTCCTACTCTCACCTGTGGTCATGAGCTTTGGGTCGTGACCGAAAGGACAAGATCCCGAACACAGGCGGCCGAAACGAGTCTCCTCCGCAGGGTGGCTGGGCGCTCCCTCAGAGACAGGGTGAGGCACTCGGTCACTCGGGAGGAGCTCAGAGTAGAGCCGCTGCTCCTCCACATCGAGAGGAGTCAGCTGAGGTGGCTCGGGCATCTGTCCCGGACGCCTCCTGGACGCCTCCCTGAGGAGGTGTTCCGGACATGTCCGACCGGGAGGAGGCCCCGGGGAAGACCGAGGACACGCTGGAGGGACTGTGTCTCTCGGCTGGCCTGGGAACGCCTCGGTATTCCCCCGGAAGAGCCGGAGGAAGAGTCTGGGGAGAGGGAAGTCTGGGCAGCCCTGCTTAGACTGCTGCCCCCGCGACCCGGCCTCGGATAAGCGAAAGAAGATGGATGGATGGATGGATGGATGGATGGATAGTTGACAAATGATTTGTGAATAAAACACTTTTTATGGGTATAATTTGATCACTGAATGAATGTCATCTCACATTGAACAGTGTGTAGACAGTGTAGCATTAGATTCATTAAATTAGCATATAAACACCTGAAATGGCGGAAGTGAGGCATCCGTGTTCTTTACCTTTTGTATTATTTTGTGTAGAGTTGTTCCGATTCCGATACTAGTTATCAGAAATATCACCGATACCACAACAAATTCTGGCATCGGTATCGGCGATTGCTTGAACACGTGTACCGATCCGATACCATTTTCTCAAACAAGACCTACTTATTATGCCCGCTAGCTTTGCCTAACGCTGCCAATTGTAAATCAGTTCTTCTTCGCTGCTCGGAATGCGAACACAGGAAGTTGAGCTGTGTTGCCACAAGCAACCGCTGTTTAGAGCAGCAAGGAAGAAATAAAAACGCGCTAGCAGAGCGTCCCCTGTTTGGTAGCGTGTCAGACTGGACCAACCAGCCAGTAAAACGGAGGCATGTCTCGTATGCCAGGCTGTGATTTCGAGGGGCGGCACAAGTATTAGAAACTTTAACACGAGTAACTTAATAAAGCATTTGAAGACGCGCCACGCCGAAGAACACACTGGCTGCACTACAAAGGCGGATCAGTACTCGGTATCGGCCGATACCATGAGCCCAGGTATCGGAATCGGTATCGGGAAGGGAAAAAGGGTATCGGAACATCTCTAATTTTGTGCCAAGCTGGATAATTCAGAGTTTTTCAGTCATGACCATGACTTGGATGTTAATACAGTATTTACAAGCCAGAAGCTGAAATCAACACACAACATCTATAAGGGGTCCTGTAATTGGTCTAAAACCCTTTTGAGTCTTGTTGATTATTAATGCTAGGCTAGCACAGTTACTCTTGTGGTAACTAACATTTGGATTCATACATATGCAAACAAGCAATTTAGTTTTGCTTTTTTTAAATTTCCTATGCACATTATGTAGTTGTAAGTTACTTTGATGATAGGTGACAATTAGGCAAAGTTGAATCCTCCTTTCCTTTATTTAATCTTAATTCATGTAAAAGAGCTGCTGTAATCAAACACGTTGTACACATGAAGTACTTCTGGTTGGTTGCGACAAAATCTTGGAACCAAATCCTCATCATCATCATTTTGAGCACGGGCATTTGAATGAATGTGGCTCACATCACAACCTTCAGCTTTACTACAGTAAGGTCTGTCAAGGGAACACGTGGCATGCTGCTGCTCCCGGTGCGACCCCTGTCACAGCTGCTCTCTGACGGGTTAGTCAGTAGGTCATTTGCTTGGTAGCGAGGCGGTGCTTTGGCTGCAAGGTGGCAGGTTCAAGGCCTTTTAAAAGGCATCAAGGATCGCAACGTTCTTGCGCCGGCTATCAAACCTCCACCTGCTCTGGATGACACCATCAGTAAAATGATTTAAACTGTAGCCTAACGTTAGTGGGAATGCTGGCGTCTGGTGAGCGACGGCTAATCAGCGACCGATACTGGCCTTCCTCTGTCCCTCTGAAAAGACAGTAAACTATCTATATCTGTGCATCACCCCCCCCACCCCCACCCCCTCCTGATTCACTGTACACTATAAATGTACTGCTGTGATGTTAACTGCTGGTGCTAATGGCCGAGATTGACTGTGTGCTAACCATGAGCTGATATATTGTGTGTTCTAACTGCTAAGCTAACACTCGTGATTGTATGTTGATGTTGTATGCTGGTATGAATAGCTAAGACTTAACGCTAACTGCTGTATGCTGCCATTTATAGTGTGTCCTAAGGTAATGCTAACATTGTAAGATATGCTAAGTATAAGCTAAGTGTTAAGGTTGTTATTTGTAACTGTGTGCTACTTGCTATGCTGCTATTTATTGCGTGCTAGGCTAATGCTGATAAAAGTGTGCTGTTTGCATTAACACTACTAGCCATACTTGTTTGCTACATGCTGCTATTAATACTGTGTGCTAAGCTATTGCTGATAGTGTGCTGTAATGCTGACTGTGCTAATGGTGTTTGTTTTTGTGTGCCTGTCTGTTCTTGTTGTTGTTGTTGTTGTTGTCTACCTTTCTCTGTTTCTCTCTTGACTTTATTTTTCTCTCTTTTTCCTCTTTCTCCCTCTCCCCAACTCTCTATCTTTCTATCTCTCTTTCTATCTCTTTCTGTCAGGTCTTATTCCTCCTCCACCTGTTCTACTACCACCACCTCTTGTCGTTCCTCCAACAACCCTACTAGCATCACCACTCCTTCCTCCACCTCCTCCTCCTCCTCTCTCTACTCCTCCAGCCTACCTCCTAACAGCCACGCCACCTACCATCAGTACTGCTGTCCCGCGCGCCTCCGCCTGCCCAAGCCTCCCTGCGCCCTGCCCCCCGCCAAGCACCACGAGCAGGCAAGGTAAGGGCCAGAGTCCCACCCCCCCCCCTCCTCAACACCCAGCCTCACCCACTGTCCCCCCACTCTGCCTCCACCCCACGGCACTGCCCCTGGCAGCCTCCCCCCCCCCCCAGACCGCATCCACCAGCAGGGAGGGCGGTGACCCCCAAACGCATTGAGAGCGAATCTGACGCGCGCCATGTTTGATTTCTTAAACGTGAAGAACATTTTTAGTTTTTTGGAGAGTCGAAGACATCATCTTTGGCTTCAGCAACTCGTGACTTGTGACATTTTATAGAAAATATCTTTCCATCAGTTGAGAAAGTAGTATGCAGATTAATCGCTAATAAAAAGGAGTCCTTAGTTGCTACTAATGAGAGCAAAAGTACTACATAAACAACTATTGGATTATTGCAGTGATGCAAGAAAACCTGATGTTTTGCTACACTGGATTTGCCAAAGATTATAACAGACGTTAAAAGAAAAAACTTTTTATAGTATTTATTGTAGTAATTTCTGTGTTAATATTGGGCTTTTCTTCCTCTGTAAATACAAACAGGCCGGTGTCTTTTTTTTTAGTGAAATTCATAGTGGATTCTGCTGGCCTACATCAGGCCTACAGTACATTATCAACTTTTAAAAGGGAATCCTGAACAATGTTATTTTACCCAGAATTTGTGGATCCAAGCTAAACAAGGTTTGGCTCCTCAATCATAGCATTTAGCTTATTATATTTCTGGAAACGTGAAAAACTGAAGCCTTGACAGTCCAAACTCTAGCTAGCTATTCCTGTTGACACGTGAGTTGAGAGGATAACACGACAGCTCCTGAGCTTGTGAAGACCATGTGATGAGGTCTAAAGCTCCGGTAAAAGCCAGTAAGTGGACCTTGAGTTGGGGTTGTTTTGTCAGAATGAAGCCTTTGCCTTGCCGTAAACATGACGTCGGTCAAATTCGCTCTAAATTCATTTTGGCGTCACGTCAAGCCTCACCTGCTCCCTCCCCCACCTTGCCTCCCCCATAGTGCTATAATAACCTGTGATATTCTGAAACACACACCCCCACCCCCCACGCACACACACACACACCCACATGAAACTACACTAAAGGTGAAGCAGCCTCTCCAGTCGCTCCCTCTCTCTCAGCCACCTTCTCCCCCAAAACACCATCCCATCAGTTCTCCATCCAGCCATCCAGCCACCTTCATGCCTCTCTCTCAGCGTTGCTCTTACTCAGCCCACCTGGAAGCCTGGGGGGGTTGTTCTAAGAGTAATTTAAGAGCCAATGACAGTGAGATATTTCATCATTTTTATTTTGCTTTTTCATTTTTTTGATTGGTTTTGATTTGTTTTCTCATTTCGATGTTTTAGTTCTTCATCTGTTTTTGCTGCACTAAAGGGACCAAAAAAACCACAATAGGAAAAGAATAAAATACAAGTGATGAATCTATAATAACAGAACAAAATGACTGAATCGAAAAAAAAGTTTACGTGTAAAAGTAAAATTTTAAAAAACGTGATGTGAATTGTCAGCATGGAAAGACCGAAACCAGACAGACAATGAGGGTGTCCTGTGTAAAGGTCTGGGCCTCGGAGCTCCGCTGTCGCCCAGAAACCGTTAGAAACCCCTCAGTGAGCCTCACTGCTGTTCCTCCATCACCACGAACGCACACTCTGTAGTTTATTCTGACTCAGTCCCACACACACACACCGTCCTGCTGCCCCAAACACTCACTGCAGCACCACATGTGGATTCATCCGCCGCTGAAAATAGTCCCCGACAAATGCGCCGTTTCCTCCTGTTTGTCTGATTAAAAACCACAGCGAGCAGCTGTTTGAGGAAACCCCATGAGGCTTTTTTAAACATTAAACCACACATTTGTGAGGTGGTTTTAAAGATTTACATCTTCAGCAGGAACCAACGAGCTCGGAGCTGAGAGCCGCAGACAGGAAGTCAGACAGCGCTGAGAGACGGACTAAAGCATTGTTGGTAAATTTCGATGGCTTTTTACTTTGACATTCGTTTTTCCAGACGCCTCTGGGTATTGGTTTTGAATATGGTGTCCGCGTATTTGAGCCTAACGACTGAGATCCGATAATGAGAGATCCGCTGGTAGAGTGCTGTGTATCGGCTGACGTCCACCTGTGGTCCTGTTTGACCGGCGATAACAGGGGCGAGACGAGGTAATGGTGGTAGGATAATATGGACGTTTCCAGAAAGTCTCGTCCTGAAGACGTTCGCCGCGTGAGCACTCGGTGAACACGCTTGCTTTCTCGCCCCCACACCGCTGGACGATCGCGGCGTGAAGGCGGCGTGACGGTCAGAGTGGCGGCCTCGGCAGAAAGGTGCGGGGGACGGAGACACGGTCTGCGTGTATCTAGATTTCCTGCTCGCCAACAGTGTCTGAGAAGTAGCGTTAATAAATAATATGAGTCTTTAAATATTATTTCATCAGTTTTGGCGAATGATTGAACACATAAAAAAGATGAAGTAATAATGAGCAGATGAAGAGGGTTTTTAGCTTTTTTTAGACTGTAGGGCTAAATTTCACCGGGTGACATCTGACAGATTTAGTTGGGTCTGGCATCACAATACCTGATACATTTTTTCGTTTCAGGATTCGTACGTATTAATGAAAAGATTTAATGCGATTGATTTTTACATTTTAAATGGCTGCAAAGTCCAGCGGCTCATCTCGTTACGGAGCTCAGGCACACACGACATTTCGGTCGAGTGTGTTTAATCGTTGGGATTCATTTCCGGCGCGGTGAATGTGCCGTAGGAAGCGCAGGCGTGGAGGGTAAACTGCGGGATCATGCGAGGTCTCCAGGTAGATAAGGACACCTGTTACATGGCAACGGCACGGTGTGCGCGTTTGTTAGGAGGACGACACCGTGGCACGTTTTAAAGTCACACGCTAGAAAGATGCAGAGTGAGGTGAGATTTCTTCGAAAAGGTCTGTGGAGGTGTGTGTGTGTGTGTGTGTGTGTGTGTGTGTGTGTGAGGGCTGAGAGGGGATGAGTCACCAGCAGAGGAGGGAGATTTTTAGAGGGTGTTATGCATAAACACACACACACACACACACACACACACACACACACACAGAGCTGAGGGATTCACCGGATGACTAACATGCTGCTGATGACAGGGTGAGCTAATCTGACCTCTTTTAACTCCGATTCCTCTGTGCGTCACTTTAAACTGTATGTGAACACAGCAGCAGTGCGTCGGCACCTAATGGAAATCTCTTTAACGCCGAATGTTCTAACGAGGTGCAGCAACACTCAGACATCTGGACACTGTGTGCTTACACTGTGGTTTTACACCCTGAAACATACAATTATGCATGGGATGGCTGCTGCCACAGTGTCATTAAAAGCATCATGAGATGTGAACACACCTGGTTTTGTTTAAAACAGAACATATGCAGGTATAAGGAGGTGACCATAAAAAGATATGTACAGTTACGAGAGAAAAGCTCCTCCAAAATGTTCCGTAACTTACTTTCTGAGCACCTACCTGGACCCGACGTGCATAAAATCAACTTTCAAAAGAAAGCGATGGAATCCTAAAGGGACCCGAGGACAGTCAGACCCGATCCAGGAAGGCCTGAGGATTATTAGACCCGATCCAAAATGATCTGCGGATTATCCTTTCGTTCAGTTGTTTCATTCAATCTAGAAACTGGAAAGAACAGATCCAAAAGAGAAAAACAAGTTTGGGCATCAAAACTGGGTAAAGTGGGTAGTCATAGTAACCAAAACCGAAGTCTTATTTTACATTTGGTGTATTTCTGCCCTTCAGTCTGGAGGGAACGTTTCCGAGCGAAAGCGGAAACACTATTACTGTGCGTGAATTGACACGCAGACCTGAGATCTGCAGCAGAGCCAGGACACCCTAACCTGACATGAATCGACAGCATTATATAGCTTGGATTCGGGTTCCCGGGTCGGATCCGTGGAGCCACGAAGACCTCGGCGAATCACAAATTCAAACATTCACAGTTAAACCACTAAAAACGTTTCAAAGTTTCATTAAAATCTGTAAAACTGTTGGTAGAATATGTAGCAAACCCCGCCAAGATTTAAGTTCAACTGGAAAACAGCGTCATAGTTTGGCTCCTTTTTAAAAACCCTCGACAGTCATGAGGTCGGTGTTGAAAACCGTGCGTTTCAGAAACCACTGAAGTGAACTGAAACATACAGAAACAGTCACTGTGACTCGGTGGAGGGTTACAACCTCTTCTTTTTGCCTTTTTTTTTTACAGTAGATACATGAAACATATTGAATGTATGGAAACAAAATTTCCACAAAAAGAAAAGGGTAGAAAAGATAGTAAAAAGGAAGGTAAATATGTTTTATCATTAAGTTGTTTGAACTGTCTACACATTTAAACTAGTGCCTCTGGGCCATTTTATATGCCTTTTTATTAATGTTCACATTGTCCTCATTGTTCTGTTTTATGAATCTAGAAAACCAGAGCTACTTGTTTCCTACGAGTCTCTCAGTCGCACACACGGAACACCGTAAGAAAACGAGAAGAGCGATTTTCTGAAACGAATGAATGCTTAAACGTTTAAATCACGCTCTTTTACCAAGTCTGAGAGTTGGTTTGAGCTTTTTGCATCAATGATATTGTGTGCTACACTAAATCCTGCCCAAAAGGAAAGATGTGTTATCGCAACACATGCACACTGTGGTCTCTTACAACGCTCTGAGTAGTTTTAAACTGTCTACACTGTGAGATATTCTAAATGTGTCCCTCAAACCTGTGAGAGCTGTCCTGAAACCTGCACTGAGCGCACATCAAAGGGATTTTATAAAGTGACATTTGCAGCAAACAGTGTGCGGCAGGCATTTAAAAAGACTTTTGGATGATATGACTAATTCTGCACATGGAAAAATGCACACGCTCTTTCTTTCCCTCCACCACCTCTGTTAAACTCCAAATCTCCTGAGATGGAGGAGTAACAGTCTGTTGCCGGATTTTTGAGCCATTAGATTATTTAAATGAGACATGGAAACGTAAAACTGCTGAATGGGACCAAAGCGGTGGACTGCAGCCGCGGTGATTACCACACTAATGTGCACTTTTCGCCGGCAAAGATTTGCATTCGTTTGCATTGGCACCAGCCTCCATCTCAAAATGACCAAAGGCATGGCTTCCTCATCACCTCCCCCCGTCGACTCACGTCATCCATTCATCCCTCCCTCCTCTCCCCGTTAGCAAAACACTCAGAAGTGAGTCTGGTCACCTTTGACTCAGGGTGAAGTTTATAATTTTAGAGATTAATTGTGCCCCGAGGCGACGAGGGACTGCTGCTTCACCTCTGCCAGGGAAAGTTAAACTCAGAAGGTCACTCCTTCAGTTAGAGATGTGTGAACACTGACATCTGGTGGCCGACTGCAGTACTGAGACTCTAAATTTAAAAAGCCCATTACCGCACTGCTCTTGTTGTCTCCCCTCGTTTCTGATTCTGTTCTTCTTCCACTATCTTTATCTCTTTCTGTCCGCCTTCTTCTTCAACCCTCTTTCCATCTGCTCTTCCTCTCTCCTCCTTCCACTCTCCCTTTCTTGCCCCCCCCCCCTTCCTCTCTATTTTCGTCTCTCTTGTCTGTTTGTCTGTTTGTCTCTCAGAGAGGAGGAAGATGACGACATCGCCCATCAGTTCTGTTGCCCCGCCTCCGAGTGCAGTAGCCCCTCCTCTAGGTAACCAGGGGCGACCGCGAGACACTCCCCCCCGCCCCGCCCGGCTCTCCCGGTAAATCGAGGGGTGATTACAACCCCCGCCCTCCCTCCTCCATGGCTGTCTCTGTCTCTTCTTCTTTTTTGATTTTTTTGCCCTTTGATCACGAAACAGCAAGAAAACCGTGGGTTGAAACCTGTGGGGTAAAAAACAAACAGGAACCAAACAAAAGGAGGAAGTCCGGGGGGGGCTGGGGGGGTTCATAAACAAGGTTTTCAGATTAAAGGCTTGTTTGTTGAGAAAGTCTGAGGCTGACAGACGTGCAAAATTTCTCGTGCAGAAAGAGAAAACTCAACCTTTAAAAGAAAATCATGAAGCTGGCTTTGCAACTCGGCTGCTGATCCCCCTTTTTTTTTCCTCTTTTCTTTTAAACTGGTGACAAATTTTCAAAAAGATAGAAAAAAGAAAAAAAAAGACACCTTGTGTTGGACAGTAAGAGCGGCGTCGCAGCTTTAAACCAACAGGACCGATCGTCTGGAGGCGTTCACGCTCACACCTGCCTCGGCTGGTTCGCTCAGCAGGAGGCGGGGACTCAGCTGAACGTCAGCGCTGAGCCTGCGTTCCTGTGCGTCCTGGCGGTCTTTGACTGCCGTCTGAGAACAAGCCCAGACCTCGTCTCTTCCCTCTTCTCCTAGTTTGGGTCTGACCGGGGACTTTAACACTTTATCCTTCCTGTCCGAGCATGAAGCCATGGCCCCGCGGTTCCCTGACGACGCTGTGCCCAGAGCTCGGCGAGGATTGGGACAGCGCTTGATTCGACAGAGTGCTCCCGCGGCCGTCCGCAACATCACCATGGAAACATCAGCGGGTAGCGCTCGCGGAGCAGGTGACGGCGGCGATGTCCCGACTCTGTCTGTGCCGGGCTCTGGTGTGTTGTACAGCATGTCCTCACCACGTCACGCCCAACTCTTTGGACTGAAGACTCCTCTGGTCTGGGTGGGACATAACGCTGAAAGGGTTTGCTAGCTCTTCGCGAACTGTACGGGCTACTCTGGCAGGTAACCAGACATCATTCGGCGGTCCTCTTACGTTATTTAAACCTGGTCGGCCGGTGAAATAGTGCGAGTGGCTTAAACGATCAGCCACTGCAGTCATATGTCTTTTTGTAGAGTCATTGTCGCCCCTACATACTGCGACCAGGGTTCTCCTTATAACTGGTTTTCTTATTTCAACAATCTACTTGCACCCAAATACAACACAACACACAGCGAGTGTAAGCAGCAGAATGGATTTCAGAAGGGGATAAAAGCGTTGCTCGGTGGATCAAATGTCTGTAAGACTGTACTGAAGTGCATCGGAGAAAGTTTATGTACTTGTTCTGGAGTGGGAACAAGGTGGCACTAAATTGCCAGAAATGAGAGCAGAGTTTGGTGTACAGGTCATAAGACGAGAAATGTATGTGATTGTGAATCATGATAACTAGCTTGGTGCTAAGTTAACTCAGTAAGGACTAGAGATGATCTCCGGCCTGTTTTACCAACCGAGTTAAAGTGAAAGCAGCAGTCGGGCCTGCAGGGTCCGTCCAGCTGTGGCGGACCTCGTGCGCCGTAAAGCCTTCTCCAGTGTTTGGCGCCTGAGTGACAGTAACTCATCTCAAAGTGACGGAGAAAGAAAAAACACTTGAAGTGCTTCCCCCCCGTTTACAGTTTTAGGGAGAACCCTGACGCCTAATGTATACAGTGCACACACACACACACACACACAGCAGCTGCAAGAGCCCCTGGAGATAATAAAAGGACATCAGTGATATCTGGATGATATTTGGTATGAGTATGTTTACATGCACACCAGAGTGATCAGCTTTAAGGCAACATTTTTATGCTGTCCTGTACCTGGTTTGAAGCAGCAGTTCTAACCTGGCTTCATATGATTCAGTCAATAATCCATCTCCTGTATGTAGTGTAACATGTTATTAGCTTCATAAATATGCCATCCTACATGCAGACCGAGGAGCGCTGTTCTATGAGACCGACGGTCCACTTCCATCCATGAAAATGAGCAAGTGGCAACCACCACGGCTGATTGTAGTGAGCCCTGTGAGAGCTGTCAGTCAAGTCAAACGCACCCCAGAATGTATCACTCTTTAAGCCTTGTTATTATTTTAGAGTCAATCTGGAATTAAGAACAGTTTTTTGCTAAGAAATCGACATATAACTTTTGGGGGTTTGTTTTTGACTGAGACCGACTGTTATTACCAAGAAGAAGACGTTTAAAAATTTGAAATGAAGACATTTTTTTCCTGAAGTGAAATTGTGGTACCCACTAACCGTGCTGGTACGGTAATGATTCCTCCCAAATGTTGAATGTTGTCAAGAGACAGATCACTAACGGCTGATAGCTAACGCGGCGTGGACAGCATTGGCAGTTCATTTAGCTGTCCTGTCAGTAGCAGAGGTCTCTCAGTCAACCACCGCCATGGAAAACATCCGCTCCCTCGAGGCTTCCACAGACATGTCCAAAATGTGTTTCCCTTACGCTAAAAGTGAGAAGAATTAAAACTTTAATTTGCCTTAGCAGAAACAACTTTAGTTTAAGCCACTTCAGCGTCGGCTTCATCGTTCGGTTTTGGTGGTTGCTGCTCGATAAGAACCGGACACTTTAGGGCAGAATAATGTAACATCAGAGCTGGAGAATCTTAAAAGCTGCTCACATTAGCCCCGGATGAGCCGACGTGGAATTATTGGCTGGCTAGCCCAGCTGTCCCGTGCCTGTCACAGCTAACCGCCACCTAGCTGGGTTTCGGGTAAAACACAGGATTGTGCTTGTGGGTTCGGTCCATAAGTAAATACGCCTAAGGAGGGGCACCGTCAAGTTTCAAAAGGGTGAAGCTTGATCTGCATGTGTCCGTCGCCCAGGTTGAGTTCAAACTGCTTCAGAAGCCCCAGTGTCGCCTTAATCACTGCAGTGCACGTAAACACACTCCGTGACCCCCCCGTCTGACGGAGAGGAAGCTGATGGAGGTGGTGACGAAGTCAAACCGTGGAGCCCTCTGTGTCTTTTCTCGTCTCGTAGATCTGTTTTCTTTATGCAGCCATCTCTCCCCTCTCTGTCTCTGTGTCGAACTCTGCAGCTCCGCCCCCTTTTTCCTCTCCTCCCTCCTTCCCTCCCAAAAGAAAGAAAGAAAGACGTCCTTCTGATTCAGCGCCAAGTAAATCAAAGCAAAGATGAAAAAGGGAAAAGTCTCTCCGTCTCGTCGCCAAGTAAGCTAGAAGGAGGCGCTGTTCTCCTGTCGCAGTGCCAAGTCAAAGAAAGCAAAGTCTCTGACACCCAAACTCAAGCTAATGTAATGTTTTGCGAGAAGCAGAAAACGCTGCATGCTGTATGAGCAGAAATATCTGACAAATTCCTCCAGTCACCTTTTTAGCTGCACAGTCGCGCGTGCTGTATATCTGTTTTATTTTTTTTGTCGTAGTGGGCGGCTTGCAGTGTTTGTCTTTAGCTTCTTCCTGCAGCGTGTTAGATCAAAAAGCAATACGTTTGTCTCCAGATCCGGTGTGCTCATCTCCCGGTGCACGTAAGCTCACATTGAGCGTGAGGGGTTTAAGCTGTAGTGAAGCTGCGAGTGATCGAAGAGGCTGAATACCAAACAGCTGATCGGTAATGAACACGGAGTGCGCGCTTCGATCCACAGGTTTATACGTCGAAGGTTTACAACACGGGTCACGTGACTTTTGATGTCTTTGAGAAGAAAAATGAAACTTGTTGTTATCGCTTTTTTTTTTTTTTTTTTTCTCATTCAAAAGGGAGCCCATGAGCTCCATAATAATCTCACAAAGGAAACGCATATCTTATCTTTTTTATGTCCCCTTTTCTTTTCATTTTTTTTCCATTGGTAAATTTATTTTTATTTTTTTAGCTTAATAGCAGCTTTCTAGAGAGTAATACTCGTTTAAGGCAAACATGTCGCTCGCACCCCTTTTCCCGCCAAACCCTTGTTGTGTGCAGTCATGCCGATGCCTCGATCACACTCACGAGTTTCCCGCGAGTGTCTTTCTGTCGGGTCTTTCTGGGAAACATCATTTGTGGGTTACTCGCGGAACGTTTGAGTCATTTGGTCTTTTGGGATTGTTCATTAAACCACAGTGCAGTAAGCGGTGAGAGTCCTGATACAACGTCAAGGTGTTTATGAAGCATTGCGTACCAAATTTGCGTCAAATATAGTGCTGACATTTGCGTATCACAATGTCGTACACTCAACTGTGTGTCCGCGATGTCACGATGGGAAAATACACACTCGAACTCGCTCCATTCGCTACCCAGTGCGGTACATTTTACCTTCCCCCGTTTTTCTCTGAAACGTATGCACTAGTGCCCTCAAAAATGCCCTCGATGGAATCCCAGAAGTAGCAACCGTGGCATGCACACAGCTCTTTACTGACGATGAGCTCCCACAGGGCAGTGTGCTACGGTCTATAGACGTGAAAAGGACACCTGTCAGCGATGACCAGTGGGGGGAGAAGTGTTAAGATCTTTTACTTAAGTACAAGTAGCAATATCACCATTTAAAACTCCTGCATTCAAAAGGTGTTATCAGCAAAATTTACTTAAAGTATAAAAGTAAAAGCACTCACTATGCAGCCAAAATGGGCTCTGCTGTTGTTACGTTTAAAATATATTATATTATTGTGTTATTATTATTATTGGTGTAACATGTAAGATGCATTTTAATATTGTAGCTGGCTGCTGTAGAGCTAATTCTATGCTGTTGGGTGGTTTCATTTATTGTATAACAATGCATTGTGTTTTATATTCTCATTATAGAGTAGGTTCTTAAAATCTTCATCTGCAAACTAACTGGTAACTACAGGTAACTAATAAATGTCGTGGAGTAAAAAGCAAAATATTTCCCACTGAAATGTGGTGGAGTAGAAGTATAACGTAGGATACAATTTAAAAAAACTCTTTTTTAAAACTCAAGTAAAGTAGGCAAGAATTGTACTAAACTACAGTACCTAAGTAAAAGTACTCAGTTAATTTCCGCCGCTGGTGATGACGCAAGAATAATGAGTCTGAAATCTCACTTTCTGAGAAGGAGGAAGTTCTCAGATCCTGTACATAAGTAAAAGCACAAACGCCACACTATAAACATAGACATACACAAGTAAAAGTCCTCCTTTCAAAGTTTTACTGGGGTAAATCGTATTATCAGCAAAGTGTACTTAAAATAACTCATTATACTAAAGGGCCGTGTTTCAGTGTTTTATATGATTATATATATATATATATATATATATATATATTCTAATTTTGGATTTCAGTTATAGATGCATTAATGCGTAAGCAGCACTTTGATGGGGCTGGTCATGGTGCCACTGATTATTATACAATGCAGGATTGTTCAATGAAATGCGGCTGCAGCCCCCGCCATGCAACGCACACACACCTAAACAAAGAGTCATACTGTATAAAAAGTACCATACCCCCTCTGACATGTAGTAGTAGAGAATGAAGGGGAATATACCTCTTCCTCTGTATTGTACTTAGGTACAGTATTTAAGTAAACGTGCTTAGTTACTCTCCACCTCTGCTGCGTACTAAAGAGTAAACTGGTGAGTGCCTATTATATAGAGAATAAATAATATATGTCTCTTTATATTAAACACAAATAGAAATGATAACACAAGACCATAAAGCTGCAAACGTGTTTTAAATATGCTATAAAAAGGGACTTTTTTCTTGTTCCTTATTCAGATGTGAATAATTATTCTTGAACACAAGATTAGAAGTCGTTCCACAATTTGTCAGCTTTTTTATTTCATCCATCGGGATTGACAGTCCGTGCAGTTTAAGAACTTGCACATCGTGACTGTGGGGCTCTCTCCGTCGCAGGGAGGGCTAAACTGCCAGTGCACCCGCAGTGATTGACCAAAAACTGCCGCTGACAAAATGACGTGAGGCCTCTCTCCCGCTGTGACGGGGTGAAGATGTATCAAAAATGTCGCGTCCTCGTGTTAGCAATCGTCCCGTCATCTCCGTACGTGCAGGGAAGGAATGTGATGTTTGACAAGTGTGCCATAGTTTACATTAATATGTTCTATACCACGCTCTGCACTACAGCCAAACGACATGCTGCAATTAACCCAAATCGGTGTCAGTATATCAGTGGTGTTAGCAGAATTTAGCGTTGTTTGGTAATCCAATAAATCTTACTTCCAGGGAATAAGTAATATTTTATATTTTATGTTGAGAAACTCTATACTGTAAAATCCTATTTCACATTACCTGATCCCGAAGCACTTTTTATTTGAATAAGTATGACGCGCTGTAGACCTACGCGTAAATGTTTGACTTAAAAATGACGTGGTGACAATCAGCGTATTATGAAAAAAAGGATTTAGAAATATAATTGAAATAGGGTTCAGGACGATTCTCTGCTAGGATGGTTAGCAACCATAGGTAGTAGGTTGTTTTGTACTGTTAGTTAGCTCAATAATAAAAATGATCTGCATTTTGTAATGTTTTAGCATGGCTAATTAGCCAATGAAGCTGTGCATCCAATAGCTTACGCTTTCTCTGTGTGCAAGGACGTTTGCCAAGCGGTTTCTTTTAAGATAAAATCATTCAGGAGCTTTTTTATTTATTGCTAATTACAGCTGGCAACAATTAGTGCTGTACGCTACTGTAGTTTTAGAGTTCTATCTATTAGCATGTTATGCTAGTTTAGACGGCACTGTTAAAGTTTTTAGTTGTTGGCAGGACATTTAGAGTAATCGTAGGGTGACATTTCACCCCTACGGGACATAAAGAACTTTACAGCGGACATTTTCACTGCGTGTTACAGGTGTAACTAATGACATTATTAATTGCTGCAAACCGTTGCGTAGTACCAGTTCCAGGGCCTCGCTGCCAGGGCTCATGGGACACCCAAACTGACCTGAGCCATCGTTAATGATATTTGTTGCTCCTGTGCTTTTCCCTGCTGTGACGAGTTAAGAGGTCTGCTGTGGAAAAAAAAAAGGCCCGTGAGCCTTCAGCCGATCGAGTCACGTGCTAGCGACCGGTTAGCAAGCAGACGTAGACGAGAACGTCGTTGTCATACTGTTTGTGTTTCCGGTCAGGACTGCAAAGTGGGGGGTTGACCCTCAGTGCTACTGGCGGCACTAGCATGCCTTTGACATGAGCTGGAGTTTTTTGGTGCAATTTGCAAAAGTAGTGCTTTGCGCATCTTTAAGGACGTCGACATTAGCTTCTCCTCCACACCAGGCGTGTTGGGTAGAGTTGGGACAAACGCAGGGTCATAGTGCCGACTCTCTAGTGTGCTGTTAGTTTTCTCAGATATTCTCGGTCATTCATTGAAGACTCACTGGTGCTAACACACACACACACACACACACACACACCAGCATTCTGCACTAATCCAGGGATCCGTTAACCAAGAAAAAGCTGGACATCAACAATGAAAAAACTAGGTGATTATAGAGAACGAACAGCCTGATCGACTGGCTGGGATCAATACATATCTGTATTGATTGTCTCTAATTGACTTCATCTCTGCCTAGAGTTTCCATAGAGCTGCATCATTAGACGTCTCTGTGTAAAGCCATGAACTACGTATGAGAGACTGACTCCATCCTCAGTGAAATGCCTTTTTAAGCTTTTTTAACGTATTTAAATCTGTCTGTATACTTTTATTTACGCCCTTTGTTTTCTTTTGCGAGATGCAGATTTCACCGACGATCACTTTGTGCTCGTCGCTGGTTTATTTTGCCTGTTTGGAGAGAATCTGCTCGTCGGCAGCACTTCCTCGGTTTCCTCCGCAGCTCATCCTCGCACCTGCAGAGAGACAGTCGGGCTCTGCTGGTCGCTCGGATGATTACATAACTACCTTCCTGCGCGCAGGACGGCAGATGAGTCACGTTGTGAAGTCAGAAGTGTGCGCACTGGGAAGAGGGAGCCGAAGTTGTCTTGTCTTGGCTCGTCAACGTGGCGTAATAGTCAAGTTTGGTGTCTGGTAATTTATTCAAGGCCTTCGACAGCTTTTAGCGTCACTGCTGCGATGACCCAGTTTCTTTTGCAGCTTCGGCTCCGTTTGTTTTATGGCGGCAAGTTTTTCTTTTCATTTTTTCCAACACAAGGACGTAGAAATAAAGGACATTTGAAAGTATTCGTTCAGAGAGTGCACACTGTGTGGCCTGAATACATTGTCATCAAAACTAAAACATAATATCCATTCACATCCGTACTGAATCTTTTTATACGCAAACCTACAATTACCATAAACTGTCAAACACAAATACAGATCCAGTCGGACTCTGACAGGCGGCTGAGATATTCCGTGTCTATCTTTGCCCAGAGAGTTGTGCAAACCATCATCTCTGGTGTTACTGGTTTGCCTTGATTTATCGGCGAGCTGAATTGGATCCTTACTAAATCACCCACCATCACGAATATGCTCTTAAAAGATCATTATCGCAGAATGACGCACACTACCTGCAGCAGCTGACTGACCGTCAGGCAGCGTCTTTAGTGACTCAGGGGTCCCCTGGCAGCCCCGTCTTCTTTTATACCCGCTGTGTGGTGTACTAGCAACATAATCAGCCAACGCTTTCAAGAAACATATGTGCAAAAAAGCTGCACAATGTTGGCCGCCGGGGCCTTTCGGCGCGGGTTTCCGCCCACAGTCCAAAGACATGCAGGGAGGTCGATTGCTGACTGGTTGTAAGTGTGAATGTGAGCGTCACTGTCAGCCCTGCGATTGACCCCAGCGGGTGCAAGCTGGACGGTATCGATCTGCAAACGGTTTACTGACGCCTGTATTCCATTGTTCCTCTATAATGTTTCACTCTTGCAAACAATATCTGCTGCTAGCAAAGAATTATCGAACTTGTTGTGGTTGTGCTTGGGCACTCAGAGCACTTGGTTAAGGGTTAGGGAAAGTTAATTTTCTGTCAGTGCACTAATCGATTAAGTACTTCATTGTTTCAGCTCATAAAAGGACCAGTTAGTTGAGATTGTTCAGTGTTTCGAGGGCGTTTCCTCCGTGTGTGTGTGTTTTGTTCGTCTGAGCCGGAACGGAACGGGATGTGGAAGTTTTGACGTGGAGAGACAGTGTGTGCGTGTGGTAAACAGGCAGGACTTTTCAGGACCTCAGTCCAACTTGTCCAGTTCGTCCTGACTTTCCCTTCCCGATCGTCCCACTGGGTTGTGTTCCTGGGAAAGATAAGGAAACTTTATGGACCACAAATCTCGCCGCCATTCAAAAACGCCATGATTCCACCTCATCGTGATGCATCTCATACTGACAGAAGGAAAAAAAAAAAGAAAGTTCAATTCCCGTCTTTTCTTTCCTCTTTAATCCAAATTTGCCATCAGGAACTCTCACATCAGCCGTGTGATTCGCCGCAGGTGACGAGCGGGCACAGGGCGGCTGCTGCTAGTTACCGTGTCAACAGTGAGGGTCACTGTAACCTGCTGCTATGGTGACAAAACAGTGGTTTGGGTGGGAGGTGCTCAGAGAAGGGTTACGTGTATCTCACACACGCACACACACACACACACACAGATGCTTCCCTGTCGATCGCCCTCCCACCCCTCCCCTCGCTACTCGTGCTGCTTCTTCTTCTTCTTCTTCTCTTAATCGCTGTTTTCTTTATTTCCCGTCATTTGCTGTTTTAGTCTTGATTTGCTCTCTCTCTCTCTCTGTGTCTCATGGTGTAAATATACAGATAGTCATTCTTCAGTCTGTTGACTTTATTCTGATGTAAATTATTTAAAAAAAAAAAGAGATCGACCATGGATGATATACAATATACTATAAAAAAGTATGAAATACAAAATAAATCTATTATCAACTGAAAAAGATGAGAATGTACCTGATGATGATGATGATGATGGAGGTGATGATTGTGTCTGTGCGATGAATAACAACTGTGATGATGATGGTGACGATGATGTCATGACGACGACTGTGACAATGGTCGACGATGATGATGGTGAATGATGACGATTAAGATTAAAAACTCCTATGATTCTAAAGAAACGATTCACGGAACCGCCTGTTTTTTTTTTTTATTCTTCTCCCGGCCGGTTGGTCGAAATGTGATGACATCACAGTGACGTCAGGCGCAAGACGGTCGACGAGGGTTGTTTTTTGCTTCCCACATAATCACCCTTTTAACGTTGTGTCACGTTTTATGGCAAATTCATTTCATTTTCGGGGAGACAGAGCTGCTCCGGAAACAGCAGGAGTAATCTCATTGGCTGAGACAAACATTAGTGGGCGGGGCCAAACCGACCCTAACTACATACCCAAGCTTCAGCCACCGCAGCAGTTCGGGCAGTGGTCACTAGATCCTGTCTGTATTGAAGTGAATAGGAAGAAAGCCTGATGGATATAATTAAAGTACGAGACTGGTTAATATTCTATATGTTGTTCTTCGTCATATCTCACGGTCTGAAATACGATCAGAAGAAAACGGTAAGTGGACCTTGATTTGAGGGGACTTTGTCAAGGTAACGCCTACTAATCACGGGTGTATTAAGACAGCTGATTGGCTGTGCCGACACTCAGGATGCTGCCACTTTGTCCCAGTGGCCACTCGCGGAACTGCAACAAAGAAAATCAATCAACAAACGTCACTTTTCCCCATTATAAAGGGGGACGTCTGTAGAACTGTTGACGGGACACCTGAAACCACAAAAAAGGTAAATTATTACTGTTTGTATTCCGAACTTATAAGCGGTTTTGAAGTGCGTGACGTCGTCCCAATGTAAAGTCTGCGTGCGTTTTGGTTAATGCGCTTGGCATGCAATTTTCCTTTTAAAGTGAACAGGTCCCATCTTTGCAGTCCAGCATCCAGTTCCGGTAATTCGTCCGCGCTATTTTTATTTTTAGTCTTTATTCAGCCGGGCAGTCTCATTGAGAACGACATCTCTTTTCCAAGAGAGACCTGAGAACAAGAACATTCAGTTCTGCCAACGTGACTGCGTACGTGAGGGATATGTAAGGCTGAAGACCTGAAGGGTGACTGCACAATAGACAGACATCTTTTAATTCTGTACTTTGGAGTCAAGTGTTTGAATATTTAACAGGAGGAAACGGTGCATTTGTTGGGGACTATTTCCAGCGGCGGATGGAATCCACATGTGGCGCAGTAGTGAGCGTTCGGGGCAGCAGGACGGTGTGTGTGTGTGTGTGTGTGTGTGTGTGTGTGTGTGTGTGGGCCTGAGTCAGAATAAACCACAGTGTGTGTGTTCGTGGTGATGGAGGAGACAGCGGAGCTCCGAGGCCCAGAGGAAGGAGACGCATCAGGCTGTGATACGGTCACTCAGGACCCGTTAGTGGATACACTCGCTGCTGCTTTGACTCTGAACGTGAGCTTTGTTGACAATAAGAAATATATTGACCATTACCTGATGCCTTTAGTAAAGAGGGACCTCAGCTTTTTAGGCTACTTAGAGGAAGACCAAAGAGGAGATTTATGGATGTAGTGAGAGAGGACATGAAATTAATAGGTGTGAGTGAAGAGGACGCAGAGGACAGGGTTAGATAGAGGCGCATGATTCGCTGTGGCGACCCCTGAAAGGGAGCAGCCGAAAGGAAAAGAAGAAGAAGAGGGAATTAAACTAGCCTGATATTGTAATATTGCAATACACCACACTGATGAACGTCTCCCATTAAGGCATTAAAAATCAGCGTCTGGGTCCAGCGCGCGCACGCACCCAAACTGCCATGTCATGGAGAGTCAGCGTTAGCGGGGCCAATCTGCGCCCGACCGGAGCCGAGGTCAAGGGGAGGCGAAGTGAGCGAGCGAGTGAGGGATAATTCGATTAAAGTCTTAGTGAGTGAGAAAGGCAGGAGGCGGCGGCGGCGGTGCAGGTCTGCGGAGAGGAACACCGATCGAACTCATTCACACTTC
>CM022479.1:29034149-29064384 GCA_011952105.1 Coreoperca whiteheadi
CCCCCCCGCCGGATGAAATTGGATTTTCAACAACCCGACTGGAATTCGGACGCTTTCCTATCCAGCTTTTGAAACCTGCCGAGAGGGCACAGGAAGAGCACCAGCAAGAGCAGGGGGTCAACTTTAAATCACAGCACCCACTACGCTTGCAAGTGACTATCTGAACCCTTTACGCGACTGATTTCCGACATCTTTTGTAACTATTTCAACTTCCTAACTGACTGAGCTGCGTCACCTGACCAACACGGACTCTCTCACCTGTAGCTCAGCAGTGAATGACAGGGCGGGACCGGAGGTGAAACTGGGAACTAAAAGTAGATAAACAGATGACATTTGCCTGTTTAACTCCTTCTCCTTCTAGCTACACTTCACGCAACAGTCAGTTTAAAGAGAGAAGCTTTTATTAAGTGCCATTACCTGCTAACGATGCAGCTAATCAGTAGCCAGCAGCTACTAAAGAGGATGGGTGAGGTGGAAATGGGCAATAGATAGTCTGATTTAGTGAGTTTTCCTCCTCGTGCTTCAAGTGTCTCTGCCTTTAAGGGAATCGGAATCCACTTAAACAAACAAGGTTCCTGTGAAACGAGCTCATCTGCTAGCGAGGGAGCTAATCTGTAGCCAGAAGCTACTGTAGCTTCCCACAAGGATCCACTCCTTCAGCTTGTTAGCCTACTGACTTACTAGGCCTCGTGCAGGGAGAGCTGTTGACAGAGACTCCGAATGATATGCTTTTGCGTCGGTTTTCTTGTCTTTTAACAGCTCTAAGAGTCAGTGAGCTTCATGCCAACTTTGGCATTTAGTGCAGTGGGTCATCTGTCCTTCCTAACCCGCCTTAGCCTTTATCCAAATGCCACTGTCAGCTGTGTCTGAAGCCTTGTTGAGCCGTATTAAATAACTCGCTGTAGAGCTGCAACTAAAGATTATTTTCATGATCCACTCATCCTACCATTTAGGCTCTTGATTAACCAGTTATTATTATAGTTAATTATCATTATACTTTCCCAGACTGCATGGTGACATCCATAAGTTGCTTGTTTGCAGTCGAAAACCCGATCGTACTCAGTTTACTACCATTAAGCAGCAAATCCATCCACATTTAAGGAGCTGGAACTAGCAAATGTTTTGGCAGTGACTGAAACAGTCGATTGTCAGATTTGTTGCAGATGGATTTTTGTTTTAGATTGACTCACTGATCGATTGAACAACTAATTGTGGTTCATTTATTCCCATTAGAACACAAAACCTCTCCAGAATTGTGTGTAAATCAGAGAGGACGGGAGATTTCTGCGACGTATCGATACTTCGTGAATAGTTTTAAAATCATCACAAGTTATATATAATTATAACCCAAAGCTTGTGAGTTTAAAAAATGTCCTACTGAAAAAATAAAATAAAATAGACAAACCTCAAACTGCAAAGATAGTCTTTAACTGGTGGGGTCTTGACTATATATTGACCAAAACTTCGGTTTATGGGGCAGGAAAGAAAAGTTGAGAAATGTTTTAAAACCTGATTTATGGCAAAGAGGTACAAGTTCTGAACGTTCGTGAACGATAGAAGAGAAATTGAAGAGATTTTCACAATGTTCTCTAAACTTTGTGAAATGCCTCAATAAAAGTTTTTGGATTATTCAAATGATTTGTCTCCAAAGTTGGTAAAGTGTTAAACCTTTTTAACCTTTAAAATGAAGCAATGTCTATCGTGCTGCACATGTCAGTGACATGTATTTGAATTGTTTTTTTTAGAGGCTCAGACAGGTGAAAGGATCCAGGTTTTCACACGAAAACGAACAAAATCTGATTACTTTGTGCAGCAAGTATGTAGGTTTTGTCTTCCTTCATATCCTGTAAATAGCCTCCCAGATTGGGAACCACTGAGCTCAATCAGTTATACTGCAAAAACAATTATTTCTCCTTAGTTCACCTTTCGCACAAAGTGCACTTCAAAATACCTCTGCTAACTCAAAAGAGACAAAAGCAGTTGCAGCTGCAGACTGCAGAGAGCAGTCACTGGTCCTCTGCCCGGTTTCAGGATCATTATCTCAACACGAAGACTTAATTATGTCATTACCTGCAGATATTTTCTGAAGGCGGTTTGTCTCCTTCAGTGTAACTGTAATTACAGTTAATCTGTTCAAGCAGGGGGGACATTTTGGGGGGACAGTTTCTGACTGTTTAGAACTCCTACCTTCATTGGAGTCTCACTGACTTACTGTTTACATGTCTGACTGGCAAACCTACTGACTCTTTGACTCTTGTAAGTATGTTTTCGGCTGATACGACTGAGGTGACGCTGTCTGACTCCCTGACCGAGAAGCCGAGTCGCTCGTCTCCGCAGCCTGAAGACAAACCCGACTCCCGCGCCTCCACGTTTTTGGTGGATCGACACTGATGCTATGATTCCCTCTTCAAGGACAAGCAGCAGAGAGACAAAACGCTGTGCACCTCCAATCGTCACATCGGGGGAAACCATGGAAACAGATGGGTTTTAAGAGGAAGAGCCCATCGCTTCGTTATAACCTCGTCCACTCTGTGTACAGAGTTGCAGCCACCTGAAATGTTTTGGAAACACCTCATGAGTTGCATTATAAAATCAGCGCGTGTCCTTAAGTGCAGCGTCCCTGTGGACTTAAATTACCTTCAGTCCTTTGGAAAGCGGCATTGTTTGTTTTGAAAGAGTGCGTTTCCTTTTGCCTGCCCAAAATATCGTGCTGTGAGGTGAGTGGGATTTTCGACTCCAGCCGCGTGACACTTGCCTCGTGGAAACGGCTTTTTGCCCACTCAAAAACGCAGCGCAGCGAAAGGTTTGCCGTGTTCCTGCCTCTTTAAGGAAAGCTGATGTCGATTGCTGATGACTGGCAGGTGTGATGCGGCCGGCGAGCAACCTGACAGACTGAAAGGGGCTGCGTTCATCTGGCAGGGAGCTCGTGGAGGTAGGAAAGCCTGCACTGTGGCGAGGGCCGCGTGTGTGTCACTAAAACCTGATGAAAAGACGACGGGGCAGTGACGTCGTCGAGCGGCGACCCTGCGGACTTGAGGGAGACAGAAGGCAGGTGAACCTGAGGATCGGCGGGATGTTCGGCTTGCCAGGCATCTGTGACCTTTGCCCTCTATTTTGTCTGCGCTCCTCTGGGACCTGGTCGCCTCTCCGCAGGTAGGCAGAGCACCTGGAAGACCTCTGAACTCTGAGTACACTAACTTTGACCCTGCCGTGACCTCAGGGATTCCACCTCCTCTATCTCCACCTTTTCTCGTCCTCCTGTCCTCCCCTGTTTCCTCCTTTTTCTTCAATATTTCCTCCTCTCCTCGTCAGTAGGAAAGGGATGGTTTCGGACTCTTTACTTGCAACTCCATCTTCACAGGAATTAAAGGAAGGGAAATGAGTAGAAGAGGGAGGAGGTAGAGGAGGAGGAGGAGGGAAAGTGTGGAGAAAGCAAGGAAGAGGTAAGGAACAAATAGAGAAAGAAGGAAATTGCAGAGGAGCTAAGATGCAGGATGCACAGGAAGAGAGTTAGAGAGGATAGTGAGAGGAGGAGGTAGAAGAGGGGGGAAAAAGTACAGAAGGATATATAGAAAAGGAAACAATAGAGGAGAAAACGGGGATGTAGCGGAGGAAAAGAGAAAAGGATGAGCCAAGGGATGAAAGGGAAGTAAAAAGAGCAAAGAAAAGGCAGACGTAGCAAAGGAAGAAGGGAGGTAGAGGATGTAAGGAGGGGAGGTGCGACTTCGAGAAGGAAATAAGGCAGTAGACAAGGGAAAAGGAAAGGAGGCGTGAAGACAGATAAGAGAAATATGAGGAGACAGAGGAGGTGATAAAGAACTAGTAATAGAGGACGTAGAGAGGGAAGGGAGGATGTAGTAAAGGAAATGGGCATACAGGAGAAGGTAGAACACACAGCTGAAACAGCAACTATAGGAAAGTAGGAAATAGACGACAAAATGGTATGACAGGACGAAAGGAAGGAGGAAAATAAGGTAGCGGATGAATTGGACGGACAAAACTAACAAACAGAAGATGAGGAAGAATGGCATCAGCTAGGAAGGAAAGGAGGTAAGAGGAAAGGAGAGCAGAAGGTAGAAAGCAGAAAAGGAAAGGAAGCACCAGACAAGGAAATGAGCAGATCAGCGGAAATGAGGGGGTATATAACACGCAGCAGAGAGAGGATGAGGTAGACAGGTGATGTTGGATGAGGGGAAGAGGGAGATTAAATGCCCAGAAGGAAAGGAGCTGGCAGACAAGAAAAATGGGCAGATGTATGAGGGAAAAGAGGAGGAAGAGAAGGGATGCAGAAGAAACAGGTGAGAAAGAACAAGGAGGCAGGAGGTAGGTAAGGGACTGATAATGGAGAGGACGAAGAAGCAGAGAAGGAATAAGATAGCGAGTACAGAACATAAAAGGAAGGAAAAGCTGAGACGGCGAGGAGGAAGTAGAGGAAAGCCGGACGTAGACACGTAAAAAGAAAAGAGAGAAGGAAAGGACATGAGCAGAGACAGAAAAGGGAAGAAAGGAAAACGTAGAGGGAGACTGAAAGTAAGAAAGGGGAATAATAGCGGACGAGTGGTGACGGCAGGAGACATAGGTGAAGCGGTGGTGATGGAGAAAAGGAGCTTCCCTGTGAGCAGGCCGCAGCGTTCACGGGCTGCAGAGGCTTCCAGTCCGACACCCGCAGCCACACCTGCCACCGAGCCCCGCGTGCTGATTCGCCCGCTGCTGCACGCGCCTGCAGCGACCGCCCAGCCAGCGGTGTCACTGAATATGTGTGTCTGTTCGTTCAGGGGTGCGTCGCTGCTAGACATCATCTGCGAGGGGAGGGCGGGGGGTAGGCGGGCGAGCGCTATCTGATGTGTGTCATAAAGGATGAATGTATGCACGCTGCCAAGACCCGACGAATATTGCTGTGTGTGTGTGTGTGTGTGTGTGTGTGCGCGCGCGCACTGGACCGATTTGGGTTTTAGATCTTGGGAGTGAGGACATTTTTGGAAAGTGAGGACATTTTGGCCGGTCCTCACCTTCCAACAGACCTTCAAGGGGCTGTTTGCGGGTTCAGACTTGGTTTTAGGGTAAATGTTACAATTGGGTTGATGTTAGGGTTAGGTTTAGGCATTTGGTTGTGATGGTTAAGGTTAGGGTAATGGGCTGGGGAACGCATTATGTCAATGAAAGTCCTCACAGTTATAGATGTACCAGCTTGTGTGTGTGTGTGTGTGTGTGAGTGGCTGAGTGCACATGAATGTGACTGACAGGCTGAGTGTGAGCACTGGAGAGTGAACACACACACACACACACACACACACACACACATTCGCACACCAGCAGACACGTGGAGAAGAGGCTGTCAAGAAAGCAACCATGCATCTCCATAGAGAATAAACCCGCGGGGGGGGGGGGCAGAGAGAGAATGGGGTAGAGAGAGAGAGTCGAGGGTGGAGGGGGTTTGGGTTGGAAACGCAGAAAGAGAGGAAAGGAAGGAGGACAGAGGTTAAATTGAAAGAACAGGCGGAGAGGGAGGGAGGGAGGGAGGGAGGAGGAGGAGTTGGGGGAGTGGCTGGGCGAGAGAGGTAGACAAAGCAAGGGAGGAGGTGAGAGAGAGAGAAGAGGGCGAAGGAGGAAAGGAGTAAAGGGAGGGCAGGCTCGGAGGAAGAGGAGGAGACAGGGAAAGCGAGTGATAGAGAGAGAGAGAGAGAGAGAGAGAGAGAGGTGTGTGAAGGTGTGTGTCTGTTTTATTCTCTCCAGTGTAAATGAATGGAAGGCGTCTCCTTTGTCTTCAGAACGGTAAGAAGCTCTGCTGCTGTACAGCATCGGGCTGCTAATAATAGTTGGCTGTACGTGTGTGTGTGTGTGTGTGTGTGTGTGTGTGGTTTAAGTGCAAGTTCATCATGCTTGTAATACCTGTACACTCAGTGTGTCTGGTGTGTGTGTGTGCGTACAGGATGTAAATGTACATCAGGTGTATTTATATGCAGTCTGTGTGCTGCATGGGGTTTAACTGTAGTATTTAAGATGGAAGTGTGTGTGTGTGTGTGTGTGTGTGTGTGTCTGTGTGTGTGTGTGTGTGTCCGTGTGTGTGTGCATGTTTCAGATGTTCCCTTCAGCTGATTCTTTTGACAACAACCTGACAGTCAGCACACAACATCATTTTAAATGTGTGTGTTTGTGTGATTTCACGTACTTCCTTCCCTCTTTCTGAGGACCAGTCAGAGTTTTACAGCAGACTTAAAGCAATAGAATATTTGCAGATGTTTCTGTGTGTGTGTGTGGGGGGGGGGGGGGGGGCGTTTTAAACAAAAAAAGATGGTTTTTAGTGTCTGAATCAGCTGAGTTTGAGGTTAAAGAAAAATTCCGGTACTTTTCAACCTGGGTCACTCTGACTGTGGGTCATGATAACTTTGCCCTCTTGACCTCCGTTGTAGAGATTTGGGAAATGTGACTCAGGGGAGGCCGTGGATGCCCCCCCCCCAAGCTTTCCACTTGAATGAGAAATTTACATGGTTAGAAAAATGCTTAGGTTGAAGTTGGGATTAAGATGAGATTAGGGTTATACTTGGGTTTAGGTTTGAGTTCATATTTCGGTTGAGGCTAGGTTTGATTTAGATTTAGTTTAGACTCAGGTTTGAGCTGAGATTACAGCGTGATAATGTTCAGCCTAGGTTTAGGAATTAGGTTTAGTTTGAGAATAGCATGAGGTTTGGGTTAAGGTTCAAGTTAGATTTAAATCATGGTAGGATATAGGTTCAGGCTAAGGATACATTTATGTTTGGGTTGAGGTTAGGATAGGGTTTAGGCAAGGTTATAGTTATAATGAGGTTTAGGTTATGCTTTAGGGGTAGATTTAGGTAGAGTTAGGTTTAGGTTAATTTTAGAATAAGATCATGGTTAAAGTTAGATTATGTTTGAGGTAAGACCTGGTTTAAATTATGATTAATTTAGGTTAGGTTTAGCTAGAATTGGGTGGAGTTTAGGGTTATGTTATGTGTGTAGGCTGAGAGGTTTAGTTTAGGGTTGGTTTAAATTAAGATTTTAGATTAAGCTTAGAATTAGGTTTAGGTCGAGGAAAGCATAAGGTTTATGTTAAGGTTAGGTTATAGTTACAATCAGGTTTAGGTAAATCTTAGAATTAGGTTAGGGTTTATGATAGGTGAGGATAGAACAAACCTTAGGCTGAGGTTAGATGAAGGTTAAGTATGTAGCTGCGATGGTCAGGCGCTGAGGACATTTTCTATCCACGAGTAATCCCGACCTGCGCGCTTCCCTCCTCTCTCTCCTTATCAAGCAGACTCGTGTGAAGCAGCTGCTGAATACATTTGCAACTCGTTTTAAATCAAACATGAATTCATGTTAAATACTGCAAAGACACAGCGGGGCAGCTCGGCTTCTTCTTCGAGCTGAGGACTTAAGTCTGTTCCTGCATCTTGCATCATTTATGCTTTTTGAGAATCTTTTGAGAGGGACTTTTTTATTTATAATATTTATTATGTCTTCTTTTCCTTTCGGCTGCTCCCTTTCAGGGGTCGCCACAGCGAATCATGCGCCTCCATCTAACCCTGTCCTCTGCATCCTCTTCACTCACACCAATTAACTTCATGTCCTCTCTCACTACATCCATAAATCTCCTCTTTGGTCTTCCTCTAGACCTCCTGCCTGGCAGCTCCAACCTCAGCATCCTTCTACCAATATATTCACAGTCTCTCCTCTGAACGTGTCCAAACCACCTCAATCTGGCCTCTCTGGCTTTATCTCCGAAACATCTAACATGAGCTGTCCCTCTGATGTACTCGTTCCTGATCCTGTCCATCCTCGTCACTCCCAAAGAGAACCTCAACATCTTAAGCTCTGCCACCTCCAGCTCTGCCTCTTGTCTTTTCTTCAGTGCCACTGTCTCTAAGCTGTACAACATCGCTGGTCTCACCACCGTCTTGAACACCTTTGTATTTTGCTTTTATTATATATTACAGTTGCTCATATTTGCTCAGTTTCTCTCGAAATTAACAAGAAAATGTGCGTTTCAATGAGATCCTTTTCGACAAGTAATTTTTCCTGTTAAAAAGACAGTTTTCTTATTACTACTAGACATTAAATAGTTCCATTTTAACCAGCAGCACGTCTTGTTATGCTGGCGTATCACTTTATACTGTTTCTATGTAATGGAGCTTTCTTGTTATTACACAGAATGGAAACGAGAAACGCTTCTCACTACAACAACACGGCGACCTATCTCGTTAAAACGAGCACTTCTCGGTATAACGCGATAACTTGGCATGTTGTAACAAGAAATGTCTGCGCATTGTTAAAACGAGAAGGGCCAAAGGGCCAATGCATAACGAGACACTGTAGCAAGGACGGGTTCTTCCATCACAGCACGCATTTAGGGCGTTTTCACGCCTGCCTTGTTTGGTCCGGAATCTCGGACTTTTCAGTTTGGTCCGAATCAATATTACAGGTGTGAAACCTCCCTCGCACCGCGGTCCGGACCAAAGAGGCGTTCTCGGTCCGGATCAAACTTAACAAAGGTTCGGTTCGTTGCGAGTGTGAAAGCATCGTCTGTATGAGTCGGACTTTCAGACCAGTTACGGGAAGTTGCCGTGGTTCCCGCGTGCCCCAAACAACAGAAGAAGACGGAACCACCAGACCTGTGGCAGCACACGGGGAGAGGAGGAGCCGAGGCTTTTAACTGAAATATGGTCTGAGGACATAAGAAGAAGTCAATGAAATGTTCGCACAGCGAGGACGTTCATTTGGCGAGTTGGAACCAGCCTCAGATACAGCTGTTGCTGCAGACAGTAACGCCACAGCAACAACAGCGTAGTCGCAACAATATGACTCATCTTGCCAAAGTTACCCGCTGACTTGACGACACGTCCGCTAACAAACCAATCAGTGTTAAGATGCAGCCCGCACAACCGATGACGACAGGACGCAAGCACGTCGCGTAAAGGTCTTCAGTGCGCTCGCATAGTTGCAGTGTGAAGCCAAACCGAAACGAACCGAATGTATAAAATGTATCAAAATATGAACTTTGGTTCGGACCTCGGTGCCGACTTCCAGGTGTGAAAACGCCCTTAAGGTGTGTTCATAAGGAATAATTCGCGCTATTCGCGTTAAGTTGGAAGCTTGAACATTTTGAGTTAACGCGCTTCATTTGCGCGTGAAATTCGCTCCATTCGCGTGTACGTTTCTACACACCAAAACGCGAATTTGCGTCATGGGAGGGGCTTAGCGGTGTGCCGGTCCCATTGAGTAAAGAACGTTGTCCAAAGGTTTCCTGTTTCTATAATGATACGAGGACGTATCGTACAGCTACGGGTATCCACACACAGCCACAATTATTTTATCCTCCCTCTCTTTTTCTCTCTCTGGTTTTTAGGGCGGGCCCAACCAACTTGTTCAGGTGCACGCCGCCCCCTACTGTACCGGATGTGCAACTATTATTTTATCCTCCATTGTTGTCTGGATTTCTGCCTCGCTCCTAATCACGTCACTACTCGAGCAACCTCCTGATTGGTTAGTTCAGATTTTTAAACTCGCGTCAAACGCACGAATCGCGTCATTCGTGCCGCAGAATGTCAATTTGCGTCTTTGCATTGACTTAACATGTAAATCACTCGCGCGAATGAAGCGATTCGCGTCCGGTGGGAACACACCATTACTCTCCTTTACTTGATACGAAAGTTTACCTCATGGTGCGTTGAATTGCCGGTGGGAAGCTCCATCATCTTATGACTTTTGGGACAGCTTGAGTGTAGCCGACTCTGAGTGTCTGCAGAAAGAGTGTGCTGTTAATGTCTGCTGGAGAAAGTTGATTAATTGATTTACAAGTGAAAAGGGTTATCTCAAAATCAGTTGCGACATTTATGCAGGAAGCAGAACTGGGGTTATCCGAGCTCACGTCTTTGTTACACTGTACGTTTCTGCCTCCACGACTCTAAACGTACGATTTTACGACCGGACTTGTAATTATGTCGCTAAGCCAGTGAGCAGTTTGTGCAGTCGCCCGACAACACAAATGGAGAGAAATGTCACGCGAAAAAACACCTGGATGATGCTGTAACCCCGTCTGCCATGTTGGTACAAAAGTTCGTTCCGGTTTTGTTCATGCAATCCTCCTAACTCAGAACGGTTTCTGTACCTTGTGGACATTTCTTGTTTTAGGCTCTTTGAGATATGAAACCCTCCAAATCTCTCTTGATTTCAAGAAACAAAAAAAAGCGTTGTGGTCTGAAGAACCAGGAGATAATGTGCACAGCTGGCGCCACATACTGAAAAATATTTTGACACATGCTACGTTGCTGTACTTTTTTTAGTCACTTCTTAAAACGTCCGAGGAGGCCACCACGCTCGTCACAAAATGCCGAGGCTCGAGAAGCACAAGAACATCAATTATGGAAAACAAAAGGTGGTTCTGCACTCTTAGGTCCAAAGCAAGTATTTAATGAAAAAAAAAACAACTTTTCATCGGAGCGAATGTTTGACAAAAAGAATCCCAGAGCTTTCCCTTCCCTCTCTGCTCTCGGCGATCTCTCCCTCTCTTATTCACCAGAGGAGGTCAATAGAGTTTCTACTGTGAGGGGAATTTAAAGGTTTCAGAATGATACGACAGTCGATCCATTTCGCCGGTAATCCCCCTCCATCCGTTTAGCTGCCGTCAGCAGAACTGGGAAACAAAATGTAGACGCCATGAAAGATTCACAACTCGACCTATTTGTTCACAAATGACCAAGTATCACAGTCTAAACGTCCAAAAGAGAGCTAGCCAGCATCGTTTCTCGTCCATTGTCTCTGTCTTCACCTCCACCACTCATTTGTTTTAATTCCCCGTTTGATGGTTTTGTGTCCAGCTTCTCTCAGTTACCCGTCACTATTGGCCTTTTCTGCTCCGAAGCGGAATACACACCATTGAAACGCTAAAATGCTCTTGTTGAGTCATTGCGTCTTAGCTTGAAGCGTATTGTTTAGCATTTCATTACTGTTGAATTTTGAGGGCAGAGCTTTGTGGAGAGGAGGCAGCAGCCCAAAATAAGCCAGTCCCGTTGGGGGGCCGCGGTGAAGTGAAGTGAAGTGTTAAGACACTTGAGTGCATTACCGCTCAATTATTCAGCGAGCGGGCTTCAGGGGTGTTTGCTCGCCACGGTATCTAGCAGGACAGCCAGGAAGGGGTTTGGTGGTGACAGCAGAAACAGGGAAGACCTTTTTAAGTCTAGAAAAGGTATGATGATATTTATTGCTTCTCCCATGGTCTGTTTGGCTCTTTATTACATAACGCTGTTTGCTTTGTAGCTACGGTAGTTCTGAGAATTGCGCATTCTGCAAAAAAGTGGGGCTTTTTGAAATTTAGCAAGTCCTAAACTGGAATAGCACCCGTCTGCAAGCAGCTTCAATTCAGACTGTTCGGTCATTAACCAAGATTGTTCTGCTTTTTGTCGCAGTGGGCGAAAAGAACATGTAGTTCTTGACAGAAATATAAATACAGGGCAACTTTACCAGCATTTTTGACCCTTCTAGTGGCACGGCCTCGGGGTGGCTACGTTTCAACATATACTGGCCGATTTCTCTGTCATTCACTAGGGATGTTGATGGTCTCCAGAGGTTTAGGATATTGTGGATCCTAACTGCTTCCTACTGCTGCTGCTGCTAACTTCTCTTAATTCTGCTAACTGCTGGTTACACTGCTAAAAGCTATTGTTATTGCTAATTGGTGCTACTGGTGCTAACTGCTGTTGATACTGCTAATGTCTACTACTGGTGCTAACTGCTGTTGATACTGCTAACTGCTATTGATACTGCTAACTTCTACTACTGGTGCTAACTGCTGTTGATACTGCTAACTGCTATTGATACTGCTAACTTCTTCTACTGGTGCCAACTGCTGTTGATACTGCTAACTTCTCCTACTGGTGCTAACTGCTGTTGATACTGCTAATGTCTACTACTGGTGCTAACTGCTGTTGATACTGCTAACTTCTTCTACTGGTGCTAACTGATGTTAATACTACTAACTGCTGTTGATACTGCTAACATCTACTACTGGTGCTAACTGCTGTTGATACTGCTAACTGCTATTGATACTGCTAACTTCTTCTACTGGTGCTAACTGCTGTTGATACTGCTAACTTCTACTACTGGTGCTAACTGCTGTTGATACTGCTAACTTCTACTACTGGTGCTAACTGCTGTTGATACTGCTAACTGTCTATAGTATTTATAGATAGCACTGAACAACACCATGTTGGCTCCATTCACTCTGTTCCCAGCGGAGGTTTTGAACTTCCCAGTATGAGATCGTTTTTCTGATTGGGTAGGACAACTGCTTTGAACTGAGCCATCACATCAAGGTCAGTTTTATTTTCCCATAACTATGACTTGAACGTTTCTTAATGAACTTACATCGTCTCGCTCAGGCCTCAACACAGCCGGGTAAAAGGCGGCGCTGTAACAGTATTAGTGAAGGCTGCTGATGAGGTTTTTTGAAGTCCTGCATCTGCGTCCGCTGCTATGACTGGCTCTACACCACACACACACACACACACACACACACACTCATCAAACCTAAACTATAAATGTAACGCCTGACGCTGCACAACTGTCTGCTGTCTGGGAAATGATGGCAGAGAGAAAGACTGAGTGTCAGGAAGCGCGTGAGGGGGAATGACAGTGACAGGAAGGAAGAGACCGACAGAGATACAAATTGATGAAAAGGGAGAATATGAACTGAAGAATCCACTTTAATACATGAAAGTGCTGTGTGTTACATTTTAAACACCAGTATAGCATTGCCAAATAAAATGCTACCTTGGCAGAATGACTGGGAAGAAATTGGAGCATGATGGGGGGGCTAATATTTCTCCTGACTCATCAGAACACCACATTTCCCTTTTTATTATTGTTTGAGGAGTTCATGGAGTTTGTATTTGGTATTTATTTTATTCCTTATCATTTTCACACAATCAACCGAGTCCTGAACAATGCCGGCCTACTTTGTCGCTTTTTAAATAAATGAATTGTACGTGATGGAGGTGTGCGGACCGAAACATCCTGTGAGAGCAAGTCATGCTGTACAGCAATGTGCAGTAATCTTTGGTTCCTTCTCAGTCAAGCAGCCACGTGTTAATCTACAGTATATGTTCATTTTCTGTGTCCGTTAGGCTGCTTTCACACCTCTAGTTCAGTTCATTCGATCCAAACCGAGGGCAAACAATTACACATTGTAGCATTTTTCAGCTTTTCTGGTTCCTCTTCTCACCGCACCGATCGCTCTGGTCCGAACCAGTTGAAACTAACAAACATGCAGTCACATGACAACATCCACACAGCTCACTGGCCGTGGCGTATTTCCAAAACTGCTTTTCATTTGGTCAGAATTTACGTGCGGGAAAATTCCAACAGAAGAGGAAAAGCCAGCAAACAACAACACAACTGTGGAGAGACGCCTGCGGGCTGGTTCTGTCCCTGTTCAGGATCTGTTACAGTGTTTGTGTCCACCACAACATGCAGACAACACATTTCTATGATGAAGTGGCTTGAAAACAACGTTCTGATGCAAACGGCGAGCGCGCAACGCTCGCCACTTCAAGCGGAGGCGTGCATTCATTCTTCTTAACTCTGACACGCTCATCTTCCCAAAATATGACTACGGCAGCTGGTTCAGTCCAAAAATGATCAGTACTTTTTGCAGTTGGGTCGGTTCGAGGTCGGATCGCGTTCTCACCGCAAACGAGCCGCTCCAGAGTCCGTCTGAAAGCGCGCCGAGACCGCCTCTTCAAGGAGGCCTCGGGACGCTTGTTTGGTCCGCTTCTGGTGCGACTGCTGCTTTCCCAGCTGAGCAAACGGACCGCACCAACGGGGCAAAGCAACTCTGGTACGATTCAACCGAGCTACACGAGGCAGCTGTGAAAGCAGCCTCAGTCTCCCATTTATATTTCTAATCTCTCATTAGTTTTACCTGTTTGTCAGTCACCTGGAAGGCCCCTTGAGCTGCACGAACCTACGAAAGGTGTTTTGATTAGTTATCGAGTAAACTGCATCGTGAAACAGTTAGCTAATGTGATTTTAAAAATATTGGTTTAACATTTTTCGGGAATCCGCTTTATTTGGTCTTTCTCTCTTGAGAGTTAGACGTTCAGGTGAATATCAGTCTCATGTCCGTGTGTTAAGACCAGAGCTGGAGTCAGGACGTGCCTAGCCTAGCCTAGCATGAAGCCTGGGATCAGGGGTACGCAGCTAGTCCACAGATCATTTTATCCTGCCTCTGCTTATGTGCAGTGTATCCAGCTATCGGATACGGTCTGCGAGCGCAGCTTTTGGTCTCTGTACAGGCGGGATGGTACCAAACCTGGCAGGCTCACTGTGATGACAAGATAACAGGAAGCGGCTCGCATCACTGCACCCCCTAAACCCACAAATTATGGCTTTTACATTTGTTTGTGTACGATTTCAACCAAACGAGATACAGTGTGTAAATCGGTGAGCTTTAGCGGTGTTGGTGTGTTTTTGAACTGTGGAACAGAGCCGGGCTAGCTTGTAATACTCAGCTCTGAGATCTCATGTAAGCGCTCATTACCAGCAAGGTTTGAATACTGGCAGACACTTAATCTTTCCTTTTAAGGGTTATCACAAAGATAGAGCCTGCAGCACTAAAGTCCCACTTAATCATGGGACTGAAGCCCCAAGTCTGTTATTTCCAGCAAGACCTGACTATAGCATGAGAAAGTGTAATATTTCCTGAGTTAGTCCACCGATAAACACTCTAACAGGTAAACTAGCTGTTTGTTGCAGCGACTGAACTGCTTTTAAAGGAAAGGCTAGTCTGATTATTATAAAACGTGATACCTCCAACAAACATTTCATACATGCCGGATGCTGTTTTGTGTCTCATCTTTTCAAGATTTTGGACAAAATACTGACAGCTGTGCGAATAAAACATCTGCACATGAAAAGGAAATGAGCCCAGTCACAAAAGCTGTGGAAAAGACTCGGAGAGAAGGAGAGGACAAAGAAAGAGATAGAGATGCAGGAAAACGAGATCACAGACAACAGCAGACGCGAGAGAGGCGTAAAACAAGGCTACATGTGTACGAAGTTGTAACTCGGGCAGAGTTTGTTCGGGGAGGAACAGGGAAACGAGGAGGAGGAGGAGGAGGAGAGAGAACAGGTTGAACAGTAGAGGAGAACTGGAAGGAGATAAAAGAGCAGCAAACGGGGGCGAGACAAGTCTCCCGTCGCTTCGAATCCTCTCAGGTTTCAAACGAAGGAGGTAATTATGGATGGCGGTGGGTGGGGGTGGGGGTGAAGAGAGAGACAGGTGTTGAGGAGGGAGAAAAGAGAGAGAGTGGGAGGAAAAGAAAAGAAAGATATATATATATATATAATAGGTTGGGTGGGAAGTGGAGAGAGAGGGAGAAAGAAAGAACAGGAGGGAGAAAAGATGGAGTGAGAACTGGAAAAGTGGGGAGCAGAGAGAGAGGTGGAGGATAAAAGCGATGGACTGAGAGAAAGCAAGAGAGAGATTAGGTAACGTAAGTGGTGGGAGGTAAAGAGAGGGATATGGAGACTTAACAAGTGAAAGAGGTGAGAGAGAGAGGGAAGGGGGGGGGGGACTGGATGGAGAGATTTGGGAAAGAGAAAAAGGAAGAGAGGAGGAAAGAAAGGGAAGAAAGGAAGCTGGCCAAAGGTCTGCGGACAGCTGAGCATTCCCTCCATGTGTGATAGGGTAACATGTGATTGTGACTCCATGGTCGTCCTTAATTAAAACAGGAAAGGGACAACTTGGAAGCACACTGTTGTCCAAAATGAGATGGGGATAAATGACCTACTAAGAGAGTCAGTCAGAGTCAGAGAGGCAGGGAAAGGAAAGGAGGGAAGCACTGGCGAGAGACGAAGAAACGAGCGGAGAGGCGTGAGTTCAGCGCAATAAAGTCTCTTGTGTGTGGATATTACTAATGTTGTGGGGACATGAATCTGTTTACACTGTCACAGTGTCGGTCCCCGTGACCATAAATCATTCCGATTCACGGGGAAGACTTGGTTTAGGGTTAGAGTTAGGCAAGTTGTGGTTGTGGTTAGGTGTGTGTGTGAGTGTGTGTGTGTGTGTGTGTGTGAGGACATTTGCGTGTTGCTGCCTCAGTCCTGCAGGAGGTGGCGCTGTCCTGTTACATTCTGCTCACATGGCCGGCGTATTTCCGGGGAGGCTGTGTTTGCTTTGGCTTTCTGTTCTGTTCTCTTTCAAATGGTTTCTGAATTTGAATCGGGATCCTGGGCCGGCACGCTGTCCCGTCAGATGTTTGCTCTGCTGTATTTCGTAAGGTCACATTAGGCGGGGAATCCGTTATCTGAAAACCTTTTGCATTTAGCCACATTCTACCCTTTACAGATCTGTTGTAGATGCACATACTGCGCATACTGTAGCTCCGTGACATGTTGGTTGGAGCAGGCTGACCTTCTGTCCTCAGACTTCAACGGCTGCCAGCTGACCTCCTGACAGCCACACACAGCTCTGACCTTGAAGAAAAGAACCAAAGCCTTGTCTGTTTTTCTTCTTTTTTTTCCCCCGACCTCAGCAGGACTCCTGCGTCTGTCTTCCTGCTGCGTTTGAAGCCTGTCGGATCAGCCTTTCTTTTTTTTTTTAGAGACGAATGCTTCCCCTGCCGTCCTGCAGGAGGTCACGGAGACCTCGGTCTCAGGCCGTGAGCCGGCGGCGTGTGTCGCTGGACGTTTCCACAGAGACGCTGCGGGAAACGAACCAGAGCGGGCTGTGTGCTCAGTGGGTCGCGTCACTAAGTCACGTTCTCAGCCCTACGGGACAGGTTTCTGCTGCACATACTGTGTGTTGTTGGAGACGCCTGGGGCCACAAAGCACGTAATGTTGTGTTCAAACGCAGCAGGAAGCCTCGGTTTGCTTCGCGTCGTTCCTGGAAATCTGACCACAGGAGTGTTGTTTTTTTTTCTACTTTCACGTTTAATGGTTAGCAACAGCCAGCTGCGTCCTTTGTGCTAAAGCTCGCACTCAGCCCGTTCATCAGGAAACGTTTTAGAGACTTGCCAGAAACCGACGCCGTCTCACGGCAGTTCCTCACCTTTCTGCTGCTGTTTGGTCATGAAATCACACAACTTTGCATTTCCAGCACCAGTAAAATCCTTACAATCACATGTCTTCGTACGTCTTTCCTCTAGACTTTGTGCGCTTTTGTGCTGTCTCCAAATCTCCAATTCACGTTTGTGCTTCTGAACGCACCATAGCAGGAGGGTGAATCGATGCTGTGTGCAGGTCAGTGGAGTGAAGAATTGTCTGAATATTGAGCACCATTCAGCTGTGAATATCGATTCCTTGTACCGAGGCCTCGTTACTGCACACAGACGTGTTTTCATGTGGAAACTTGAGCTGTTGCAGAGAGGAACACATCTTGAAACACAGAGCTCTGTGATGTGCCAAAACTCTTCTCTCAATGTATGGAATTAAATATTGGGAATGCAACTAAGTGCATTTACTCAAGTGCTGTACTTAAGTATTTCCATTTTTTGCTTTATACTTCTACTCCACTATATTTAAGAGGAAAATATTGTACTTTTTGATCCACATTTATCTGCCAGATATAGTTACTAGTTACTTTCAAGATCAAGATTTAACATTGAAAACATATGATCAGTTTATAAAGTGTGATGTATTCTTACAGATTAAACCAATCCGTAGTTTATAAAATTGTTAAAGCTCAATCTCAAGCAGCTAAAACACTGTTTAACCCTTATGCATGAACAACAGTAATAATACAGTAATACAACACTCTTACAGGAGCCGTTCTCACCCAGTAACTACTTTAACTTTTGATTTTGCTGCTAAACTTTTGTACTTATACTTACGTAAAATTATGAATGCCGGACTTTAAAATGAAGTATTTCTACGTCATATTACTCCTTTTACTGAAGTAAAAGACATGAATCCTTTCACCACTGATATACAGTATATTGTGAAATAGTAGCTAAATTTTCTGTAAATACAACACTGGGGATGTCTTTTTCTCGGTATTCCAGTCAAATAAATACCTGAGTGAAGGCACTTCATCACACGATGAAAAATATCAATAGCAAATCCTGTCGGGGCAGAAATCAGTGCTGCAGCAGACATGTTGAACGATAAGACTGGCATTATTCTATTTTTTTTATATTTTTCATATTGTCAATAAATCCCATGAGTAGACTGAAAACAACAATGCGTAAGTCCGTCTCTCAGCACCGTCTCACTTCCTGCCTGTGGCTCTCAGCTCCGAGTCCGTTGGTTCCTGCTGAAGACGTGAAGTTCAGTAATTTCCTAAAACTGCTGCTCTCTGTGGTTTTCATCCAACGGCACGCAAACAGGAGGAAATAGTGCGTTTGTCGGGGACTATTTTCAGCGGCGGATGCATCCACGTATGGTGCTGTAGTGAGTGTTTGGGGCAGCAGGACGGTGTGTGTGTGTGTGTGTGGGACTGAGGACTTTTGGCGACTCCAAAGGCTTCTTTAAATGTGACGTAGTGTTTCTGTAGCTAGATGACACTTTGTCACCACAACGAACCTTAATATTCCATCTTCAGCAGACACAAACTCAAAATAGCGTCTGGATTTCCAGCCAGAAACCGCGCGTCTCTCTCCTCCCTCCGTTGTTGTTTCCGTTTGTGTCGCTGCGTGACGTGTGTTATTACACGTGACGTGAACTGACCTCACGCTGAATACGTGACATGTCGCATACGTGACTTTGCTCCCCGAGCAAAAAACTGTTTTTATTAAGGAAAATGAAAAAAATATTAACGCACAGTGACTTGGATAAGTAACTTTAATCTGATTACTGGTTTTGAAATAGTAACGCGTTAGATTACTCGTTACTGAAAAAAGGGGTCGGATTAGAGGAACGCGTTGCTAAGTAACGCGTTACCGGCAGCACTGGTAGTGTCAAACTGACGGTTAGTGTCAAATTCCCCAGGCTGTCCGCGCTTGTCATGACTCACCGTAGAATGGAGAGCAGTTGATCTGTAGAATGAATCTGAACGTATGATTGTTCCCACGTACGTCTCGCCTGAGGTGTCAGAGGTCAGAGGTCACCTGAGGGCAGGACGCAGGTTCTCCTGGGAGAACAGACCCGTTTCCTTTACTGCCGTGCTTTTATTTGGATTCCTAAAAAGCCTTTTTTTAATCTATTTAATATTTAGCCTTTTTAATAAAATCAACAATTTCCAACACGCGAACAGGAATGTGTTTTCCCGGCCGTACGCGCTGCTCCCTCGGGCTGCTGCTGGTTTCTGTTTTCAAAATCCATGCCGTCTCCTGTAGTTCGCATTTACACACAACAAAGACGCCCAAAACACGGAGACGGCCCCTCGCCGACTGCGTGGAATTATGGGAAACCGATGATCCCGGGCAGTTTTGGGCACATAATGGAGATGGCAGACAGCACACAGAGAAGTCGGGGGTTTAATTCCCTGTCAGTGCTCTTGAAGGGCCCTCGAGCGACCGGCTGAGTCGCCGTCAGGGAACAATTAACTGAAGTAATTCAGCGCAGGAGTGTAAGCTGGGACTGTTTAAATGGGTTTTAATGAGTTTGGCTTTAGGACAAAAACAACTAACTTGCAAATGGGACCAAATTAAAGGAAAAAAATCCACCCTACAATAGATTTGACATACGTTTAGTTTGTGTCATTGAGCTCCTCAACTTGAACAAGTGAATCCAAGTGAATCGCTCGTGAAGAGTCAGAGCTTTGGCCGTGCCCGGTGCCCGGTGGGAGATCACATTATACAGCAATTTGAACGCACCGGTTTACATTTTAACCCGTCGTGTTGACAGAAAACATGCTCCGAAACTACAGCCTTCAGGCATCAACATGAGGAGAGATGCACGCTGGGTAAAGTAATGAGAACCCCATTAAGCCTGATTAAATCCAGCTCGTTCCTCAGCCAGTCCACAACGAGTGTTCAGTTTGGTTTGATATAAGTTTTTTTTTATTCATATGATTATTTTAGCATTGGTCTAATTTTCATCAGTGAAATTTAAATCTAATTGTCTCTGTGGATTTTTATGTCCTCTACGTATTCTGAGGCTACAGCTGTCTCACCGTCTTCGATGTGTACAGTTACCGTAGTTACAGATGCTCTTCTCGTTAGCGGTAAAACCAGTGTTACTGCAGTACTGTTCTTAAGTACAGTTTTGAGGTACTTGTACTTTACTTTAGGTGTTTCCTTTTTAGTGCTACTCTGTACTTCAGCTCGTAGCTATAGGTGCTGTGAAGACGATGGTTTCAGAACATCCTACTATAAAATATGTGGCGTCGTTAGATTAGAAACTGTCTTCCTGCTGCGTTTGAAGCCTGTTGGATCAGACGAATGCTTCCCCTGCCGTCCTGCCGGAGGTCACGGAGACCTTGGTATCAGGCCGTGAGTCTCTGCCGCTCGTCAGGCTTAAATCAGCTGACAGTGGTAGCGTGAATGGCGAGGATGCTGAGAATCCGTGATGTCGCACTGCTACGCAGAAGTCGGCTGTTTGGCGTCCGTCGTCTTTACATTTACATTTCTAGTTGACGCTTTTATCCAAAGCGACTCACACATTAGGAAGCAATTATAACAACACGAGGAAACAAAAAGACCAAGTGCACCAGAAACTAGTCTGTTAGAGCCCAGCACAGGATGCAGAGCTGAGGAGAGGAAGGGTTTTTATGAGAAGAGATAGAAAGGAAGAAGAAGTCAGTGATGGTCAGTTACAGTAGGTGTTGATGGAAGAGATGCGTCTTCAGGAGCTTTTTAAAGGCGGCTACAGAATCTGCTGATCTTGTAGGAGCAGGCAGATCATTCCACCAATGAGGAACGGATCCAGAGAAGGTGCTTGAAGGTTTTGTTGTTTCTAGTCCGGGTTGTTCGTCGCTCGCTTGTTGAAACCTCCGGGCGATTCATTCCTGGTAGTTCCGTGCTACATCTGTAGCAAACATGGACTCCGGTACAATTCGTGAGAGATTTCTTTTTTTATTTCTTAATTCTTTTTTGCACGTGAACCGAACTAACTGTTTCACAAGTGAATGGATCTGGGTGGGGAACTGGAAGAGAATATTATTTTTGGAAAACGGACTGGATTTTTGGGGCTTGTGGGAGGGACCGTTTTCTCTCTTGTGTCTTGCCTGTCCTTGAACTATTAATTCACATAACTGAATTGCGAGGTGTTCTACTGTTGGTTGGCCCATCCTACATGTTTTGCGTTTGGGTACGTGTTCTTGAGGGTTCAAGATATGAGTGTTGTGTATGTTTATGCTCTGTGCTTGAGTCCTGTGTGCGGACTATTGACTCACAAACCTGATGAAATTACTGTTAGGCGCTGACCCAAGCGACCGGTCACACCGGAAGTACTTCTTCCACCACTGCCAGGCCACAGAAGGTGACAGATGCATTTTGGGCCCTATCGTACACCAGGGGCACAGTGGCGCAGAGTGCTAGTGTCGTTGCTAGTTTCTGACCACCTCAGTTGTCATTTTAACGCCCAGCAGCGTTAAAGTAGCTAATGTACCATCTGTGCGCCCGTGGGCGTGCTGGTCAGGTGTGGTCAGGCGCATCGTTGGCGCATTGCTATCTTGAGGCAGCAGAAAGCGTTTGTGCCATTGACCAACAAAAACCTGGCCTCAAGTCAATGGCGCAGCATTTTCCTGCTGTTTAAAGGTGCATTCTTCAGATAGTAAGGCGCGCCTACATAGGTGGCTCACATCATCCTGTTGATGGGACAGAGGACTGGGAGACAGCGAGGCCAGAGGGTCCACCAGCCAAGGACCACATACCTGTCCTGCTTTAAGGTTAGTTTATCCCGCCAGGCTGTAATCTGTAATCTCCTGTCAGATGATTCGGAGACTAACGCCAGGCGTCCCTATGCACTCCACGCTGCCGTCAGTCACTGCTGCGCTGCATTTCTTTGCAAGTGGGTCGTCCCAGCTTCCCCTGAGTTCTGTTGGAGTCGTGTCACAAGCTACCGTAAGTCTGGCCGAGCACGCAGTTACGTCACTCTGATTGGTTTATTTCATGTTACGCCCCAAACACACCTATGATTAATTAAGAGACTAAATCCAACCCCTTTTGCGCCTCTCGCCTTACTTTGTGCCGTTTTACTAGCAAAAGTTGAGTTATGCGGCGTGCAGTTTAGATCGTTACTCACTGATTCAGTTTCCAACTGCTTTCTGTTTCGGTCGCGTCTCCCCCAGTCGTGTCTCTCATCTCCTGCTGCAGGAAAACACAAGTCCAGCTCTGCACAGGAGCTCAGTGGTTTGAATTATAAGTCCTCGAGAGCCACTGACAAGATGCAGAAATGTAATAAAACTTGCACAGGTGAACGCGGCAGAGACAGCTGACTGTCCTGAGGTGACCCCAGCTGCTGCACCCGCGCCCGCACACACACACACACTCACACACACACGCACACACCTGAGGCATCAGTGTGCTTACAACACACAGTGTGCACCAGTGACACGCACACACCTGCAGATTCACACAGCAGCCTCGTCTATACACACATTTGCTCAGTGGCTGGACTCATTCCCGCTCTGTGTGTGTGCGTGTGCGTGTGCGTGTGTGTGTGTGTGTGTGGCGCAGTACAGTGCTGCAGTGCATCTCCACCAGATTACGTTTCATTCTGTTGCTGCAGATTGTCCTCAGCAGAAAAACAAGAGCATTCGTGGCTCATTCAGACGCTTAAAACGGCCCGACAGTATTTTTACGCTTTCCTCTCAGGCACTCTCTGGTGGTCGTGGGAATAATGACTGTCCTCTCTCAGCAGCAATGGATGAACTATTTTATACGGGGTTTTTTAATAGTAATTAATAAGTAAAGTCAATTTATTGCACTATGAATTGATTCACGTGTCAGTCCACAGTGTTATTTGCAACAATAATTATTTGAAAATTGAGTAATTCACCTATCACAGATGAAATCACAACGTGCTTTACAGAGTGCAACAGTTAAGACAATTTAAAACAAGAAAACAAAACCTAAAGACGTAAAGAGCCCGGTCAACTAAAAGCTGGTCTGAACGTGTGTCTGGACTTTAATGCATTTTTTTGAATATGTGAATCGTCCATTTCACACGTCAAATTCCCTTCACCAGTTGTGTTCAGTTCTGCTCAGCCTGTGAAAGGCTGGAGAAGCTTTGTCAAGTCAGAGATAATAACCCTGATGATGTCATGGTGATGTCGTCATGGTTGACCCGGCTTGAGCACTACAAATACAACTGTGTAATTATGATGAAGTGATTCTTTAACCATAGAGGTGACGGATCAGTAAGCAGCGGTGTTGCTTGGTACGCGTCCGGCGTCTCTGACACGTAAAAAATAAAATAAAATAACAAAAGTAAACTCACTGCTGACGCACTATATTCTTCCCCTGATGCATTGTGATCAACACATTTGAGTTGAAATAATAGAAACAAAAAGAAAGCTCGCTGTCTTCTCCCACTAAAATAGCGCAGCTAAACAACGGAGGCTGGTAGCGAGTTGAGGCAACACAATCCAAAATGTGAAACACGGAAAGTATGTAAGTACGGAAAAACAGTTTATCTTTATAGATTATACTGTTGCCGAATTGACAAGAAGCCTGTCGACATGTGACGCCTTTTATCTTGTGTTTCTAGCGTCGTGTGTTTTTGCGGGCACGTAAGGGATTGTTAATATGTCATATTTCTTAAAGGGAGTTTGGCGTAATATTTTCCCCGGAGCGCGCAGGGCGCTTCACTTCAATTCAGACTGCTGACGCTGCATGTAGCTGATATTTTAAATGTTTTGTCACCACGACAGAAACACTAGGTACCTGCTAAAGTGTGGATTGTAGGATTGTCTGACGTTAGTTATTGATTTGATTAATGCACTGCAGTCTGATAATGTGTGTTTGTATTGATTACTGACTGCATCTGATCAGGCTGATTATCAGCTAATTGAACGGCAGTGTGCAGTAAATGGATGCCCTGTGTGTGCGTGTTTTTAAACTACTTCAGCTAATTAAACATGATGTGCTTGATGGAGTTATTAATGACTCCCGATGAAACTTGAAAGCTCAGTGTTCTCGTCGCCCTTCAGCTTCCCTTTTTAACATTTATTTGCCCACATGTAAAACACGATTTCCTGTTTCTGTCAGCTGCTGTGTGTCTGTCTGTCTGAGTACTGACAGATCTTCAGATTTTATTTCTTTAATTTTCAGGTGCATTTTCAACATATATGAATGACCATGATTATAACCATATAACATCAGACAACGAGTTTAACTCTGCAATTTGTTATATTTTGTTTGTTTTTATTTGTTATATTTTATTGGGGACCCAGTAAAGTGACCACGTGTGGGTCCTGGGGACCCACCACGCTAAAATCCTATCAACGTCACTGAGCATGTGTAGTCTCACCTCTTCATGTCCTTCAGGACTGCGTGCGTGTGCGCGTGCGTGCGCGTGCGTGTGTGTGCGTGTGTGTGTGTTGCGTTCCTCTCCATATGCTTCTGATCCCGGGCCCCTCCCACTCTGTGCTGAAATCAGTGACAGCGTGAAACCTGCGTTGGCATAGCAACACCTCACTTGACTCCTGCTATCACCGCTGCTCCTCCCTCCTGCCCCTCCCCTCCAGTAACACGGCAACCGTCTCCAAGCAACATCCTCTTCCTGCCCTTCCCTCCCTCCCTCTTGCTGTCTCTCTCCTTCTCTCTCGCTCGCCTTCCCTCTCCCTACCTCCCTCCCTCCCTCGCTCTCTCTCGCCCTCTCTCTCTCTCTCTCCCTCGCTCGCTCTCTCCCTCACGCTCTCTCTCTCTCTCTCACTCTCTCTAATTGTCTGAGCAAAAGTTGATTATGAGAACCAAGAACGAGGGAACGAAACAGAGGATGGATGGAGGGGAGGAGAAAGAGAAGGGGGGAGGTAAAAGGAGAAAAGAAAAGGAGGTTATAACAGTGGAAAGATGGAGGGATAAAGGAAAGAAAAATGAAAGGGAGGGAGTGAGAAGAGAGGAAGGGAAAGGAAGGAAGAGAAGAGAAGAAAAAGAATGAAGATGTAAAAAAAAAGAAAACGTAAGAAGGATAAAAGGAAGAAGGAAAGATGGAGAGAAGAAGAGAAAGAAAGAATAGAAGAGAGGAAACGACAGAAACAGAAAAACAAGGGAAGGAGACAAGGAAGAAATATGAGGGAAGAGAGAAAGAAGAGAAAAAAGGAAGGAAGAAAGAGGAATGGGAGAAATGTAGAAGAAGGAAAGAAGAGAAAAGCAAATAAAATGGAAAATAAGAAGAAAGGTAGGAGGAAAGAAGGATGCAAGTAAAGGAAAGACAAAAGAAGAAAAGGAAGGAAGTTAAAGAAATACAAATGGAAGCAAGAAATAGGATGGGAAAAAAAAGAGAAATGAAACAACATTAAAAGAGAGACATCAAAATGGAGGAATAAAGGGGAGAGGAACAAATAGAAAGAAATGAGAGGAATAAAAAGAGGGAAGGAGGCAGAGACAGACGATGGGGAGGAAGATGAAGAGATTAGTAAATAATGAATGTAGAAAGTGAGGGATAAATAAAAGCTGTTGTTTCCATTATTAATCACCTTTTCTTCCCTTCTTCCTCCTTCCTTTCACTATCGCCCTTCCCCTTCCTCTCCTCCTCTCTCTTTTTCCTCTTCCCCTTTCTTTATTTTCATCTTTATTCCTCTGCCATTCGCCGTTTCATCCCCTCTCTCTCTTTTTCTCTCTTTGCCTTTCCTGACATTTACCTCATTTCCTGCTCTTCTTCTTGACCCTCCTCATCCTCCCACCCTCCTCCTCTCCTCTCCTCTCCTCTCCTTTCCTCTCCCACTGCATGCTGGGAATTTTTGAGTGTTTGAGCGGGTGCGAGGTACGTGGAGCTGCTGAGTGAGTTTGAACGTTTGGATTTCTACTATCCACCGGCTTCACTTTCAATCGGGTTTTTTTTCATTTTAATTTCATGGGAACGGTAAGACGAGTTCTTTTCTATCGGGGTGTTTTTTTTAGAGAGAAGAACTTCTCGGTTTGTTTTCCGAAGTCATGGCGTCCCTCCCTAGGGAGGGATCGCCGTCCCTGTCTATCAGGCACGGGGTAAGAGTCCTGGCCGACCCGCAGTACACTGTGGAGCAGGTTCTCTTGGCCATAGGCGATCAGGTTGGTCATGTTAATATTACGTATGGTTCGCGGATGAATAAAGCCGTAGTGGCATTTCTTCGGGAAGAGAGGTTGATTCATGTGTTGGTTGAGAAGGGCCTCATATTAGACGATTTGTTTGTGGCAGTTTGTACCGTCTACGCGAGTCACCATATCGGGAGTCCCCCCCTTCATTCCGAACGACTTGCTGGAAAAAGAGCTGGTCAGGTTTGGAAAAATTGCCAGCGGGTTCAAGACCGTTCGTCTTGGGTGTAAAGACGCTAAACTCCAGCATGCTCAGTCCCTTCGGCGGCAGGTGTTTATGTACTTAAACGATCCTGCGCAATCGCTAGAGGTCTCGTTTAAAGTTAAGTACGAGAGTGGTGTCACAGGACGATCGGCAGCCATACTCATTGCAAGAGATAAATTATTTCCTAGATGAAACGTTTGGTAGGCAGGCTGTGGATGTGACAGACTTCTTCCCAGATATAGGCAAGTTTATCAACTCTGTTCTGAAGATAAGGAAACTGGCAGGATATGATCAATTGAGCAAACAGAAGAGGTTTCGGTTAAAAAAGCTACTGACTAAACTACGGAAAGAACAGAAGGGAAAAGTATCTCCGCATGTATAGGAATCAATGGGTGAGGCACTAAAGGCGTTTTTTTCTGGGAAGGGTTCGACTGTCCTCTTTCACTTTCTTTTTTCTCTACTCCTGATGGATAGCTTGAGAGTGGGAACTTTAAACATTAATGGGGGACGGGACAGAGATAGGAGGGCAGTGGTAGCTGAGCTTAGAAAAAATAAGAACATAGACGTGTTTTTTTTTACAGGAGACCCACTGCTCAGGGGATAATGAAGTGGAATGGGGCAAAAACTGGGAAGGGCAGTGTTTCCTGAGTCATGGAATTAACCTCAGTGCGGGTGTTGCTGTTTTATTTTCGCCGCACCTTCACCCAACAAGTGTCTTAGCATGTGACGTAGAGCAAGGCAGGGCTCAAGTAGTTCATGCGACAATTAAAGGCATACCTTTTGTGTTTATTAATGTGTATGCTTATACCTCAGGCGCTCGTAGTATAGATTTGTTTAAAAGAATCCGGGAAAAACTGCGACAATTTGACAGTAATTCTGTCATAGTGATGGGAGGGGATTGGAATTGCACTATACATCCACTGGTTGATAGGAATGCAGAGGAGTCCCATCCATTGTCTGCCTCATTTCTGTCCAGCGTAATCGCAGAAAATGACCTTATAGATGTATGGAGGAAGCTTCATCCAGGAATTAGGCAGTATACGTGGGTGAAGGTCACAGAAGGCAGGGTGATGGCAGCAAGGTTGGATAGGATCTATACTAATCAAACTTATAATAACAGATTGATCGGAGCCACCATTTCGCCGGTTGGGTTCTCGGACCATCACCTTATGGCAATAGATTTTTTTGTAGCGGCCCCCCCCCAGCGTTGTCTCTACTGGCATTTTAACACCAGACTTCTTTTTGACAAGGCTTTTTGCACCTCCTTTGCTTACTTCTGGAGTCAGTGGAGGTTGAGGAAGCCAGATTTCCAGAGCATAATTCAGTGGTGGGAGATAGGGAAGACACAAATTAGAATTTTTTGCCAACAATATATGGCACATATGGTAGCTATAGAGAGGGATTGTGTGGAGGAATTAGAGAGTGATATTAGGGGGTTGGAGGAGGGAATGCTTGATGGGACTGAGGGCAATAGGAAAACGTGGGAGGGTGCGGGAAGGCACTAGGTAGATTTTTACAGGAAAGGGCGAAGGGTGCTCTGCTAAGAACTCGGATCTCGACTATCAAGGAGATAGACGCTCCAACTCGGTTCTTTTTTAAATTAGAAAGACGGGTCCGGGAGTATAATCAAATGGTACATTTAAAGTGTCGGAATGGAGAAGTTCTGACTGCTCCGGCTGAGATGCGCAGATTGGCCATACGCTTTTATGCTGACCTGTTCGATGCCAGTCCATGTAACTCTAACTGTGCAGCGGAGCTACTGGAGGGCCTACCTCGGCTGGATGACGCACGGGCGGCCTCACTGGAGACTCCTATTACATTTGCCGAGATGTCCACGGCGGTGCAACAACTCGGCCATGGAAAGTCCTCCGGAATTGATGGGCTTCCCTCGGAGTTCTACAAAGAGTTTTGGTCGTTCCTGGGACAAGACTTGTTTGGTGTTTTCAAGTGTTGTTTGGACACTGGGGTTCTGCCAATGAGCAGTACGAGGGCAGTTTTTGCGCTTCTGCCCAAAAAAGGTGATCTCGGTTTACTGAAGAACTGGAGACCTGTTTCACTGTTGTGCGCAGACTACAAAATCTTTGCGAGATGTCTCTCAAATAGACTCAAGGAATGTATGGACATGGTGGTGCACACCAGTCAATCATATTGCATACCAGAACGCACGCTCATGGATAATTTGTTTTTTATCTGAGACATTATTGACTTATCAAAATTCCAGGAAGTAGAAGTGGGACTGTTTTGTATTGATCAAGAAAAGGCTTTTGACAGAGTTGATCACGGTTACTTGTTTAAGGTGTTTGAAACCTTTGGATTTGGGGAAAAATTTACTTCATGGGTTCGAATGTTGTACTCAGAGGGCACTGTCTTATTAAGGGTGGGGGGAGGACTTAGCTGACCTGTCCCTGCTAAGAGGGGAATCAGACAGGGATGCCCTTTGTCTGGGATGCTATATTCCCTAGCCATCGAGCCTCTATTGCATCAACTCAGGCGAGCCCTCACAGGACTGACCCTAGTGGACGATGGGAATGAAAAAGTTAGCGTGTCCGCATATGCTGACGATGTTACCATTCTAGTAACTGGGCAGAGTGATATCCAGGTTCTGGAGCGGAATTTGGCATTGTACGAACAGGCTTCTTCTGCTAGGGTAAACTGGTCCAAGTGTGAAGGGCTCATTTTGGTCCAATAAAGAAACACCGGTACTGCCAGCAAGGCTGAAGTGGAGTAGGGATGGCATCAAATGCTTAGGTGTCTATCTAGGGAGTGAAATCTTTCAACAGAAAAATTGGGACGGGTTGGTTGACAAAATTAGTGCCCGACTGTGGAAGTGGATCCAGCCCCAGTTGTCGTATAGGGGGAGGGCCTTGGTTGTGAACAACCTCACAGCCTCGATGCTCTGGCACCGGTTCAAAGTGGTGGAGCCACCGGAAACGCTCCTCCAGGAAATCCAAAAGAAGTTGGTTGATTTCTTCTGGGGTGGCTTTCATTGGATTCGGGCAGCAGTACTGTTTTTACTCTTATCAGAGGGAGGACAGGGGCTGATTGATATCCGTAGCCGCATAACAGCATTTCGCCTGCAAGCGGCCCAATGTTTCCTGTATGGTAAGCGGCAGCTCTGGACTATAACTGCATCTGTACTTCTTCGTCGTATCAAAGGATTGGACTATGACAAGCACTTGTTCCTTTTGGACCTGACAGGTGTGGATACCTCATTAGCTTCCCGGTTTTATCAGACAGTCCTCCGAGCCTGGAGATCTGTGGTAAAGGCCAGGAGGGACTGTTCCCAGATCTACGGGAACGCAGAGGAAGAGCCCTTGTTTTTTAACCCCCTGGTGCGTAGTGAGATGCTTCACTCTGTAAATATACAGAGGAGGCTCATAATAGCTGGGTTGACGACAATGGCAGGGCTGAGATCAGCAGGACAATGGAAAAGTGCTGAACAGCTGAGAGGAGAAACTGGCATCACATCCCTACGCCTATTGGGTAGGTTACTCAGGGAAGTCATGAGTGGTATTCCCAGCCTGTTTAGGACGGCGTTGGTGGCAGAGGTTGCAGAGAGGCAAGAGGAAACGTCTCCTGAGTTTCCATCGTTGGCTGTTTGTGCTGCAGTGGAGGAGCAGGAGGAGAAGAAAGGAGCTTTGCTGTCCTTTCGAACACCAGCGCTATCGGAGTTCTCTAAGATATCTGGGAAGAACCTGTATGCTCTAGCTGTTAAGGTGCTAAACAGAACATCTTTGGCGGGTGTCCGGGAGTCGAGGTGGGTCGGGGTGTTTGAACCGGGGTCATCCCCCAGAGGCAGCTGGAGGTCGCTGTATAAGCCCCCCATGGAGAAACGCAGTGCGGATCTCCAGTGGAGGGTGATACATGGGGCCGTGGCTACAAACAGACATGTGGCACATA
>CM022479.1:29074030-29109675 GCA_011952105.1 Coreoperca whiteheadi
TCTATCATTTAAAAAAACAGAGATCACCACCCACTACCCCCCCCCACACAAAAAAAAAAAAAAAGGTTATTCCAGGTTCGACGTCCTAAAAATAATGCCTGTTAAAAATGAACAAATTGTATAAAACATTGCTGATTATCTCTTCGCAATATTTTGAAATATTGTCGATTCGCTTTTACAAAAGGATGACCTGGATGAAGTCAAGCTGAGCTGTTGGTTGTTTAAACCGGATCTTTTGTGTTTCGAAAGATGTCAAATCATGTTGTTTGTTTGTTTTTTTGTGAGAGAGCAGATGTGCAGCGTTGTGGAGAAGAACTGTGTTCCTTCCAGGACACCGTATAGCATCTAGAATCATCGCAGACGTTTACTTTCTGTGTTCAAACACTATAACTGAGCTACGTATCCATGGTGCTGGCTTCATTTCAGCACTTAGCGAGAAGTCATCTTTGCTACAGGTGGGAATCCAACCCCCAGCAGTGCGGCGCTCCATTAGCCCTGTGCTCTGCCGGTGGGAGCGTTGAGGAAGAGAAGCCATAAACTGAGTCATGCAGTCTGTTGGGCAAGTGTTGCCGAAGGAGTTGACTCAGCAGCATTGTTGCTTTAATCCCAGAGGAGCGGCGCCGTTGCCTGGAAACCTCCGAGCTTCATGCTGACCCGACCCCCCGCTCAGGCTTTGTGGGACTGATTCAGGCTGTAAGGTCTGTTAGTAACGCTGAGCAGGGCACACTCTGCAGGATGGAGCTGCAGTGTTCGTTCCAGAACATTGTTATAACGTACCGATGGTATTCTTGCTCTGACTAGTCGCCGGGCTAAAGATGTGAGGTTTCGTCCCGAAGGGGGCGCCAGAGGAAGGTCCACGGGGTCATCAGAGGGTTTGTCCCCTGGGGAGCAGGAATGTGATCTGTAAATGTAAGGTTTTGGTATTTCTTGCGTCTGACTGGAAAGTTGGATTTGATGGTGGCGCTAGAGCAGGCCATTAACATTCATGCTCTGGGGAACAATGCGGGGCAATCTTTCCAGTATTCAGATATGTGCATTGAACAGACAGGCCTCGTGTTTTCGTAATTTGTGTCTCTGAACCAGGGAACTGGTGGAAACTGGGGATGCTTGAGTCAGGACTGCGTTAAAACCCAACAAAATGCGTCTTTTAAAGTCCTTCTTTAGGACCGTCAATCAAGACGAAATGAGCGGGGGATGCTGTTGAGCATTGTTCTATTTTAGATACGTCTACACATAGATATGTTTGAAGTTTGCGTTAGGGCTGTGCTATTAATCGAATTGTGATCGCGATATCGATTTCGCCTCCCAACGATCGCAAAAACAATGTAATCGAGAGAAAAAACGATTGCTGTGCCGCTTTCCGTTTTCGCAGCGTTGCTCTCGTTTCGTCTCGTGTTATAAATGCAGCTTTCCATTACAGCGGTTTGAAACGCCCAGACGGCCTCTGGGCTCCCTCCAGCATCCCCTCTCTCTGGTGTTCGATATTGTTTCAATATATTGTTTCGATATCGAACTGCCTCCCGTCTCTAGTCCCCTCCTCTGTTTCCCCCCCACGGCTGATGAAATTATCCCTTCATGCTCCTGCATCAAACAACCAAACAACCAAACAGTCTAATGATCGCCGTATTTATTGCCTGTAATGGAAAAAAAAACCCCGACTCGGTTTTTCACTTCCAAGGCGATTCGGTTTTCCGTTTCTGACGCACCTTTTTTTGTTCTTCGCCTTGAACTCGCTGGTTCCTGGAATAAAAACGAGGATGGGGGGGGATGTAATGGGTTTTCATTTCGCCCCTCACGGCAGGAAAACGCCCAGAACGCTTGAAGGGAGGCGTAGCTGTTTGATACCGAGTCACGCATCGCGGCACACAGTGACGGCACATCTCGGTGAGCAGCAACAGAAGCAAGACCTTCGGCTGAAATGCTGGCAGGGCAGCGAGTAGACAGTCGCCCGGTTTCTCGCACTGGTTTCAAACAACCACCATTTTGATCAAGTGGCCCCGGCTCTTACAAAATGGCTTCTAGCTAAAAAGGAAACCAAATGAACAAAGTGGCCAGGGCGTGTCTTCTGCGCAGAAGTGACGGCACTTTGGAGCACGACTCTCTCAGTCCTTATTTTGGCTTCTATACCTGAGAGGGCTAATCTCGTGTCATTCTCCTGCTGCAGAGCGGCGTGAAGCAGAAAATAATGCGTCCACCTTCCCGGAAAATCCCTAAAAGGCCAGTGAGGATCCACAGACTCCCAGCTTTCCAGTTTCTAGCTGAAAATGTCTGGCCACTGTTCAAACCCCCCCCCCCCCATCTCTCTCCATCACCTTAACCTCAGAATCTGCTGACTGAGCAGTTAAGTTATGATTTCTCTCCCTGAGGTGATTCATTTCCTCCCTGAACTCCTCGAACAAGTTCTTCCTCCTCCAGTCAAACCGTTTCAGGTTTATAACTAAAACCATGAACCCCCCCCCTCCCCGCCACAGCCATCTGTAGTTACAGTGGCATAACCAAGAGCATGAATGCTGATCATTTGATTAGAACAAGAACATAAAAAGGTTATCGTTGTTTCACCAGGGCCGCAATCGGAGCCCAACTCAGTTAATAGAGCTACAGTGGATCAGTTCAGTTAATCTTTGGATTCATTATTTACTTTTAATCGGGTTTCTTTTGGTGTTTGGATGCTGTATTTTATGGGCCACGTACGACAAAGTGAAGCAGAGCATCAGAAACAGTGGAATGTGTGAGAAACATGTTTTTTTGAGTGACAGTAAAACAGCTTAAGGCCCTTTTACTTCGTGATTATTAGGGCGATTAATACGTGAAGAATAACAACACACATACAAGGGGGCTTTTTTTGCTCTTCTGATATTTAGCTTCTTGTTTTTTTTTCTTCACTGGGAAATCCCACGTGTTTACGTGTCACAGCAGCCGGCGCTCTTCGATAAAGCCCATAAAAACGGCCCTCAGATGTTATCGGTTCAGACCCAGTTAACAGTAAACCGATGTTCAAATACATAGATGCTTACAGTCAAGCCATTCAAGTAGAAATGCATGTAATTATTATATTATGTACAGCACGTGCTTTACATGGAGATAAAACATTACAAAAATCAGATGCGAGTGGAGGAATGTGTTTTTATTTTTAACTTGTTAACAAGGTGCACAACAGCATCCCGCACAGCTTGAACAGCAGAATGCTTTATTTAAACTGCACTACGTTCACCCCGCAACATTATGCACACACACACACACACACACACACACACACCCAACAGCAATATTTACAGAAGTCACATTTCATCGGAGAAAATAACTACTCTCGCTGGCACATTTTTGTATGGCAGCACTCTGGGAAATCCTGTCATGTTGTGGAAATGTATTAAACGGACTCGCTGGAGGCTAAACGGAATGAATTATGTGGAAGTCGCTTTCCTTGCTTTCTTGGCAGCAAACTCAGCAGTGAGATCTGTGTCGTTCATCTTGGACGCCACATCCGTCTCACTGGGCAGGCACAGCGGGCTCTCACGCCGCCCGTCCCGAGACGCCGATGTGCGCAAATGGTTGTTTTCTTTCAGCCTCGAAAAAGCGGCGCCCTCCCGACGCCACAGTCCACGGGGATAGTCAGGGGAGGTCTGAGCACAATCTCGCACATGTGACATGTTTGTCCAGAGAAAGCAGGGTTCTGTAGCTGTTCCCTTCGGTGTTGTGTGCCTGAGCGTCCTCAGGTCTTGTAGCTGTGTGTTTATGTCCTGAGGCGTGCCTTTGCAGAGCAATATTTTCTGTTTCACGCACTTTAGTCAGAAGCATCCGAGAATGGGCGAAGAGAGCAGTGAGCGCCTTGTCAGCTATGGCGTTAATGCAGTCCATTATATAGGCTTGCTCTGGAGTCGGGGCGCACCCACCTGGGACCTGAGACCTTAACCCAGGACGGACTAATCGCATAGACTGGACCTTTCTCTTCACTAGACAGGCGGGAAATTGGCTTTGAAGTATGTTGGGTTAAAAAAAAGAGGCGGTAGGCCATGTCCAGACGCACCAGTCGACGGCCGCAGAGCAGTAATTAAAAAGACCTACAGAGTCTTCATACAGCGGCTCTGAGCCAGTAGTCTCGCCATAATGGGACAGAGCTTCTATCAGAGTAGTGTCCGAGTCCTATTCGCTCACGTCCAGTCCTCTCGTGGCGGGAAACGTACATGAAATAACTGGGGAATCGGTCTTAAATTAGCATTTTGGTAGATTGATCCAACAATTTGTCCAGCAGTTTATTTATTTTTTTCGTTTGCTAATTGGCTAATTGCATGCTTCAGTCGTGCGTCATCATCAGTGGCCCATGCATCAGCTGTTTGGCTGCCAGCTGACGAGCAACGTCCACTCATATTAACGCGGGCGCACCAGCACGGCTTTTATAACACCTCTCACTGTTACTCTGCTGGTGTGCTCATACCGTCTGCCCACTGCCGCGACCCCAACCTCCTCCTTATGTGCTCAGCTTTGGCACTTTTGATTGAACTAAGATGTTACGTTCATGTACGTTTTTCGGGCGGATTGGTTCTCTGGGCGGTCAGCCCTCGTCACTGCGTTGACTCTGTGAGAGCTCCCTCAAAACAAACAAAAATAAAAAGCAGATCCTGCTGCCTTTCTGCCAAACCTAACTGTCTATGCATTTGCTTTAAATGTTTCCAACACGGACAATTTCCTGGAGATCTGACGAGTTGTCGCTGAGGTTTCTCACTCTGGACCCGAGTGTTGGACAGACAACGTATCTGGCGGAGCTTGAAAACTGGTGAAGACTGGGGCATTTCCTCACAAACATGACAGAGCGAGTCTGAACTCAGGATTGTCTGGTTGCGTTCAGGCCTTCACTCTGCTTCTCCTGTTTCCTCAGACAGGCTGAGGCATGACGCAGCGAAATGCTAACTACCCTGCGCTATAGTGTCTCTGGGTGTGTGTGTGTGTGTGTGTGTGTGTGGAGGGCTGTGGGTGGATGATCAGGGCTTATGATGTCTGCTAAGATGCTATATACACAGCGACCAGCTTTACTGCAGCAGGGGGAGAAACAAGCTCTTATAAACAGCTTGCACTGCTCGAGAGAGAGAAAGATTAATCAGAGTTTTGTGTTCTGCAGTATTTTGTGGGCTTCAAACACCCCCAGAAGAACAGAGCAACCAGAAGGTGCTCAGATGTGTGTGTGTGTGTGTGTGTGTGTGTGAGTAGGCTGGTGTGTCTTTGTGTGTATAAAATGTGTCGAGAAAATAATTGGCTGAGCGGGACGGCAGCAGTCAGGTTTCCAGGGCTTGAAATTAACACACGCCAACCCTCCGAATGCAGGTGAAGAAAATGAACTGAGGCAGTTCCCGTCGGTGCAGGACAACATGGCTGAATCCGAGTCTAAATATATTCCCGCAATCTGCTCCCACGGTCTCCAGAAACGCTGAGCTGTGACATGTAATACCGCCGCTGTGCTGCTCTGATGCTGCGTGGCTGTGGCGCTGAGGTCCGGAGTCATGCAGGAAGTCTTAGTTTCAGTTTAAACCTCTAGTCGGCCATCCACGCTGATTATTGATCTCTCACGGGCCACATTAGGCAAACTGCAAGGAGACCGTGGACAGGGGAAACCAGGCTCACAGACGGGAGAAAGAGGAAGGACACGCTCATTCGAGAGAAAGCTTTTTATATTAATAGATTAAATGTTGAGTCAATAAACTGTCAGTAGTAGCAGAGCGGTGCTGTTAGCTGAGATGAGGGATTAGAAGTCTCTGGATTTACTGTCTTGCTTGAGGGCAGTTTCACTGTTCCCACATCATTCCCTGCCTGAATCTGCTTATATAATACATCAAACTAGTTAAAGTGTTTGTTATTATTTAACTTAATATTGATATAATATTAAAATAGCTAAAACTCGGGCTGTCAGTCGATTTAAAATATTTAATCGCAACTTAATCGCACATTTTTATCAGTTCTATCTGTACCTTAAATTAATATTTAACATGGGTATGGATATATATGCATGCTTTATGCAAATGTTGTTTATTATTAGTGAACCCATCAGAGCCTGAAGACTAGACCTGGATCAAAGGTCAGAGATTTTTTTCAAAGAACTTGGTCATATCTCTTAAGCCGAAGCTTAAAAATTCAGAATGAGCAGTGATTTCTCTCATTTTAAGAATATAAAGAAAGGCAGTTTTTACACTGGCAGTTCAGTTCAGAACGGGGCACAGTTGGTCATGTGAAAGCTGTCACGTGGACCTGGGAGCCCACCAGGGTACCGAACCCGAGGCCACCTGGAGGAGCTGCTCTGAGTTCGGTCGCACTCGAACTGCGCCGCGATTCACGTGACCAGTGTGAGAAACACGGACTCGGGAGCGCTCCTGTTCAGAAAAGTAACCTGCGCATTCGCTTTAGCCGATTCTAGCGTCTAGTTGAATAAAACACATCAGTGGTGCTGGTGCTAATGATTCACCTCGGAACATCCAACATACTGATCCGCATTCAGTTTCCGAGTTTGTGATTATGGAAGACGCACACAGATGCACCACGCTTCAACAGAATCCAGTCGCCCAGGGTTTGTGGGGGAAACCGAGAACTATGGCGCTCGGACTTGGACTGCAGCAAACGTGCTCAAAACGCCCTTTTCTTTAATTTCCACCTTTAGATTAATGAAAGTTTAACAGAAACAGCGGTAGCTTATGTCGCCTATATAACGTCACCTGTTTCAGAATAGTAAAGTTAATGTTTCCCCTTTTCGGTTTGCTGCTGCGTCCTTCACGTCTGTGGCTGCTCTCGATTTCCCCAGCTACGGGCCGGGCCACGGGTCAAACTGAACATGCGCGCTGCGTTAATAAAATGAGTGCCCGTTAAAATGAATTTGCGTCATTAATTTTGACAGCCCTAGCTAAAACCAATTAGCAGCTATGTACATATATGCCTGTCATATTGGGGGTTGGGTGTCTCAGGGTGCCATGACTGAAAATGTCCTTTTAAAGGTGCGGGGGCCTAAAAAGGTTTGGGAACCACCGGCGTAGAGATTGGCTTTTATACAAAAAAACTAACACATGCCGGTAGAACACAAGTGATACCGCTAGCTTAACTGGTATTAAGTTTAGCAAGCTAACGAGACGTTATTACCAAAGCACAGAAAGCGGTCACATGGAGCACTTATGAAATTGCCGGTCAGAAACCGACAGAAATTAGTCAGATCTGAACAGAAAGATCTCATCTGGCCATCCAGCATGGCCGCCTGAGGCTGTTACATCACCTGGAAGCCCTTTAAAGAAATGACAACGCATGATCAGCTGCAGATGGTCACTGCTGCCCGAACGTTTTCACTCCTCCTCAGTTTTCTCTTACCAACAAGCTGGTGTGAGTGTTGAGCGGGGATATGATATGTTTCTCTATTTGTTGGTCACATTCAGTCAAATATTCAGTGACTAAAGTGATCTTAAATTATAAGAAATGTCCACATCACAGTGGACTTATCTTATCTTACATTATGTAAAAGAAAGAGCATCACTCTCTCACTGTAGATTAAAACATGTTCCAAATGCTATTAAATTTAATTCACTTTAATGTGATAAGCATTAAATCGAATCAGTCCAGCGCAGGTGATCGTGTGACCTACTTTTTTAGCTTGTTGTGACTATCCAGGAACTGCACCAGGATCAGTTGGCCGAACGCTTCAAACACTGACAGAAAACGTTTCCAAAACCCGAAGAAAAAAATTTAGGTCAAGTTCAAAAACCGGAGAGAAATTTATTAACTGCTGTTGTTGTTGTCTTTAAGGTGGATGTTGAAATTTAGGCCCATAGCTCCTTAGTTGGTGGAAATGTTGGCACATCCAATCATTGATTTGTTCGATGCACCTACTCAGTCACCTGGTGGTATCTTTATTTAAATCTGCGTGTTGTCTGCAGAATTCCGAAAATATATATTGTTGTTTTCCATAAGCTTAGCTTGTGAGAGTAAGTAGATATTAAATAGAAGAGACCCGAGAACGGGAACTCCACCTCGTTGCCTGTATATACATTTATGTTGCCGCTAGGACTGAACAATGGTTTTACAGAAATGGCGATTTGATTGAATGCAATTCTCGGAAGAGCTCCGATTTTGATTAAATTGTTAACGGGCTGTAAAACATGAAGGTTTTGTTCAGGGACCGTGACCGTTTAGCCGGCTGATGTGACGACTGCTGCCGGTAATTCAGTTCAGTACTTTACTGCCATGTCACCGTAGTTGACAGGAATGTGCCTCAGTGCAGCTCTTAAAAAACAGACAAAAAAACACACTCATAAGTAGAAAAAGTATAAAACAAGAACAGCGAAAACAGTTATCGCATTTATACGTTCAAACATACGTTTGTGCTGCTACATTAGTTTTATGGTTTCTGCTGCTTTGAGCTGCTGTTACCTGCCTACTTTTAGTGTGCTTGTTGGCTTAATGCTTGCTCTGCTACTAAAAGTGCTTGTGCGTCGAAATTCGAGTATCGAACAGCCTCAGGATATGTGCTGTTCCCGAGGCGAGATGTCCAGCGCTTAAGACCCTGGCATCTCCTTCCCGAGGGGGAGGGCTTTAAAGAGGGAGGGTGCACTTCAGAGTGTGGTGTATGGTGGTGCCAAGGAATTTAAAAGTGTCAACCCTCTCCACTCATTGAGGACCTCCTTACTCCTCCAGAGGTCCATTATCATTTCTTTCGTCTCAGCGACGTTTAAAACAAGGTTGTTTTAGTGCCCCCGCCGTGTAGACTGATTCATCACCGTGCCTTATCATGCCTGCCCCCGTGGTGTCATCTGCAAATTTAAAAATCTGCACGGATTCCGAATGGGATACACGATCATTACACAACCCCAAGGGGCCCCAGTGTTGAGGGTCGTGGGCCTAGAGAACAGGATACCTATCTCGACAACCTGCTTCCTATCTGACAGAAGATCTAAGAGACTGAGTAATTCCCCACACTTGAAGTTTATCAAAAACTCTAAGGGGCACAATCGTGTCAAACGCTGAACTAAAATCCATAAACAAAACCTCTGCATAGGTGACGGTGGGCCTCCAGGTGCTGCAGGGTACTGCGTAGGCACAGGGAAAACCGCATCCTCTACAGCCCAATGAAACATGTCCACCTCAACATTGGTGACAGGCCAGTCGCTCAGAGCAACGGGACTGTAATCATTCAGTAACGAATTCATTCTGACTGAGCCAGTCTGCAAAGTGAAATGTTTGGCTCTCTGCATGTCATTGTCTTTACTATTTACACTCTACACACACAAATAGGGTTTATTCGAGAAACAAGAAGCCACTCTATTTCATTTCAAACAATCCCATCACGTCATTTTCCCGACAGCTTTTTTCTCTTCTCTCTGCAGCTTTAACGGAAGTCTGCGTTAGACTGTAAAGGTCACTGTCTGAGAAGAAATAAAGCACATAAAAGTGTGTGCAAGTACACAGATTGCTTCTTCTTCCTAAAAAGTAAATGCAAGAACTTGTGCCGCAGCCCAGGCCCAGTGAGCTAGGCAAAGAGGGCGATCGCACAGGATTTAACGTTAACAGTTGAAGTTTAAACTTTATTTTATTTGACACTAAGGCAAAAGTAACACGATAAATTAAGTTTTGGTCTGTAAGTCAGCGGTGAATGCAATGTTGAATGTATGTGCGGTGTTGTGAAAGCAAAACAAAAAGGAAAACTAGACCAAAGAGGTAGATGATGATGATGGTGAGAGAGAGAGAGAGGACAGGGAAACCCACTGTTATAATGCGCTGTATATAAAGCAGCCTGTGATCACTACCCAGCGCATTATACGGGCGCTGATCGTTTGTAATGAAAAAGGAATGTGGACGGATGGGAGCTGGCCGATTAGTGGCTCATAGTGGTGCAGTGCGCATAGCTTGATTGCTAGTGCTGGAGCTCAGTGCTCCACTTTGCTAACGTTAGTCTTTGGTATTCACAAAATGCACCCAAATGCTGGCTTCAGAAAGTGTGTGTGTGTGTGTGTGTGTGTGTGTCTGCAGCGTCCGGGTCCTGCACCGTGCCCTCAGGATGACAGATCCACCTTTTCCGTCCCACCAACAGCACATTATTGAGGACAGACAAGAATCGAACCCCCGGCACTATAAGGCACGCCTGTCTGAGACGGCCAGTGACGCTGCTAAAACCTGTAACTAATGGGAGTGAAAACTGGGCAAAAAGGGCTGGAGTTGAAAGGGTTAATTTGGTGTGTTGGTGGAAGAGTCCCTCTTTCCCCCCTGTAATTAGAGACACAGCCCCTAGAAACAGTTCATTTCTAGAAAATTATCAGGAAGCCGTGGCCCATAGAATAAAGTGTTAATAAGAAATCTAAAAGGTTGAAGATGATATTAGAATTATGTCATTATTTTATCAAAACACGGATGTCAGAGGTGTCGTGGAGCAGAACATTTACCTTTTTAAAGTCCGCGCTGATGAAAGGAGCATTTTTGCCCAACGCCGGCTCTCGGTCGCAGGAACGGGAGCGCGTACGAAGATAATTACCCAGAGAGATTTGTGCTGATCAGTGTGAATCTATTTATTTATTTATTTATTTGTGGCCCGTCACTGTTCAAAAACAGCTTCGCTTTCTCACCTGAAATGCGACTGACTTCTCAGCTCAGAAATAAACCCGAGAATCACACACGTCGTAAGGTCTGACGCTTACGTTTCAATGCATGTGATGGTGTGAGGTTGACGGGTGTGTGTGTGCGTGTGTGTGTGTGTGTGTGTGTGTGTGTGTGTGTGTGTGTGTGTGTGCGTAGTTCAATTTAACAGGTAATTCCCTTTAGAGATTTTCGCAGTGGAGCTCTGCAACCGCACAGCTGTTTGCAGTGTGTTGTGCTCGTGACAGAAGTATGACTGAATCAGGTTTCAGGTAAAATATGTTCATGTCATAAAGTGTTTTCTTAACTGCTTAATCTATTCTTCTTCTTCTTCTTCTTCTTTTTACGCAGAACCAAGTGGGAATTGGTCACAAGGGCAAGTTTAGTTTTTTTATTAGCAGAGTAGAATCCTAGAAAAAGTTAAAAGAGGTTCAACTTTTCATGAAAGCAAGCAAGTCAATAATCAACCAATCGTGATGAAGAAGTGCCAAGTTTTCATGTTTCCCCGCAATAAAAATGAACATGGACAGAGTGAAGCCCGGTTCCAGACCTCTGACCCGCTGCCTACGTGTCCGATTTGTTCAGTGATTCCAAAGAATCCGGTGCTGCGCTCACTGACAGCTGTTTCCCTCCTGTTGGAGAAACAATCGACCAATCGGAGCTCCGCAGGCCGGATTGAAGTGTTTTCAGACAGCAGTTACCGGAAGCATGGGTGTGGCACAACTCCACCACCGTTGCTGCTGGCTTCGTTAGATCCAACCGGGGACCTCCAGTTTGCTGCCATCCACTCAGCATCCTTAATGTCGAGTTTCACCCCACCTCTCCCGCTCTCGGTCACCCGCAGTGTCTTTGTTTTATTTTTATTAACATTGCAAGCAGCACAAGCTTCCCCCAATGTGTTCCTGTGGTGTTTTGTCTGCATCGTTGGGTTGGAAGGGGGATCACTCCCCCTCAGAAAACATGCCCTCGCGGCTGTGGGCGTGGCTGCTGTCGTGTTTATAGTGGACCAATGGCAACAACGGAGGCGGTGCCACCAACCACTCGCTGTCCGAATGTACCTTAGGAAAGGGGACATCACTTTCCTACGTACCTACCTATCTACCCCCGTGAAATATTGGCAGCAGAGCCGTGCAGGTTGTTGTATGCCGACTGACAGAAATAACAACTCTTGAATGGGAGTTGTTTCTTTGATCGTCATCAGAACCGCTACGTTAACTTCCTCCCAGAAACCGCAAGCAAGTCCGTCCCCCCGGATATCGTTTGAAGTTCTCGGATATCTCAGACTCAGAGTTCTTGGGGAGAGGTGGAGGCCGGAAGCCAGGAGGGAGCTCAGACGGCGGGAACAGGTTCAAACACCTTGGCCTTTAGACGTTGTCACGCGACGCGGCGGGCCACCTGGTTCACCTGAAGGACGACAAAGTAACATCTCTTCCTTTGCTTCTCCTTCCTGCCCTCCCTTTCCCTTCACCTCCCCTTCTTCCTTCTTCTTGTCCTCGTGCTTCTCATCACCTGCTGTCCTTTCGCCACATTCCTCTGCATTCGCTTTCTTATCTACCGTCCCTTTCTTTTTTGCCCTTTCCATCTGCAATCCTCTAGCCACGTCCTCCCTCGTGTTTTTCCTCCTCCTTGTTCGACCTCCGGCCATCCGCCTCCTTTTTTCATTCTCGTCCTTGTCCCCCTCATTATCAGCATCCTCTTTTTCTTTCCCTTCTCCGCCTCCTCGTTCCTCCTGCCACACCTTTTTCTGTGCCCCTCCTTCGTCTCATCATCGTCGTTTAACCTCCTGCCTTACTTACTCCCCCTCTTTTTCTTTCAACTGGTCCTTGTAATCCCGAAATCCTCTCGCGACATCCCTCCCTCTCTCTTTTTTATTCATCCTCCTGCCATACCCTTTTTCTCTCCTCATTAAACCTGCACTCCTGATTTTCTCCTGTCCTCCTGCCTCTCCTCCTCGTTAGTGCTTTTCAATCTTGATTCCCCCTCCTCCTCGCCACTCGACCTTTTCCTCGCTCCGGCTGACGGCCCTTCGTCAGCACAAACCGAAAACCTGCTTTGAGTCTCAGTTATCAGCTGCTGCCGTCTCGCTGTTCCCTGCAGCCGGCGGCGGCGGCAGGGTGTGCGGCCCGGTGACCCGCAGTGACTCTGCTGGACGGACGGGCGGCCGTGCTGGAGGTGGCGTTTTGGCGGCGCTGCAGCCTGCGACAGAAGACGGGGCGAGAGTATTTATTTATAGCAGCGTCCAGGATCAGTCGCCAAAGCAGCCAATACTACATCAACACCACTGAGAGGGGGAAAAAAAACACATGGAGTACAAAGACATGGCAACCTGTCATCCTGTTGTGTGTTTGCATTCTAAGTAGCCTCTACCGCCTCGCAGTATCGTGGACCCCAAATACCACTGCGAGAGCAAGAGACTAAAAACAGTATACAGACGATTTAGAGGAAAAAGCTTAAATTAATGAGTGCATAAACAAATGCAGATGCCTCCACGCAGAACAGGAGGGTTCACTGAATCTATGGATGAATGTGGAGTTGATGCGAGTCATTTGCTCTGGCTTTTACGTAACACTTGAGTTATTACAGCGCCGAGGCGTGTCAGTGTGCGTCTCGCTGCAGCAGGACCTAGGAAGCCTCTCTTCATCTGCAGCGTGGACTGAACAGTTTTCTTTTATTTGCACGCACATACAACAGCATAGAGCCAGCTGTTAAGGTCCGGTTTTCAAGCAGAAACGGCACTTTTTACAGTCACGGTTAATCTGAAAAAGGTGCAAATTGACGGCAAGTGGTTTTGGGTGGGAGTGGGCGTGCCCCGGGGGCCCGTTGTCTCATAATCTGTCCACTGTTAAGGCCCCTTCTACATAGAACAAGTCACAAATGAGAAAAGCGAAAACTGTGGCAGCGCAAAATGCAGAAAATGTCCACATTCTTTCCAGTGAAGCTTTGCACCACAATAGGACAAAATGACAGTGAGGCCGTTTACACACGACTTAGAGATACGAGCCGTGCATCTGAGAATACAGCACCAGCTGTGTGTGTTACGGCGAGGCTATCGGCTACGTGTGCTCTGTTACCCTTTGTGGTCTGAAAGCATCTATTTATAAGGCCTGTGTTCTCAGTTGACTAACTGGGTGCGATGTGGGCCATTATCTGGGTGGTTTTTGGGCGCTTTACCCAAATGTTATTGTCATGTTTATCTTATTGTTGGGCTCTGCTGTGATTGGCTGGACCTGTCGTATCAAATTTGCTACGATTAAAGGACATGTCAATGAATTGTCACCCAGATTCATATATATACAGTGTATATATATGTGTGTGTGTGTGTGTGTATATTCAAACTTTTTAACTATCACTAATATGTACAGTGCCTTACAGTAGAAGGGTGCCGTAGGAAAAGATCTGGTTCTTTAGCTGCTAGATGTTCAGTTTTCTCTCTCTGATGTCGACTCTCTCGTGTCCTGCTGGCCGGGTAGCATACACGCACCTTTTTTAAGCTTGTTTGGCGACCACACGGAGGTCTGTGGTTGCCATGGCCACGCTGGGCTGGAGAAGTTGAACAGCGGCCTGCCCAGATGGCGGCAGAAGATAGCCTTTCCTTCACGCTTGTTTCTCCGTGTTTCGTCAGGCAGCTGTGACCTTTATCCTCTTCCGGGTTTGTTGCCTCAGATGAGCGTAATATAAGAGCAGAAGCACACAGGATCTTCCTTCTGGACCTCAGCTCTCCCGGGACATTGCTTGCACTGCAGGCGTGTCCCGTCCGAGGTTTAATAAAACATGAAAGAGCCTAATAGCGTTTTGCAAATGGTCTCTGTTCTTATTTGAACGGTTGGCACGTTACGATAGGTTCGATTGTGGTGAATAATTTAACTGAACAAAAGATGATTATTGTTTCCAAAGAACGCTGCACCTTAAAAAGCAAACCGCAGCATCTGATCCGAGGCTCGTTCCACAGCTAAGCACAAAGGCTGCAGTTCAGAGGTGGTCTCACCTGCAAGCACGACCTCTAAATCAGTGGTTCACTAAGTTTTTTTTTTTAAACCAAGGCACCCCTTCATAGTAATTTCTATGTATTAGGGCTGTCAATCGATTCAAATATTTAAATGCATGATTGTCATGAGTTAACTCACGATACATCGCAATTTAATATCAAATTTTTATCAGTTTAAATGTACCTTAAATTAATATTTTTTAAGTTTTTAATACTCTAATCAACATGAGTATGAACAAATATGCATGCTTTATGCAAATGTACGTTGTTCATATCGCCGAAGCTTAAAAAATTCAGAATGAGCAGTGATTTCTCTCATTTTAAGAATATAAACAAAGGCAGTTTTTACACTGGCAGTTCAGTTCAGAACGGGGCACAGTTGGTCATGTGAAAGCTGTCACGTGGACCTGGGAGCCCACCAGGGTACCGAACCCGAGGCCACCTGGAGGAGCTGCTCTGAGTTCGGTCGCGATTCACGTGACCAGTGTGAGAAACACGGACTCGGGAGCGCTCCTGTTCAGAAAAGTAACCTGCGCATTCGCTTTAGCCGATTCTAGCGTCTAGTTGAATAAAACACATCAGTGGTGCTGGTGCTAATGATTCACCTCGGATATGAGCGAGAGCGAGCTCGCAGTGTGTTCTGCAATCTCCTCAGAGTCCCTTTACACGCATGCAACAAAAAGCCCCCTTCATCCAACATACTGATCCGCATTCAGTTCCCTAGTTTGTGATTATGGAAGACGCACACAGATGCACCACGGTTCAACAGAATCCAGTCGCCCAGGGTTTGTGGGGGAAACCGAGAACTATGGCGCTCGGACTTGGACTGCAGCGAACGTGCTCAAAAGCCCTTTTCTTTAATTTCCACCTTTAGATTAATGAAAGTTAAACAGAAACAGCGGTAGCTTATGTCACCTATATAACGTCACCTGTTTCAGAATAGTAAAGTTAATGTTTCCCCTTTTCGGTTTGCTGCTGCGTCCTTCACGTCTGTGGCTGCTCTCGATTTCCCCAGCTACGGGCCGGGCCACGGGTCAAACTGAACATGCGCGCTGCGTTAATAAAATGAGTGCCCGTTAAAATGAATTTGCGTTAACGTTAACGTTATTAACGCGTAAATTTTGACAGCCCTTTACTTTAACAAAACAAACAAGATGTAGAATATATGAACAGACAACAAGATGAAGTAAAAGAAGTCACTCAGGTGAAAAGAGGTCAGCAGTTTAAGTTACGTTGCTCTCTGGATTTGCACATAAATATCGATGTCAACCTTAAACCAGGCATCACTGAGGGGTGTGGTCAGAAGTGGCTAAGTTGCACCTGTAACCACACCCAACAGTGACGTCGCGGTGTACTGACACACCCCGGGGTACGCTTCTACATCACCGCAGCGAGGTGAGAAGTTAAAAACCCCCAGGGGTCAGCAAAAACAAGACTTTCTGTTGCGTTAAGTAACAGTATTTTAACTGCTTGGGTGAGGCGTAATATTATGTTACATTAACACGCAAAAATACACGGAGAGAATCCCGAGTAACGGGGTGCGTACAGTATGTGATTCCCCCTGCCGTATAGCCGGCTGTGCAGGTGTGTTGGCTCGTGGTTGCCTTCTCGCAGTTCCCTAAACGCTGCCGGTACTTTTGCCAGTTCGTGACTGACGTGCCTGCAGGCTGTGGAGCTCTGACGTCACTATGTCTCCTGTATGAAGATGACGGCATCGTGACTTGTTGACATGCTACTACGGAGTGTGATGAGTGGATGCGATGCATTTTACGGTGCTAAATTGGTCCTGTAATGTGAATCAGCGAATGTAGCCAACAAGCTAGCTCGCCATGGTGCTGAAATGACTTGTTTACCTCGTGCTGCGTCAGGTTCAGTCGGTTCAGACTGCGTTGAAGGCTGAGTTGCATTTACAGTGACAAATCTTTCCATTACCTGCTCTACAGTTGCGATTTGACTGCTGTGTATTCTTGTAAAAACCCGTGTGCTGGAAAGCATTGGCACCACTGCATATTTAGCAGGGTTTATAATGTTCACTGCTTAGGTCTTTCATGTTGAAATGTTTATATAAATATTAATATAGAGACGTAGTTAATGAGGTGTCATGGAGACAAAAAGTTAATTTGCACTCTTGATTTAATAATTCATGCTTCTGGATTTCCGACGCCGAAAAAAGACATTTATGAAGCTGAGCGTTTATGAACTGGATGACATCAAAGTTTGGGGGGGGGGGGTTTTACGGCAGAATAGTTCTTTATCCTGTAATATATGTTTAAGGGATGTCAACGATGACACAACGTTGCGTTTGACAGCCAAAAACCTGAAGTACGTCTACACACCTCAGTCCAAGATCAAAATAAAGCTGCATTCAAATCCCAGAGAGCCATAGTGAGCGTGTGAAGGCTGCACGCACAGCAAGACGGATGGCATGAAGGTGATGGGTTATACTAAACATAGACGAGCGTGAATTTGTCTCCACGACCCCTCCCGAGCTCTGCAACGCCTCCTTCTTTTAAAGCAGTGAAACAAAATAAAAAACAAACGATGAAAAATGGAAATGAACAAATCTGGCGGCACCCTTGGCTCGTCGCCTTTGCGAACAGCTGCTCTGAATTATTCCCGAACAGCTCCGTGCACCGTGGCGCAGCCCAGGATGATTTCTCCTCGGTACTTTTCCGTGGGTTTGCAGGACATTTAGCGGATATTAGATTTCCAGGTTTGCCGTTTGGACTCTTCCTCCTGCACACAAACAAATCCCTCGCCGTCCCTCTCCTTCACAGCCACGATTCATCCTGTTTCGCAGGGAGCAGAGGGCAGCGACGCTGGACCAGCGTGAGCCGGCCAAATGATTTCAGCTGCCACACAACCTCCTGAAATAGACTTCAAGCTGCTTCGCTGCACAAATCCTCCTCAGGGCTGCCGTTGAGATTAATGGCGCTGGATATAATAAGTGATGCGATGAAAAGACAAGAGGCAGAGCTGGAGGTGGCAGAGCTTAAGATGCTGAGGTTCTCTTTGGGAGTGACGAGGACGGACAGGATCAGGAACGAGTCCATCAGAGGGACAGCTCATGTTAGATGTCTCGGAGATAAAGCCAGAGAGGCCAGATTGTTGTGGTTTGGACACGTTCAGAGGAGAGACTGTGAATATATTGGTAGAAGGATGCTGAGGTTGGAGCTGCCAGGCAGGAGGTCTAGAGGAAGACCAAAGAGGAGATTTATGGACGTAGTGAGAGAGGACATGAAGTTAATTGGTGTGAGTGAAGAGGATGCAGAGGACAGGGTTAGATGGAGGCGCATGATTCGCTGTGGCGACCCCTGAAAGGGAGCAGCCCAAAGGAAAAGAAGAAGAAGATAATAAGTGTTGCGATATTGATTTTTTTTTTCTTCATTTCTTTTACTACCTCCTAATGAATAAATGGACGTAAATGAGATCAATGGCGAGTGATAAGACGAGATTAACTTTTTGGATCACTGAGGGGAATTTTAATGGTGGCAGCCGCAAAGAACAGACAGCAGGCAGGTGAACGACGCTGACCCAGAATAAGAAATAAAGGACGTGGACATATGATGATGAACCAGGTTTTTGGGATTTGATGTTGACTAGAAGAGAGTGAACGAGTGACCAGAAATGTCACAGTCATTTCTACCTCAGAGTAATCCATCCCACGTCTGTCCAGCTACATCTTTATTTTCCGATGCAGTGTCACTTTGTCTCTGATTGTTCCTGTTGGAGTAAAAAGCTCGGGAAAGCGCCCACACAAATGTAGGATGGACTGCCATGAAACTCTGCACAGCAGGGCTGCAACTAATGCTTATTTTCTGTATCAATTAATAGATTACTTTCTCAATTAATCGATTAAATGTTTGACCTATAAAAGGACAGAAAATGCCCATAACAAGGTGTTGCAGTTAACCAGATACTATTGTATGTACAGAATGTTGTTTTGCTTGAAAATATAGACGTTGCCGTCTGATTCACCCAGGGAGTGGAAGCTGTAGGGAACCAGGCTGTGGCAGTCACGAGACTGAGCCTGCTGAACAGATGTTGCAACTTAAGATAAACATCATACCATCTTTTGTGTTGGTATAACTCACCCAATGACATGTGGACAGGCCATATAACCTTGCCTGTGTGTGCGTGCACATATTAGAAGAGCAGGGGTGAAAGGTCAACCACAATTCTGTGGGACAGGACCTCTCTCAAGAGCTGGGGGAGGTGAAGGGAGTGTTTAACAGCACAAAGCCATTAAGCAGTGTTAGTTTTATAACGGTTATCCTCCCCGCTCTCTCCCTGCTGGCATATGTCGACATGTTTATTGTCAAATTGTGTGTGTGTGTGTGTGTGCGTGTGTGTGTGTTAAAATAAAAAGAAGCGTTGAGGAGGTGCACCCCAGAAGTCAACTCGAACAGAGTGTGGATAGCACCAGCTACACACACTCCGGGTGCACTTCCCTTGCGCAAGAAAAAAGCAGACTCACTGTGTCTGTGTGCTTATTGACTGGTCTTGACGGATAAAGAATCGGTTGGGAGAATCTGTTTAGGCAGACCCGACACAAGGTTGTAAAGGCCCAGGTGATGTCATCAAATTGCGTGTTTTGTCCGATCAGCAGTCTGAAAGGCAAAGATAATCAATTTACTATGACTTATGATAAAGGAATCAGGAAATCCTTACAAACGAAAAGCTGGAACTAGAGGATTTTGGGCATTTTTGCTTGAAAAATGACTTAAACGATGAATCAAAACATGTTGTCACAGATGGTTTTTCTGTCGATCGGCTAATCGATTAATCGACTAATCATTTCAGCCCAACTGTTCAGACCTTCATGGTGCCCGGAGGATGAATCCTAATGACTTTGGTGATCCCCTGACGTTTCCTCTAGCGCCACCATGAGGTTGACATTTGTAGTTTTCAGAGAAATATCTCAAAGACTGCTGGGTGGATTGTCATGAATTTATGGTCCCAGCAGGATGAATTGTAATAACTTTGGTCATCCTCAGACTTTTGTTTTAGCGGAGCAAACAAAGTGGCTCAGACCGAGACACGCGACACTATTCCAGCCGCGGTTTGTGTGTCAGGTAACGTTGAACGACTCGCCCGCGGAGATTCAGCTTCCTTCCTGGTTTGCCGAGATGTGCTGCTGTTGTGATGTTCGCTATAGCAGCTGCTCTGGGAAACCGTCTCGACCTCTCTGGCTGCTCAGCTTCGCAGCAGCAGCTGTGCGGACGGTTTGCTGACCCACAGCCTGGCTAACGTTAGCTACATGACTTGCTGTGTCGTTCGCTCCATATCATGGTGTTTGTCCTGGTATTGGATTTCTCCAGAATGGCGTACAAAAAGTGGTACGACGAAATTAATCTGTGCATCCGTGCAACATATTTTAGTCTAGAAGCTTGGTAACGTAGCAACAAATGTGTAAATGTCTGTCATTCACCCAAAAGCTCCCGGAGCAGAACTTCTTCGGGTTACTCCCTCCTTTTTTTGATTTAAAAAAAATGTCGTGGAGCAGTTTATACCTCCTCTATTTTGGACTCTCCGGCTCTCCGTCCCTTCAAAGGTCAACTGATATGACCAGACCTTTAGTCTTACTGGATAACTGATACAGTGCAGTATATGATGTCATCTTTACAAAGGTGAAGTCGCATTTCTCTTCCCACCACGATCCCATTTGCAGCGTGATTTTCTCTCCAAAACTGGCCGTCAAAACACGTATATTGTAACATATTGTTATCTGAAAAAGATATTCTCATTAATACCTTGATACACCACTGTAGCATTGTACCGTCAGTGGAAACCTTCATATATTTACCCTCCAGCTCTCCTGCACATACAGCAGGCACACCTTCACCCTGCATCGGTCTCACAGGGTAGAAATCCGTCCTCATGTCGTGTTTCTCCTCTTAATCGCCTCTGCAAAGATGCTTTGTTGACATACTTTCAGGCCTTATTAGAAAATCTTTTCCCCGGCATGCTGATTAGACTGGACTCGATGAGAAGCCGAGAATCTTTTTTTTATCAAGAGTGTGGTTTTATCTGCACTGTGTAAATAGAGCCGCAGATCTCGGAGGCCTTCGTTCTCCATTAAACCAACAGGCGGTAATGGTTTATTTGGTGTGTTTGTTTTCGGAGCTGCTCAGCTTTCCTCTGCGACAATGAAATGTTAATGCTTTGTTTGCTGATAGGGAAACTGCTGAGGAAAAGATAACGGCTCATTACATGGGAATTAAAATGGGACTGTGCGAGGCGTGTCTGCGCCGACAGTCCGTTCTTCACCGTGGAAACAGCAGTTGACAAAACAAGGTCAACTTCCTGGCTTGTTCTGGCGCTTTCGTCCTCATCCCACCGTGTGAGATTGTTTTGTCAACTGTCTTATTCGTGTTTCACGCAACAGCCAGATGTTCTCCCAAGAGCGTAGAGATGATTAAAATCCTTCGCGTGACGTTGCATGTGGGCTGAGGTCACAGACGGGGTCGAGGTTATCTTGTGTGTTTGAGGCACAGGTCCTCATAAAGCATACAGTTCACTCGCCTTCGTATTAAACTACGTGTAGCATGTAAATCAGGCAGCTTTGGTGTTTGTTGGAAGGTGTGTTTTTAGCCATGATTTCAAGATCGGACGGCTGGACAGTTGATCCAGACTAGAGTATCTCCGCAACGGTTGGATGCAGGGCTACAACTAACAATTAATTTCATTATGGGTTAATCTGCCGACTATCTCCTTGGTTTTATGGATTAGTTATTTGGCGTCCATCACCATAAAGTCTTCAGATGTCTTGTTTTGTTGAACAAACGGTCCAAACTCAAAGATTTTCAGTTCACAATGTTATCGAATTTTGTAAAACAAGAGAAAAGCAGCAAATGCTCACCTTTGGAGAAGCTGGAACCAGAGCTTGTTTGGTATTTTTGCTCGAAATATTACCTTTAAAGACAAATGGATTCTCAAAATAGTTGGCGATACATTTTCAGCCAGTCGACTAATTGATTGATCGTTTTTGCCCTGGTTGGTTGGATTGCCGTGGAGTTACATTACGTGCATGCTCCCCACAGGATGAACTGTAATAACTTTGGTGATCCCTTTTCATCTATCGCCATCATCAGGTCCAAGTTGTATTATCATTTAGTCTCGTTTTATTTTTGATGAAGCCCGGCTACCAGACTCGGTGCTAGTTGGGCTGAATGGACCGCCTTCTGTGCTGGACGCTCGCAGATGAAAGTGATATCCATCTTCTCCTCCGACTCGGGCGGTCCTGGGTAACTCTGGGGGAGTTTGCTTTCAGCATTTAATGGAGAAATGCACCGATTCCACTTTTTGTCACCGCGCACCAATTCCAATATCTGAACTCAGGGTTTAGAAAACAGTCCCAGCGCAGGGTCCGAATAGCACGTTATGGCTCTCTGGAATTGTGTCACGCCGTTTCCTCAGCAGATGGACTTGCCCAGTTGTCGTGTATTTAGCAGATTCTTTTTAATTGCAGTTGTCGTAGCACTTCTCGTCCCTGTTGACCTTAAAGTTGATATTGAAAGTTCATTCGTGACCTTGTAAACAGACAAAACAATCTCACCACGAGGTCGAATTTGAACGTTCGAGGAAGAACCGAAAGCTCCAGAACAGCTGCTCGGTGGACCGCTTGGTGATCTTACCTTGTCAAAGGTCAAGAATTGACTTTCAGTCAGACCTCTGGATGTTGATCGATACTAAGTGGTGATGCAATCCCAGTATATCACAGTTAATTCAAAAATGTAAGGTTTTTTTTTACTATATTTTCTGTTGTATTGTTTGCATTTATTCATTTAAATGTTTAAATTAAGTCTCTTTTTATTGTGAGTTTCGGGGGGAATGATGGCAGTGGATAAGCTCTACACTCTCCCGCAGGCCTCCTCTCACGGTCTTCAGTTCACTCAGGTGGTTAAATAAGTCTTTACACTGAGCATGACGACATGCTGAAGGGTACTCGTTTTTCTTTTTACAGTCTACAACCACTTTCATTTAAAAAAAATGTAAAAGTAAAAGCGTTGATCTAAGTCTTTCTGCTGAGTTAACTTGAACTTTTCGACTTTGATTGTTCCTGTATCAGCTGACACCCCGCGGTCCTCTCGGTGGAAGCTGGGATCCAGAGGAAGATAGCAGCGCGATAGGGGAAAATGTAGAATGGATGTAAAATGCAGAAGCTTCCCAGGTGTGGAAATTTTTAAAGTTATCACCACTGAAAAGCCACAAGTTATATGTGATTACTTTTCGGTATAAATACGTCAGTGGTGGAAGTAGTACTCAAATCTGTTACTAAAGTAAAAGTAGCAATACCACTCTGTAAAAATAAATGTTACAAGTAAAAGTCCTACATTCAAGATTTCACTTAAAGAAAAAGTGCAACAGTATTAACAGCAAAATGTACTTAAAATAATACAGTAACAGTAGTTTTTGGGCAGAAGGAGCCCTTTCATAGCGTTATATTACTATAAATATCATATTATTGGAAAATTATTACATTTTATCTGCTTTATATACTATTGGATAGTTTAATCTATAGCACGGTGTCATGATTTATAAATTGATCATGTGTTTTGTTTGTAAAATCATAATCAGCACATTAACTAGTAACTCCAGCTGTCAGATAAATGCAGTGGAGTTAAAAGTACAACGTTTCCCTCTGAAATGTAGTGAAGTTGAAAGTAGTATGAAATTAAAATACTCAAGTCAAGCAAATTCCCCTCAAACTTGTACTTACGTACAGTACTAGAGTAAATGTACTTGGTGAATTCCCCCAAATGAAATATACAGTCGGCTGCTTAGTTTCCTCAATCATTTGCTCCCAGCCACCTGTTGTCCATCACAGAGTAACACATATACTGATCAATATTTATTTGTCATGGGTTTCCTGACGTTGCCTTTTAAAGATAAAGGAGGCAGAGTGAAGGTTACACGAGGTCAGGCTGAATAAAAGCCGTCTGCCCGTCCATCATCATGAGCCCGAAAGAGACAACAGCTCTTAAAAATGACACTTTTTTAAGACCGCGATCGACCGCATGTCCAGCAGCCATCACTCATAATGTCACCCAGTGGAGCGGCTGAGGCTCTGACGGTGTGATGGATGGACCGTTAAAGGTCAGCTGAAGAGCACAGACCTGGATCAGACTGCATGCAGTACATTTGTGAATCCGACGAGCTAACAGGGAGCCGTTTGATTGGGAACTGATCGGTCCATCACTCATCCTGATTGACTTTGAGTTAAGATAATCAGCCAGCAAATGTTGTGAACACTTAATGATAATGAATGAGCACCTTACGATACATAATGTAAAGTAGGTCTTTGATTTCTTGCCTGATTGATGTTCAATAATAGCGTCTTTTTACCACCAATCAGATGGTTAGGACAGGACAGCCCGGGGCGACAAAGCACTTGTTGCTTTTGAAGTAACACTTAAAGGTGACCTAATTGAGCTTATTAGCATTTCCATCAATTCTGTGGCAGCTGGACAGTAAGAGGACACAGCTGAGGGATGTTGTAGTGAGTAAATCTAACAAACTGTAAAGGTGGTGATGGGGGGGGGGGGGAATTAAAAATAGGATTTAGCACCTCCAGTGGAAAATAGCTAAATCCCTTTGCAATACGTTTTTGACTATTCACCATACAGCAGCATTTTTTAGCCTCTTCCAAACCAACACGAGCAGAATTGTACGGAATTAATCAAACCCGCGTTCATCTGCCGTAACGTAAGCCACAAACGCATGCAACATATGCAAAGCACGTCTGGCTAACTAGTGTGATACATCATTAGGCCGGAGAGCAGTGTCTTTACTTAACTACGGGGGGGTTAAATCCTGTTCAGGACTTCACTGTGCAGTATTTCCCTACTGAGCCGGTCCTGGATGCGACGATATCAGAGTTTAGGCTAACGTTAGCAACGTCCTGCTCTTTCATTGGCTTTCGGGGAGCTCAACAACCCCCGACAAACTAATGCTTGAGATTGCGTTATATTTGTCAAACTAATTGCTTAGTCCTCGTGATACAAGCCTTTTTCCCTTGAAATGTTTCAAGTGAAGCATACCGCTTGAAAAATATTTATTCTGAGCTTTATCTGCGTTGCTGTTGGCGCTTAATGCAAACTTAGAGCTGAATCATCCGCTGACTGTCACTTCTCAGCCCCGTTTGCCCCAATCATATCTCATCTGACCAATCACGGCCGTCTGTCGAGTCTCATTAACTCCACCACTCGGCTCTGCAGACGGGGAGGAGAGCGGATTTGATACGTGGCCAATCAGATTCTTCGTCTCATCTCGTTTCATCGTGGCCAAATGAATGTTTTTTGTGCTGCCCAGCTTCATCACAGCTGATGAGGAGAAGGAAACAAGAGACGATGGGCTGGGACAGGGGAGGGGCGTGGTACAAACACGAAAGGAAAGAGAAATGAGAGAGGTTTATAGGCTCTAGGCAGATACAGGATTCATGAATCAGTGGCGGGCAGCACAGAGTCTCTGATGGTAGCTATCTTAGCGCCCAGAGGTGCTTGTTGCAGCTGCAGCTCAGGTGGAAACAGGACACGGACAGGAAACAGAAGGAGACCAGGATCAGTCGGTGTGTTTGGGGCCAGAATCAGTCAGGACCAATCACGTCTTCACTTTCCGCTCGAGAACGGCGTGCTGTGCGCCCCTGGCGCTCCGACAGTTTGCTGATGGAGGGAGCGGACTGGAACAGGCAGGGAAACCACAAGAGAATAAACCACGCCTTTTAAATTAGATCTGCTGTTCGGGTTAACACGTGTTCTCTCTTTATCTGCTCTGTAGAGATCCATCAACCTCCGCAGAGGAGGGAACATTGTCCGACTCAGTTACTTGAGAATTGGTTTCAGGTCAGCGTAATGACGAATTTATTGCATTGGAAACTGACAGTAGCTTTAATGCTTCTTAAAATCTATACAATGCAGTTGGTTCTCTATTGTTATGCCTTTGCCTCACTTGACAGTGACTTGACGTGTTGTACTCCATATTTAGGCTCAGACGTGACTTTAGACAAACTCCACCACATTGATTTTACTAGTTGGAGTCAATTGAAACAGATTTACATTACATTAAGGCTCTTCTTTTCACTGTCCACTGTCCACCTGCTTTAAAAGAGTACTCCACTTACTTTAGCATTGCACTGTGGGACTCACGGTGGACAGTTTAAACAAAAAGGCTCAGAGTCGATGCAGCAAGAGAAGTCTTTTATTTATTCCACACATTCTTCTTCCTCGTCGGAACGTGGCGCCTACATTACCCATTGTAGGAGCCACTTATATACCTGATTTGACCACTAGGGGAAGTGTTGTTTCTCTTTGCCTGTTATAATTACAGATGGGCACCAGGTGTGTTATTTAGAGCACGGAAGATCAGTCTGTGTTGGCAGGTGGTGGGGAGCACGTGGTTCCTACCGCAACGAAGTCTTTGAAATGAAAGTCGACCATATGTCATCTTTGCAATGAACGGGGACATCACCCAAAAGCAAATAAGTCTTGGGTATCATTTCATTTCTCTGTGTCTATGGATACTAGCGGCAGGGATGAGCAGAGGTCTGGTGAAGCTCACTTCGTTGTGAACTCCACGCCGACACATTTGCTTCTTTTTCTGACTCGTGGTCTTCAACCCCGCAGCCGACGCGGATTTATCAGACTTCACTCAGCGCCCTCAGGAGCCACTAAAGGCTTCGTACCGCTTGTTCCACACGTGCAGTAGAACTCCCCGCCACCTCGGTACACCCTTAGATGTGTCAGTGGAGTTCAATTCAATTCAATTCAATTTTATTTATATAGCCCAGTATCACAAATCACATTTGCCTCAAAGGGCTTCACAATCTGTAACATACGACACCCTCTGTCCTTAGACCCTCGATTCGATTAAGGAAAAACTACCCAAAAAAAACCCTTTTAATAGGGGAAAAAAAACGATAGAAACCTCAGGAAGAGCAACAGAGGAGGGATCCCTCTCCCAGGACGGACAGACATGCAATAGATGTCGTAAGTACAGAATAGATTTATAGCATCAAAACTATAACATATATAGCCATGATGGCAAAACTGTTGTATATACATACACATTATTACGTTAGAAATGTTTAGGTGGCAAAACACAAGGGAAGTTGATGGGTCCAGACGGACAGCCGAGCAGCTCCAGGTGAAGGCCAACGAGCAGGACCTGAGCCACTCGTCCCCTGCACCATAGACACAGCAGCACTGCCCCAGCAGGTCGCCATAGTCACCGATCCAGATACATCTCCGGACACTGAAATACCTGCTGAAAGTGACACTAAGAAAGAATAGACGGACGACAAAGCACAAAACTCCGGGAGAGGGAAGAAGTCCAGTTAGTGACATGCATTTATGGGATGCGAATGCATACGGATGGAGAGGAGGACAGAGGTGAAGAGAGAGAGGTGCATCATGGGAAGTCCCCCGACAGTCTAGGCCTATAGCAGCATAACTAAGGGATGGTTCAGGACTCTCCTGAGCCAGCCCTAACTATAAGCTTTATCAAAGAGAAAAGTCTTTAGCCTACTCTTAAATGTGGAGATGGTGTCTGCCTCCCGAACCCGAACTGGGATCTGATTCCACAGGAGAGGAGCTTGATAGCTAAAGGCTCTGGCTCCCATTCTACTTTTGGAGACTCTAGGAACCACAAGAAACCCTGCATTCTGAGAGCGCAGTGTTCTAGTGGGGTGATAAGGTACTATGAGCTCTGTAAGATACGACGGTGCCTGACCATTAAGAGCTTTATAGGTGAGGAGAAGGATTTTAAATTCTATTCTAGATTTCACAGGGAGCCAGTGCAGAGAAGATAGTATTGGAGTAATATGATCTCTTTTCCTAGTTCCTGTCAGTACACGTGCTGCAGCGTTCTGAATCAACTGGAGAATTTTAAGTGACTTTTTCGGGCTGCCTGATAATATGGAATTGCAGTAATCCAGCCTTGAAGTAACAAATGCATGGATTAATTTTTCTGCATCACTTCGAGACAGGAAGTGCCTGATTTTGGCAATGTTACGTAGGTGAAAAAAGGCTGTCCGTGAGGTTTGCTTCATGTGGGAGTCGAAGGATAGATCCTGATCAAAGATAACTCCTAGGTTCCTCACAGAGGTGCTGGAGGCCAGGGCAATGCCCTCTAGAGCAATTAGGTCTGCCGACAGCGAGTCTCGGAGGCGTTCGGGGCCAAGTACAATAACTTCAGTTTTGTCCGAGTTTAGCATCAGAAAATTTCTGGTCATCCAGGTTTTTATGTCCTTAAGGCATGATTGAAGGTTAACTAACTGATCAATTTCATCCGGCTTAATCGATAAATATAACTGGGTATCATCTGCGTAACAATGAAACTTTATGGAGTGCTTTCTAATAATATTGCCCAAAGGAAGCATATATAAAGTAAATAGAAGTGGTCCAAGCACAGAACCTTGCGGAACTCCGTGACTAACTTTGGTGTGCTTCGATGAGTCATCGTTAACATAAACAAACTGAGATCGGTCTGATAGATAGGATTTAAACCAGCTTAACGCGGTTGCTTTAATTCCAATTAAATGTTCCAGTCTCTGTAATAGAATTTGATGGTCAATGGTATCGAATGCAGCACTAAGATCTAGCAAGACAAGTACAGAGACAAGTCCATTGTCTGATGCAATTAAGAGGTCATTTGTAATTTTCACCAGTGCTGTTTCTGTGCTATGATGCACTCTGAAACCTGACTGGAAATCCTCAAATATACTATTGTTATTTAGAAAGTCACATAACTGATTAGCAACAGTTTTTTCAAGGATCTTAGAGATAAAGGGAAGGTTAGATATAGGTCTATAGTTGGCTAAAACCCCTGGATCCAGCGTGGGCTTTTTAAGGTGAGGTTTAATAACAGCTACTTTAAAAGACTGTGGTACATAACCTGTCAGTAAAGACAAATTGATCATATCTACAAAAGATGAACTAACTAATGGTAGAACATCTTTAAGCAGCCTAGTTGGAATTGGGTCTAAGAGACAGGTCGATGGCTTAGATGAAGAAATTGTCGATGTTAGTTGAATAAAGTCGACAGGAGAGAAGCAGTCCAAGTACACATCAGGTTTCACAGCTCCCTCCAACGCCTCTATGCTTGCAGATCGGTTGGCACCAGCTGAGGGCAGGACGTAATTAATTTTCTCTCTAATAGTCAAAATTTTATCATTAAAGAAGCTCATGAAGTCGTTACTGCTGAGGGCTACAGGAATGCATGGCTCAATGGAGCTGTGGCTCTCTGTCAGCCTGGCTACAGTGCTGAAAAGAAACCTGGGGTTGTTCTTATTTTCCTCTAATAGTGATGAGTAGTAGGCTGCTCTGGCATTACGGAGGGCCTTCTTATATATTTTAAGACTATCTTGCCAGGCTAAACAAGATTCTCCTAGATAGTTGGAACGCCATTTTCTTTCAAGTTTTCGTGATGTTTGCTTTAATTTGCGGGTTTCAGCGTTATACCATGGAGCTAGCCTTTTTTGTTTTATTATCTTCTTTTTAAGAGGAGCAACAGAATCAAGTGTCGTTCGCAGTGAACCTGCAGCACTATCAACAAGATGATCAATTTGGGACGGACTGAAATTTGCATAAGAGTCCTCTGTTATGTTAAGAAGAGTTCCCCTTCAACATGTTTCCGTTCCTGACTGACTTGGTCAATTTTCACGATTTACATTTGCAAGCGCACAGTACCTACATGGGAAGGAGTGCGTGTCATTAGGTGTTTACTCCGATGTAGTGGGGAAAGACCATGTATAATGGAAGTACTGTAAATCAGCTGATGGTCGGGAGTCTTTGAGGCAGATCTTGTCGCAGTCAACTGTGTGCTCTTCACTGTGTTGTTAGACACATATTGTTGTGACGGGAATAGTTTTGTAAGAAGCAGTCTGAAGAAGGAGAGAAACGTTTGGAGACCAGTCGTGTTATCCGACCTCCCGCCGAACTTGAAATGGTTTGCGGGGGATGATGAGAGTTCATGGTACACCGTCTGCTCTCATGGATCAAGATGAAGATCTGAGCTGAACTTGTCCACTGCCGGATTCAGTCGCTGTGTTCTGCTTGTGTCACATGACTTGGGACTTGGGCACACTCGATTCGGTCACAAGTCTGATGTCATGCCTGACTCGTGGTGCGTGCGTGCGTGCGTGCTTCTTCTGCTTGAGGGATTCACGTGAGAGTCAGTCTTGCCTGCATCTCGTCCGCAACAACACTAAGCTTTTGAGCGGGACCTGTTGAGGCTGCATCCGTTCATAAAGCCATGGCGGGGGCTGCCTAAATGTAACCATATCTTAACCATGCTATAGTTTCCATCGGCGTTAACTGTTGGAATCATTTATTTAAATCACAATGGCATTGAAGGCACTTTAGAGTTCTGTGGAATCATCCAATATTAATGTTCGGCAAGTGGTTTGAGATAACAGACACAAAAGACAAGCTGTAAAGAGAGAGAGACACTAAGAACATATGCATGCAGAAGAGATGGGGGGGGGGGCATTCAAAAGGAAACAAAATACAAGACCATCTGCAGTTGAGAGAGAGCGAGAGAGAGAGCTGGGGATGACACACATGTAGTTGTTGTGCCTCCGGGTTTGGTGCCATTTGGTGCCTGTTTGGACCACCAGCAACAGACAAAACACACACAGAAATCCACACGACGACAGAAACGCAAACCACTCACGCGCGCTCGCTCTCCGGTAAAACCGGGCCCGGATAAGCCGTGCCTCACTGACACGCGTTTCCCAGAGTCCCCGGTTGTGTCCGAATGTGGAGCGCTGCGAGCCCACGGGGCGGAGGATGCAGGGCGGTCGCCGGCTCCAGTCCCTCGATCAATCTGGCCCTCGGAGACACGTGAACAGAAATGCCCTCGCGCCGTGACTCATACTTTAAAGCCCGGTATATTTCCGATGACTTCATACTGTGTGCTGCAGACCACGATGGAGACAACTGGCAGCCACCGGTGCTGCAGTTCAGCTGCTAACGCCACTGGCACAGATTCAGTGCGACCGAGCAGTGGATCACTGTAGATTGGTTCGGTTGGTCCGGATCACGGAGAAACAATTATACATGTTCTCTGTTGAGCTCATGAAGAAGGAACTGATTATGAGAATTAATAGTTCAGATCTTGAACGGAGACGATCATACAGAAACGGGAGTCTTGTACCATAGTGTCATGGGCGATAGTCACTGTATCGCTGCTACTTTTCACTCACCTTTTGGTGAAAAATTGCTAAAATGCACACCGTGGGACACATGTTCAGCGCACGCCTGATATCAGGGAAAATAACCACACTGACGTGCTAGGCGTTACCATGGTTATTGAATGATTACCGCATAAACAATCAGCAGACGGATTTAATATTTCGTGCTAAAATCACATATCTATCACACAGTCCTGCGGTTGCGCTGCTTTGCTTTCAAACCCCAAACGAACCGCAGCAGACTTCACCTGGAAGCGGGTCTCGGCCCGGCTGTTCGGCCCGCGCCGGTTTGATTGACAGCTTTCACAAAAGCCCAGATGAACTGAGCCAAACAGGCAGAACACACCACAGCTCGTTTGGATCTAACCGAGCAGGTTAGGTGTGACAGCGCCCGTAGGGCGTTTTCCAAAGTTCTCTTCTCTCTGGTCCAAATCAGCGGATGAGTCGGTAAACTTTCGGTTCGGCTCCTTTGGCACCGAGACAAAAGTTCAAGCGGAACGAAAATGCATCACTTAAAGCCACGTGAGGGCGTCCGCTCTGCTCCTGAAGAAGCTCGGGTCCGCCCGAATATCAAGAAGGCCACGCACTTTGTTGAACGGCTCCAGAACTTGCTGTTTGGGTCGCGCAGCCGAGTACGATAGCTGTGCTCAGATCTGCCACAAGAAATCGATTAATCTAACGATTGTTTCTTTGATTAGTCCATTAATCCAACGTTTATTCTAAAGATTATCCTTTTATCACTCGATTAATACAACAATTGATTTGCCCAAACTAAATATCAACAACTTGTCTCATTGGTATTTCAATATTTCATTCAATCATTTTCTCTTAAAAACAACCAAATGTAACCAGGAGTACTGCAGGGCATCGTTCTGCATCAACACATATGTTTGTCTAATTGAAAACATTATAATATTTGAAAGAACACAATAATACATTGCCCCGTAGTTTCCTCTGTCACCATTTTAATTCTCCACCTTATTTTGGTGGTTACTCACAAACTACTTTAATCTGCTCACCTTGCTCTTCCCAACGCACACCGCCTCTTCCTGCTCCTCTCTCCCCGTACGTGTCCGCTCTGTTGACTTTGAGGAGGCTCGTCTTGAATCAAAACCAACGTTTGAGATTCCTTTCGAGACCGAATGAAAGAATCAGCACCAGTATTTGCGCGGCCCCCATGTCGCAGGGACACTTGTTGCTCCGTCAGTTAGAAAGCAGAGACTCTGGGAGACAGTCGGGCCAGTGAATCATCTGGCCGTCCTCCTCCATGTACTGGTGTCAGACCGCGAGAGCGACCTCGTCTCGCCGCCGGCTCCGTCACGTTGCAGCGCCCTCGCTTCCCGTTTGTCCAGGCCGTTGTTTACATCCAGTGTGGAGTCGCTGCCTGTTGGGTTCAGGCCGTGCAGCACACGTGCTCACCGCCCAGCAGGGACTTCAGTCGGTCAAACTTCAGCATTTCATACTGGAAGTGTTTGCGAAAGTGGAATCTGAGACCCCCCTGTGTCGCGTTTACACTTTATCACAGAGTAAATAACGTGACTGCTGCACCAAGATGGAAGCAGTTACTGACATTTACCCCTGTTACTGTAACTGAGTTGTCTTTATTGTGTATTATTATTTTGTAAAGTTTTACTCGTGTAACGTACGAATACTGTACTTTCAGTAACATCCATTACAGGTTCAAAATGCAGACCACCCCCCACTAAACGGAGCCCGAACAGAGACTTTAGTTGTTTACGTACCTTATAATAAATTGTTAACGTGATACACTTTTTTAATCTTTTCCAATGCACTTACGCATTTATTTAGATACATTTCTATCTATGACATTTTCAGCCGTTTTTGTTAATTAATGAATTATTCGGTCAGAAAATTTGGGAAATCCACGTGTATTCAGTGTCTGTGCACAGAGACCGGCGGGAGAGAAGACCGCCGCGCAAACAGACTAAATATCAACACGAGCTGGTTTAGAAACGACTCTTTCGTGCCTTGAAAATGTGGAGGTGTTAACCTCGAATCGATGTGATGTGAATATTTCAAGACTCCTCTTCTTGTGGGCAGCTGGCTGACTAAGTGACTGCCTGTCTTTATATTCTGGGTCTGTTTGGCGTGCTGGTGGAGTCGAGCGGCTGCGGTGGGAGGACAGAGGCGGTCTGTGTGCATGTCAGTGCGTCCACGCCTGGGTGTATCGGTGTGTGTTGGTATTGTTTGTGCAGGAACCGGGCATCATTGCTGTGACACTGTAACCCATATAAATCAGATGCATTTCCAATCAGCTGTCTGTGTGTGTGCGTGTGCGTGTGTGTGTGTGTGTGTGTGGGCAGGTATTACTAATGTTGTGGGGACATAAATCTGTTTACACAGTCGCATTGTGAGGACTTGCCTTCCTTATGGGGACAAAATGCAAGTCCCCATAACTTAAATCGTTACATTTTAGGATGAAAACTTGGTTTAAGGTGAGAGTAAGGGCGAGGTCAGGTTTGATCTAGTAATGGTTATGGTTAAGGTTAGGGTAAGTCTCCAGGGAATGAATGTAAGTCAATGTAATGTCCCCGAAAGTGATGGAAACACGTGTGTGTGTGTGTGTGTGTGTGTGTGTGTGTGTGTGTGTGTGTGTGTGCTGCTACCAGTGTGTTGTTAGTTACCGCCCCTGGCTATGAATGCAGAATGACAAACAGAAACAGAGGCCTGTGTGTTTCTTCCTTGTGTGTGTGTGTGTGTGTGTGTGTGTGTGTGTGTGCGGAAATTAGATTTACAACTGAAAGAAGCAACGAAAAGAAGCATAAAAATATGTGAAACGGTACTGAACCAGCTTATCTTGTGTGCGTGCGTGCGTGTGTCCTCTCCCTCGGACTCATGTGGTGCCACAGGAAAAACAAGCTGCCGAGCCGAGCCAAGGTTTACCTGTGAGTGTCGCCGTGGGTTCATACGTGCTGCGGATGTTACCGCATGTCGTGCTGCGATTGTACCGAGAGGCTTGCGCAGGACCGTACTGCAGTGAGGCCGACCGAATTCATATTACAATTTCATACGACTATTTTTCCGGCATTTTACACATTTAGCAGCGGAGAACAACCAGGATAACGAGCAGATGGGGACGACATGATAGCCTGTGAGCATTAGGCCGCCAAGAGGCCTCCACTTCGTCCTCAGTGTAATCTTTGTATACAACTGTCAGGCCCGTGGTTTTCTGTCTGGCTTTGCTCAGATAGAGAACATTTTTCCATCCGCTGCTCTAAAAACCAGCTCTCTAGCACCTTTTTTTGCTGAAAGTAAGGCTGAACAATATTGGGAAAATTGACTGCAACATCTTTGGCTTATTTATTATTAAATACAAGTTACACAATTTCAAAAGATACTGCACACTTCTACTGCAAAGAAAGACAGCGTACCTCATTCCTCTTTTTTAAAAAACCATAAATAGCAGATGTAGCGCTTTTTATTCAAGAAGAAATCTTTGAGATTTTGGTCTGTTGGACAAAACAAGAAATTTGGAGACATAACCTTGGGTTTTATTTTAATATTCTATGGATGATATATATTTATATATATATATATATATATATAGAGAGAGAGAGAGAGATGATGAGGGTGATGATTAATTGAACAAAATAAGTGTGGATGGGACTGTTTTGTCTTTGAAATTACTTCAGTCCACCAACTCACGTGGAATGGATTATTATGTGAATGTACGATGCAAACACAGCAAAAGTGTTTGCCAACTTGGCTCCCACCTCATCACTCCCCACACGGGAGCACCAATCTCAGACCAGCAGGGAGGGGGGAGTGACAGTGATAACGCCCCCCTGGGGAACATCGATTCAGAGCCTAGCGGTGGAAGCTGAAATGAAATGCGGTATGAATAGCAGCAGCAAAGCTTTCAGGTGAGCCCTGTGGCAGCAGGCATTCAGCAGAGGATCCCTGACGGCTTAAGTACGCAGCCGTGATTAATAGGGTGCACTGGATATATGTTTCAGTGAGGAGTCTGCAATGTGAGCGAAGCAGCGGCTTCCTGAATTAGCTCGCAGACTTCACTTCGCTTGGTTCTCATTTACCATCAAGCAATAAAACGGTCTATATACTCTTTATATACTGTAGCATGGTGCGCCTAATTTACCTCGTTACATTGCATCATTTGCAGTGTGACTATGACACCTCATGCATGCACACTGCAGTGTCGCTGCTGAAACTATTTATTAATCAGTGCCAACATAGAGTGATGTGTTTTATGTTCAGACGTGTGTGTGTGTGTGTTACACAGTGAGGTGACAAAACCATTAGTATCAGTTATTTCAATAGTGTCGTTTTAGGACAATATGCATATGATTTATATATAAAAAAACAATTTTAACCCAAAGAACAGTTGTCAATGCCATTTTTCAGCCCTGAGTCGTGTCTGCAGGTATTCATTTCAGGCTGTATACAGCCCCAAAAAACCTCACCACTAAGCTAGGTCAGCCTGTATATAGACAATGGACAGTATGAAGCCAGCCTGAGAGACGAAACCCAGGGCGTTTTTATGAACTCAGGCCGTCTCTCCTCCGGGGAGGCAGGACGATAAGGGAACAATTTTTAAATTAGTACGGAAATCCACCTGAAGTGAGGGGGACCTGCTGCAGACTTGCAAGCAAGAGCAGCAACTAGAGCTAAACAACAAAGATGGAGACAGAAGTTTGAAAAGTTGAACCTGGCGCCTGTGATGCTTTTCTAATGTCGGGGTCACCTGAAGTTTGCTGTGCGACCTCTGTGTGCTGCCAGAGGAGGCTGCCAGCCTGGTGCGCGGTGCACGGCTGGGGTATAAATCAAACACACCTCAACTCAGTTCAACCCTGCAGCTGCTGGGTGTCATTGGGACTCTGAAGGAGAAATCCCATGATTCTC
>CM022479.1:29109700-29135330 GCA_011952105.1 Coreoperca whiteheadi
AAAAAAAAAAAGAAAAAAAGAGGAGGGGAGGGGACCGGAAGCAAACACACCGAACCCCCAGACACACAGGGATATTGTATGGGGGGTTGGGTGGAAAAAAAAAAAAAAAAAAAAAAAAGAAAGATGAGATGGGGGAAAAGGAGAGGAGAGGAGGAAAAAGAGAGGGAAAATTAAAGAGAAGGAAATCAGAGAAGAGGAGAGAAAAAAGGAAGTTGAGGAAAGAGGAGAGCAGCGGAGATAAGGAAAGGGAAGAAGGTAAGAGAGGATGAACGAGGAGATGAGGAGCAGAGGGGAGGAAAGGATGAGAAAGAGGAGTTGAGGAGAGTACCAATAAAGAGGAGACATGAGAGGACAGGAGGCAAGGCAAGGAGGGGGGGAAAGGCATTGAACGAGGATGGTGGGAAGGAGAAGAGGAGTGCATGAGGAGAGATGAAGAGGGGAGGGGTGGAAAGGATGGAAGAGAGGAGAGGAGCGAGCTAGGGGAGGGAGAGAGAGGAGAGGAAAAGTCCGTGAAGAGGTGAATAGATGATGGGAAGAGGAGGGAAGCAGTGGAAAAGAAAGACAAGAGGGTAGGAGAAGAGGAGTAAAAGAAAGAGGAGAGGAGGAAAGGAAAGGGCAGCGAAGAGGCGAACAAATGATGGGAGGAGAGAGGACGATGAATCGGAGAAAATGTGAGAGCACGTGCGAGGAGAGGAGGAAGAAGATGAGAGCAGTTTGAAATGGAGGCGCGAGGGGGGAGAAGGAAAAAGGAGGAGAGGGGAGGAGGAGAGAGGGGAGGAAAGGAAGACAGAGGAGAGAAGGAACGTGACGATGAGGAGGAAAGAGAGAGAGAGACAGTTAGCAATTATCCAGAGTACCTTCCTCTCTGTTTTTACTGCATCGCCTTGCCGGGATTTACGGGTGCCGTCACTTCTTCCCTTCTGAGTGTGTGTGTGTGTGTGTGTGTGTGTGTGTGTGTGTGTGTGTGTGAGTTTAAAACATCCAGGTTTAGGGAAAAAAACTCTGGATTATGCACACGCATCCATTGTCTCCCACACACTCATGCTGGGTCTCTCACAAACACAACACACTGTACACCCACACTCATACACTGTACACACACACACACACACACACACACACACACACACACACTGCTGTTAGCCATGAGTCACCGTCATGTGACTCTGTGTGTGTGTGTGTGTGTGTGTGTGTGTGTGTGTGTTAGCTTGGCAGCGCCCACGTTTGCTTCAGTGCCAGCTTCACGCGGGTGTCTTAGATTAACACTGAAGGGCCCCTTTGATGATGACACACACACACACACACACAAACTAACGCAGTCCCTGACACAGATTCCTTTCTCTCGTCTCCTCCTCCTCGATTCGTCAGTTGATTTGATTGATGGTCCGTGTTTTCTTTGAGCAGTGATGTGTGGGCGCAGGCCAAGTCGCTGACAGTAGAAAGCCTCTCAGAGGACGCCGAGCCAGTGAGCGGTGAGCTTATCGGTTGTCACCTGAGCAGTGCTGAACCAGAGCCGGTCCGGTTTCGTCTGGTCTGTTCCAGTCCAGTTTGCTCTGGTTTGGTCTAGAGGTTTTGTTTGCTCAAGGTTACGTCTGGCTTGGTGCAGGTTTGGTTACACGCTAACTGCTTTCGTTGGACGATATGTTGTCCCAGAAAAGGGCAGCCGTGGCTTGGTGGCAGAGCGGGTCGTACACCAATCGGGAGGTCGGCGGTTCGATCCCGGCACCCCCGACACTGAACCCCAAATTGCCCCCGGGTGCTTCAGCTGCCCACTGCTCCAAATAGTTAGGAGACATTGTACTGTGTATATGTGACAATAAAGTTTTTTAGAAATAATTTGCGATAAGCGATATTATTGTCACTTTAAGACCTTTTTGTGCCGCTGATATAACGATAAGCACAATAATGCAGGTTCCAGCCTTGTTAATTACCTCAAAATTCTTAAGAGTATTCAGACATTGGAGTTGGAATCTGAAAAGAAATATTAAAACATCCAAAATAAAAACAGAAATATAATAAAAACAACCAAAGCAATCAATGAAATCTGACTCTGTTTACAAGAACCGTCATTCCTTAACAGGTAACATGGAAGCTGTTTATTCTGGTGACATTTTTGTGTAAGAAAATATCGATAACGGCAAAGATGATCAAGGTCGTGATAAGGCGATTTATCACGACAGGCGATAATTACATAATAATAATAACTGGTCCAAATCAGTCTGTTTTGGGGGGGGGGGGGGTTATTTTTGTTAGTTTGGTTTGGTTTTTGGTGGCCGGTTTTTTCTACCAGGGTGACCGGTTCGTACCAGTTGGTCTGGTTCAGTCCACTACAGGCTGGGTTCTTCCATTTTGACCGGTTTGGTCTGTTTGTTCCAGGTGATCTGGTCTCATCCAGTTCAGTCAAGTTTGATTTGGTGACTTCTTATCTCTTGTCCCTCTTTCTCTTCTTCTTCACCCTCATAACCCTCCTGCACTCGTCCGTTCCTCTACTTTCCATCGTCATCAGCTCTTCACAAGTTTCTTTCCCTCTCCCTCATATTTGTCTTCCCTCTGTCCACTCATCCTCCTCCTCTTGGTCCTCGTTCTGCTCTCCCTTGTTTAGATGAACTTTCCATTCCTCCTCCCCTCGCCTCCCCCCCCTATATCCATCCATCCGAACTTCCTTTTGTGTTTCCTTGTTGAAAAGTAACGTCTCCCTTCGTCCTTACGGTCAAATATTTGATCTGATTGTATTGTTTTTCACTTCGAATGCACAGCGTCAGTTGGCGTTGTTCTTCTGCTTCCTTTTCTTCAGCTTGATATTTCAGTTTATTTCAACAGAAGCATTAACGGGAAACAAGCGCATGTTCTCGAATCCTCCCAGTGCGTGATCAGCATTAGCAGATGGATAACCCTCCCTCCCTCTCTGTCTGTCTCTCTCTCAGTGTGGAGGGCGACCCTCAGTGTCCGGAGGCGCTCACTTTTTCTGATCCGTCCTTCGGCCATCCGCCTCCCTTCCATCGCTATAGCAACAGCCCCCTCTCCAGCCCCTGTGACCCCTACAGCTCCGCCTCCGCCAGCGGGCCCCTGGGAGCCTCCCACGCACACACACAGGTACTGACCCCGACAACACAACAATAATACACCGCAAAAAAACCCACAAACGCACGACCAGTCCGCCGCCGGTAGCGGTGTCTGTGTGGGATTTCGGAAGCGTCACATGACAGGAAGTATCACCGTGTTGAATATCAGTGCCACTTGGGAACTTTGCCGCATCGTAACTGACTGGAATTGTTTTTGTTTTATTATTAAGGCCAATAATGCGAATGACGTTCTGGTGATGAAGCTTTCACCTCTCTTGCACTCAGCCGGATCGGATAGATGTCGGATTTTAGAAAAGCTACGTTTAAATACAACAAGGAAGAATTAGAGACGGGTTGGAGTACGATCGTTCAAACCACCCCTGAAGGTTGTAAGCGGCTAAAATTGCACTCGGCCACATCTATGGGTTTGCCAGATCGCAGCTCTGATTGCATTTGTGGTAATGCGCCGATTGCTGTTTAGTAGCGGCTGAAAATGGCAGAAGAAAAATACCTTTTGTGCACTTTGGTAGTTCAGTTACAACAATAACAGGATGAATGAATTAGGTGGCGAGCTTGCCAACAAACTAAAAGATGAGAGGAGCGTATCTTTACTCCAAGGTTCCTATGTTCATTAGCTCAATATCCTCTTAATTCGACACATTAAGGAGATCTTTCAAAGGGTTTTGTGTCCTCAGCAATGTTTTTTCCCTTGCTCAAATGTTCAGTGTATGTTTCGCTGGGTTCATACAGTACGTTGCAGTCACCCACCGACAGCTTGTAGCCTACTGATGTTGACATTGACGTCGACGTCTCCACGGTGGCTGAACGGAGTTATACTGCATTTGCAATTCGAACTGCAAAGATACATATGGGCCTTTGACGTGGGACACACTGGCCATCCTAGCGTGTAAGCCAAAAGGTTACAGGTTCAGCATTTTGTACCAAAGCAATACAAAAAAACGTGAGGATAACCGTACCAAACGAAAGCAAACTGACACCAGAACCAAACAGAACCTGTGGGGGCGCAGTCACGACGACTTTACGAGAGGTTGTAAGCGGCTGTTTCACAAGACCTCAGCAGACATGTGACTGGATAATTTATGACAGATTCAAGGTCAATTTGCAATAATACATTATTTACATAATTAAAGGAGAATTAACAATCAGGCTGGTTCCAAATCAGCTCTGTACCATTTCACAACCCTGAAAATGGGATTTGTCAAAGTAATTCTACGTTTAGAGGCTTTTAGAATGATTTATCGTTCGTCAAACAAGGGGCTAAATTATAGTACAAATATGATTTAGTATTGTACACCTGGCAACACGGTGTTAAACTAAACTGACCTTTCTTCACTTGTGTCGCCTTGAACCTGTGTGCAGTGGTTTGTAGCCGAGTCTGCGTGTTGATGGTGACTCGTGGTGGAGTAAAATTATAGCCGCTTGTTAGCTTTAATAACAGCCAACAATAGCTACACAACTGAAGCTCAGAAATCGTTATGAGCTCACTACCAGTGGAACTCACCTTACCTTGGAAGCCAGCTTATAATTACTTTGCAAAAAAATATGAGGAATTCTAATTACAAAGCAGTAGGGCCGCAACTAACGATTGTTTTAATAATCGATTAATCTGTCGATTATTTCTTCGATTAATCGGATAAAAAAAAAAAGCATTAATTTCCTCTTTTATTCAAAAACAGAACTGACTGTGCAAGCAATCTTCAGAAAGTGCACAAACAGGTCGCTCCTTGAACGCCCCTGAGCTGTTAAAGTAATAAAAAACAAGAAACAAATGGACTAAGACAAAACACACACGTCTGCTTTACATCTGCACGATATATACAGGCTTTTTGAAATAAAGTGCACAAAAAGATGTATATTTTTGTTTAAAGGGACCTGAGCTGTCAGAACAATAAGTCCTTTTTTTTTCAAGGCTGTGCCGCCACAGCTTGTGTGTGGTCATGTGACTGCATCGCTACGTCTGATTGGTGAAAGAGAGTAATGTGGCATATGTACTGACGGCAGCTCTGTGGCAGAAATAAAGCACAGAATATGTAGAGTAAATGTAAAAGCTTTTTCTTTTTTTTTAAATCTTCTTCACAAACCTACTCAAGTACAAGTAACAAGACAACAATGTCTTAGAAGTGCATTTTTTTTCAAAAGGTCACACACTCTCTCTCCCTGTCGCTCCTGCATGTCTCGCCGTTAACGCACCTTGTCGATGTATTCAGTGTGAAACGCTGCCACACCTCGGATGACTCCTTTCCCTGCCTCCGCCGCGCGTTGCAGAACAACGTTACGGGTCTCTGCGATGGTCTCAACCGCGTTTTCCTCCGCGTCTCATTGAGTGGCGTAGTAGTCGCGCGACACAACGAACCGATGATGACATTCGTTGCCACCTCTTTTAATAATTCGAATGTTATCGATTCGTCGTTGCAGCCCTACAGGGCAGCAGTAGCAGTGGTTTGTCTTGTTTAACAGCGTCAGCTGTCGTTTCTTCTTCTGTAGGGTGACTGTTAGCTAGGCAGTGGGCTACGCTGTGTGTCTGGCTTGGAGGTTGTTATGGAGGTCAGCACACTCAAACCACTTTACGCACACACACACACACACACACACACACACACACACTACAGTAGGAGGTTAATGTGAACCCTGCAGCTCCCAACAGAGGCGGAAAGTAATTAAGTACCAAACGCTGGCTGGCTCTTAACTAGTGTTTTTGGGTTTTTTTTACTTGATTCCTTCTTCACCACTGACCTCAAGGCATGAATCTGAACAGCCTCCCCTGAATAAATACAAATAACAAACATCTAAATCAATACTGATTGCCGGTCTCTCTCTCCTCTCCCCCTTCAGGGCAGCTCTCCCATCTCTCCCCCCAGCCCGGCGAGCCTCGCGTGGGCTCAGCGCAGCCGACACCAGCCGGCCAGCCTGGCGCTCCGCAAGCAAGAGGAGGAGGAGAGCAAACGCTGCAAGGCTCTATCTGACAGCTATGAGCTCTCTACAGACCTCCAGGACAAGAAGGTACAACGCCGCAGCAAGTAAAGCTCACAGGTCGCGTCTTCAAACACGTCGCCGGCCGGGACCAGATATGGGCTCGCGGACAGTTCATTTGAGGTTTTCATGTAATCGTTTCTGCTACGTCGAATGCAGCCGTTTCATATAAAGCTGCACACAGCAGCAGCGTACGGTGCACGGCAAAACACCCACACCTGTGGTTTCACACACACACACACATGGTCGTGGGTTGATTCTCAGCGTCGTGTCAGGTTATGCCTGCCCTATTTACCAGCATTGATGCGCTTCCACACAATTTTATCGGATTTGATTCCCACATCAGTGCATCCCAGTTTCTGTAATCTTTCCCCCCTTTTGTCTGATGGTTTTCCCAAACCCAAAAGGCTCTCTGCCCTCCGTGCCCTGATTGGCTGCCTGTGTGTGTGTGTGTGTGTGTGTGTGTGTGTGTGTGTGTGTGTGTGATGGTGCTGCCTGATAGGTGGAGATGCTGGAGAGGAAGTACGGGGGCCAGTTTGTGTCCCGACGGGCGGCGAGAACGATCCAGACGGCGTTCAGGCAGTACCGCATGAACAAGAACTTTGAGAGGCTTCGCAGCTCCGCCTCCGAGAGCAGGATGACGCGCCGCATCATCCTGTCCAACATGAGGATGCAGGTACACACACACACACACACACAATATATGTAAAGCAGATATAAACACACAACAAAAAGTACAACTGTGCATGTTTTTCTGGCCAGTACTCGTTTGATGAGCGCCAGCCGCAGGGTCAGGGGTCAGGAGGTCAGCAGGGGTCGGAGGACACAGGAGACATAGACGACTCCTTCTCCAAGCAGGTAAACACACGTGTGTCACTCAGCGTTCATTAACGAAACACCACATGATGACATTTGGCATGAGGGAGGTGTATGCACACGTGTGTGTGTGTGTGTGTGGACATTACCAATCCAATCCAACTTTTTTTATAAAGCACCTTAAAAACAACACAGTCGACCAAAGTGCTGAACACAAACTCTATGAATAAACAGTGATATAAAACACAGAGGCACACGCACAAGAATAAGAGCATCAACCCTCAGACTTATTTAAAAGCCAAAGAAAATAATTGAGTTTTAAGGAGGGATTTAAAAAGTGACGCGGTCAGTCTGATGTGCAGAGGCAGCTCATTCCACCTCTTAATTTACGCTTGGTCTTAGATACAACCAACAAAGCCTGATTTGCCGACCGGAGCGAGCGAGAGGGGGCGTAGGGCACAAGCACATCAGACAGGCACTGGGGGGGGCCAGGCCGCGGAGACGTTTAAAAACAATGCGAACAGGGAGCCGGTGAAGGGATTGGAGGGCGGGTGAGATGTGGGCAAATTGACGAGTTCCGGTTAAAAGACGAGCTGCTGCGTTTTGGACCAGTTGTAAACATGCAAGAGATGATTTGCTGAGACCGGCGTGAAGTGCATTTCAATAATCTAAACGAGTGGTGCTAAACGAACGGATTGAAATTTCCAAATCATGTCGAGATAAAAACGGTTTTACTTTAGCTGGTTGCCTCAGCTGGAAGAAGCTGGTCTTCGCCACTGCACTGATTTGTGCATCGAGTTTTAAAAACCACAACATTACAGCATTAGTTGCTGTTTTACTGTAAACCCTCAAGTCAAAGCTGGTATTCAGGGGACACCGTCAATAAAACTCAGCACTGTAAGCGTGAAAGTTTCTTCCTGAACTTGGAAAGAGTAGTGCGACAAAGAAAATGTTTACTCAAGGCCTGCTTACTAGCCTTTTCTGCAGCTTTCAACTTTCCATCAGTGACGGACAAAGGTATGATTCTGACATGACTCTGCCGTTGCACTGATGGAATTAGTGCTGTGGAAAAGGACATTGTGCTGAATAAATCAAGACAGCAGGTAAACATGGAGGAAGTGTTAACTTTGCGTTCACAGCAACAAATTAAAACAAGAGCAGATCAGAAAACTGGGAGGCGTCTTACTCAAAAAGGATCGATTATACTCACGCGAAAAGGGGAAATTAGAAATAAGGCCTGTCTCTAATGGAAGACTGTTTCAAATAAAAGCCTGGTTCTTTCTGCAGTTCAGGTCAGGTCATTTGAGTATTTACAGTATTTGCATGTATCATACGTGTTTGTGCTTTGCCTCTGTGTCGCACTGCAGGTGAAGTCCTTGGCCGACTCCATGGACGACTCCCTCACCTGCCAGTCAGGTCGCGAAGACTCCCAGGACGCAGGAGGAGAGGGAGAGGAGGACGACGAGGAGGACGAGGATGAAGAAGAGGAGGAAGAGGAGGAGGAGGAGGAGGAGGAGGAAGGGGAGGAGGATGAGGAGGAAGACGAGGAGGAAGATTACAGGGAGTGTGCATGGCGCAACGCCAACCCATCCTCCCGACGCTTGGCAGGCCGGGTGGGAGGGAGAGGAGGCGTGGGAGGAGGTGCCGCCATGCACGAGGACAGCACGGCCACCTCCTTCAGCGATGTGACCCTCTACATGGACGAGGGCTGCCTCCCCTCCTCGCCGCTCTCCCGCCCGCCGTCCTCGCCGCTCTCCCGCCCCGCCTCCAGCTCCGACACAGAGTACTGGGGGGGAGGGGGAGGGGGGGGTGCAGGGGGGAGGGAGGACAGTAGAGAGACAGAGGGAGGCAGCAGCGCCAGCCGGAGGAGCAGCACCCCCTGCACAGAGTGTCGAGGGGAGTACAGAGGGCGGGCCGGAGGAGGAGCAGGAGGACACCTCCCTGTCCTGACTATCGAACCGCCCAGTGACAGCTCAGTGGACATGAGTGACAGGTCAGCGCAGCCAATAGAAACACCACGCTCTAAAAAATATTCTGTTACGAGTAAAGGTCCTGCGTTCAAAACTCGACCTGAATAAAGTATCACCAGAAAAATGCACTTAAAGTATCCAGAGTAAAAGTGCTCATCATGCCACGTGGCCCCTCGCTGAGTGTTAAAGGCCCCGAACGTGGAGCTGTAGCTGCGTGATTTCAACATATCGGACCCAGGGAAAAAACATTGCCGTGTAAAATGAAGAGGCCGTTGAGCTGGGGAACAGGGGACACTGGGAGCATAGATAGGGTCCCCTCAGAGCTAGCTCAGTTCGCTAACAGGAGGGTTCACAGTTTATTAATTCAAGAGACAAATTCCCCCCATCTTGTTTCATAGTGGTCTGCAAACCACGTCTCTTTTGTGGAGCAGTTTATGCTCCGACAGAACACGTTAAGATGGTTTGCTACTGGTCAATGGCGTGAATTAGTGTCAAAGTTCGTGAATGAACACGAAAAAATGTTAAATGTTAGCGGTGTGAGCGGGCCCTTAGACAGAGCTTAAAGCGAACTACAAACATCCTCCATGGCTACATCCTGTTTAGCCTGATGGATTTGCCAAACAAAAGTAGCTCATATGAGATTTTAAGTATTAAACTAGAGTTTTGAAGCTGTGGGAATCAGACGGACTTCATGCTGATGTATTAACATATACATTTGTTTTAAAAGTGTTATTATTTTAAAAGTAGAATATATGGGTAAATGTAAAAGGTCCACCCTGGACAACGTGCTTTATTTTCACCATGTCTGGAATTGTTCTTCAAGAGTAACGTTATGGTTCAAATCTGCAGGTCGGAGCGAGGCTCTATCGGACGCCTGGTGTATGAACAGGAGCCGTCCGGAGTCGAGCGAGGAGGAGGAGGAGGAGGAGGAGGAGAGCGGGAGAGGAGAGGGGGAGGAGGAGGGGAAGGAGAGAGTGGAGAGGACGAGCAAGAAGGAGGGGGAGGAAGCAGCGGAGCCAACTCTCCACAGGGAACGATCAAACACAAACCTAACGGCCGCTCGGTCGCCACGGCGCAGGGACAGACTCGCAGCCCTGCCAACGTGCCCCTACCAATGCCTTCGGCCCGGACCCTGCCGCCACACCCGCTCCCTCACCCCCTCCAACACCCGCACCCGCACCCGCACCCTCACCCGTCGCCCATCCCCCACCTACCCACCATCCTCCACCACCACCCGCAGTACAGCCAGCCGCACATCATGCACATGCAACACGTGCACGCCGGCAGCCCTTACATCCAGCACGCCCACCACTTTGCCCAACACCACTACCACCACTTGCACCACCAACACCACCACCTTCCCCACGCTTACCCAGAACCCCCCTCTTCCCCACTGCCCTCCCCTGTCCCACCACTCACGCCGCTCTCACCGCTGCCGCCGCCGCTCACGCCCTCACCCCTGTCCTCCTCGTCCTCGTCGGCGCTCCAAAACATGGAGGCGCAGCAGCACCTCGCCCACCACCCCCATCTCCACCACCACCACCACCTGCTCTGCTCGGACGGCGACAACGAGAGCGTCAACTCCACCACCACCAACTCCAACGACGACACCACGGTCAACAACTGCAGCTCCGGCTCCTCGTCGCGCGACAGCCTGCGGGAGCCAATCGGAGGAGCCTCGCTGGGGAAACAGACCTATCAGAGAGAGAGCCGCCACAGCTGGGACTCACCCGCCTTCAACAACGACGTGGTGCAGCGGCGGCAATACCGCATCGGACTCAACCTGTTCAACAAGTAAGTGTGTGTCGATGAGCCTAATCATAATAATCCCCCGGAAGCATTACTTTCAGAATCCCAATCCTCCGCTCAGTTAAGCATCCACAGACAGCAGAGATAAACCAGAACTATATGACAGTCTTTATATTATAAATAAAGACTGTAATGGGATCACTGCTGTCGTCGACTGTTTAAGCCACTGGTGGACCTAAAATGGAGAAAACCTGAACAGGCCCCTATAGGTTCAAATCTTTCAATTTAACCGTTTCATCATAAATGCATCATTCTGCACACTGGTGCCCCAGCGCATGCAGCGGGTGGCCCTTTTATGTTGTTTCACCCCTGCCCCTCACGCAGCCTGACTCCGCCTCTGGTTTAAAAGCATATCGTAAGATGTTACGGCAAAAGTCCGACTACACGAAACATGAAATGCGGTGGCAAACAGAAAAGTTGTACGCCCTGCTTTAAATGACCGGAGAGTTGTAGTAGGTCGACGTTTTCTGGGGGTTTGTTCCAGATACGTGGAGCATCAAAGCCGAATGCTGCTTCTCCCTGTGTTCAATACTTGCATTTTTTTTTTTTAATGTTTCCCACAAATCCAACTGGACATTACTGCGGACCATTTTCTAAAGTATACCACACCCTTTTGGGTTGTTCCCGTTCATGTTGGAACAATATGGGAATCAGCTTGCAGACGCTTGAAACTCGCTTGATAATCGTAATTACAGTTGGGTACAGTTTCAGTCAGTTCCCGTCCTGCTTCCAGTGATGCTTGCCGTTTCTGGATTTGATCAAAATCAAAGAAAATAATTCTTGCCATAAAATTGATGAGGAAGCAGAATTGAAAAGCACATTTCCCAACAAATCTGCGGTTATACATTTGAAGCACGTTTTTGGTAATCAATCACAGTCAACACTGTGCGTTAAGTTAAGATGTAGTTGTGTGCTAACGTCGTGTAAACTCCTATTCAGCACTCCTTTTATATGTAGCGCAAAGATAACACCCCCACAAACTCCACAGACGCCATGAGACATTTGTGCAGGTGAGTTAAAAAGTTGTGAAACAATGACAAGCTTTAACAACTCTGCACTGACATGAAATGAAATTGATAGCACAAGCCAGGAAATTGAGCGGCAATTAGAGGGAAAAAAAAAAAAACGAGACAAAAACGTGTCCCGCCTCGGCCGCAGGAAGCCGGAGAAGGGGATCCAGTACCTGATCGAGAGGGGCTTTGTGTCGGACACACCGGTGGGCATCGCCAGGTTCATCCTGGAGAGGAAAGGACTGAGTCGGCAGATGATCGGAGAGTTCCTGGGCAGCCGGCAGCAGTTCAACAAGGACGTCCTCGAGTGAGTACAAGACATCCACGTGGCGTGACTGCGGGGGTTTTCCTTTCTCCTGATTGTTTGTCTAAATATTTAAAACAGAGACGCATTCCCGTTCAGTGCTGAGCTGACAATCTGTCTGTCACAATGTGTCTGCAGCTGCGTTCTGGACGAGATGGATTTCTCAGGGATGGATCTAGACGATGCTCTGAGGAAGTTCCAGGCTCAGATAAAAGTGCAGGGTGAAGCTCAGCGGGTGGAGCGCCTGGTGGAGGCCTTCAGGTACTAAACTGCATCACGGGTTTGAATCCCGGCGAGGACACGGTGAAAGAGCGGATTTGTCAGGGGAGTTTGTGACGTTTTGTTTCGCGTGTCCTCCCTCTCGCTCTCTCCAGTCAGCGGTACTGCGTTTGCAACCCGGTGCTGATCCGGCAGTTCCAGAATCCAGACACCATCTTCATCCTGGCCTTCGCCATCATCCTCCTCAACACGGACATGTACAGCCCCAACGTCAAGCCGGAGAGGAAGATGAAGCTCGAGGACTTCATCAAGAACCTGCGGGGTCCGTCGGTATCTCTTGTACTCGGTGCCGTCTGTCTTAAAGGACGCAGGTCTGGAAAAGAAAATGTAAAAACAGCAGTTGGCGGGAGAAGCTGGCTGTTGTCATCACCCTCTAACAGATGTTGCCCAAAGCAGATTGGGGCGGCTGATTTGCAAAAAAAAAAGAGCTTTTCAGGATGTACAGTTTTTCTAATTCAGTTTGTCAAAGCAATTTTTACATTCAATTGGAATCACTCCAAAAAGTAACTAGCGTTGTAGTGACGCTAACAAACAAACCAGATATGCTGTTTCTGCAAGAATTACATAAAGTCAGTCACACCGAATATAAAATCAGAGCTGCCTTTGACTCTGCAGACTCTTCCATTAGATGATGATTGTTCGATCGATCGATTGCGAGATGTAAATCTGCAAGGCGAAGAAACCAGTTCCACCTGCGTTCGTGCATAACATAAACTGGGAGAACTCTTCAGCGTTTCACATCTGGAACGTGACCTGTGTGTTTCCGTCAGGTGTTGATAACGGTCAGGACATCCCCAGGGACCTGCTGGTGGCGATCTACGGAAGGATCCAGAAGTGGGAGCTGAGGACCAACGACGACCACGTGTCTCAGGTCCAGGCAGTGGAGAGGATGGTGGTCGGCAAGAAGCCTGTAAGATCCTCCGACGTCTCAAACTAACAAAAGTTCACGTGTTTTATTACCCTCCGCTACAAACACCTTACACAATGGCTGTATTTTTGTGTATGGAGAAAAGGGAGATATGTTGCAAACTAGAGGGGAAAAAACTAGCCACCAGACCTGCCGTAGAGATCTGTGGCCTCTGCAGAAGGACCCCATGACCTTTCCTCTCGCACGACGCTGCAGACGAGCTTTACCTTTTCACCCAGATCGCAACATAATGCGCAGTCCGTGCGACCGTGTCAACATTTCAGCACCTCCTCGCTTATGCTGAGAGAGCACTGCTGCCACTGTAAAGTTTAAAAAGCAAACACAACACGCGCGCTAATAATCGCCGCCGAGTGATCGACGGAAACGGACGCCTTCCTGTAGCGCTAAGTGAAACCGTTGTTTTTCTTTTCAATGAAAAACACTTGCTGATAGGCGTGACGTGTCGTCGGTGTGGTCGGAACCAGTGTCACTATGTTAATAAGGATGTCTTCCGGTCTACAGATCACAACATGTGTGCAAAATGTAATATAAGATAAAGGGATGTGTAATGCAATAGGCTCGCCTTTTGTGAATGGTGTTCTGTGTGTGTGTGTGCGTGTGTGTGTCGCAGGTGCTGTCCCTACCTCATCGCAGGCTGGTGTGCTGCTGTCAGCTGTTCGAGGTTCCAGATCCGAACAGAGCTCAGAGGAGCGGCGTCCACCAGAGAGAGGTCTTCCTGTTCAACGACCTGCTGATGGTAATCAATACACTCTTTTTGTGTGTGTGTGTGTGTGTGCGCGCGCACGCGTACTGCCATCTTTGTGAGGACCAGTTTGCGTTTTAGACCTTGGGAGCGAGGACATTTCTGGAAAGCGACGACATTTTGGCCGGTCCTCCCTTTTTAAGGGACCTTCAAGGGGCTGTCTGAGGGTTCAGACTTGGTTATAGGGTTAGAATTAGTTTAGGGTTAGTGGCTGGCGAATGCATTATGTCAACGAGAGTCCTCACAAGTATAGAAGTACCGGGGTGTGTGCGCGTGTGTGTACATATAAGTGTGGTCGCCTGAGTTTGTACTAGAGGCGAGTTCCTTCGCCACCAGTTGTGGATTTTGGTGGAAAAGGCCGTAATCTAGTATCATTTCACGCAGACTCACTGTCCCTTCTGTGTATGTGGGTGTTTGAATTGCTGCACTATTTTGGGACGAGTCTGGGTGCCACTTCTCACACAGCCTAAGGATTTTCTCCCATGGGAGATAAAGTGATTGTGCGTCGCCAGAGCACCAGTTCATCCCATAATGCTCTGGTCCCGTTTAATGCCGCGCTCCAGAAATGTCAGAAAGTCTGACTTTCTGCTAGAGACAATGCAAACGCACGGAGTCCCGAGCAGGAAACCCAGGCAGGATTTGTCAACAGGGTTTACCCGTCAAGTCCCGTGTTTTTTACCCGTGAAACTCCGGTTTTAGTGGTTCTGTTTGCGAGATTGAAGCCACGTGATGAAAAACAAACGGAGGTACGTGTTGCCATCCTAATGCTTGAGCCGGGTGGCTTCAGTTGCTTTGCTCCAGCAGTTCCAGTGCAATCAGTCATTTGTGCTGTTTTAAGGCTTTTAGCTCTGCGAAATTCTAATGCGACTTTTGCAAAACCTGAAAACACTGTCAATCCTCAATGGACTGGCATTTAAAGCTGCATTAATCAATATTTTTTACATTCATCAATATGTGAAAGAGGTTGTTTGTAATGATGAACCCCCGGCGAATAATCCCAAACCCTGCAGCTCTGCTTAGCGCTTTAGCCTCTTGTAGGTTATGGTTTTGGTTTTTAGGGCACGTTTAGTATTTTGGTTCGGCCCCATCCTCCTCTTCTTTTCAGCAGACGAGCTCCGGTGTAGCCCCCGCCTTCCCAGGGCCCGGAGTCATCATTCGGTCGCATCTGAGCACGCGGACGTCACAACCAAACCGCTGGAGTCGGCTCAGCTCAGTTAGGCTGCTTGCCTCATTTAAGACCAAAAGAAATCCTGTGTCTGGTTTGTTTTTTTTTATAGCTACAGTGCGAAACAGGAACTGCTAACATGTCTTTCATACTGCAGATGAACTAAAGTGTAAAGAAATGCAGACTTAAAAAAGGGGACTGAGCTGAATGTGCTCACATCACCTAAAGCATTAAGGAAACCCTAGTGGGAAAATCTATATATATTTAAATATTGAAATGTATTTCAGTCTGAAATCAGTAATAGAGACAATAAGGCAAGAAACTATTAAAAAGGGGTAATACCACAGCTAATAATTATTTCAGGTAATAATAGATTTGAACTCTGAACATGATTTGAGCTGTTTAAAGTCAGCCAAATCTCTAAGTTTTGAGTTTGTTGGTTCATTGTGAGTATTTTTTATTTATATTTTAAAATTGTTGTGGCTCTTTTTTTTTTTGAAGCGTTAAAATTGCATTTGTTTTATATGTATTTGCCCCAGACCTCCACACACTGAAGTTATATAAGGAACTATAAGAAAACCGCATCCGGCAACATAATGAGGCTTTGATGTCATTTAAATGTGTTTTCCAGCGTAATTTACATTTAGTCATTTAGCAGACGCTTTTATCCAAAGCGACTTACATGGAACATTCAGAAACCGAAGGCGCAGCTTCGGGAGCATTATGGGGTTCAGTATCTTGCTCAAGGATACTTCGACGCATGGCTGGGGGATCGAACCGCCGACCTTCCGATTGGCAGGCGACCGTTCTGCCACCAAGCCACAGCCGCCAATTTATTATCTATTATCACTTCCAGAAATGTAATTTCGGACACTCGTTCAATTCCAACATGATTTATCACGAGTTTGTTTGCGTTTTTGTTGCACGATTCCCAGAAATTGTGAATTTAGTCTTAAATTCCGTGATTAGTTTGTCAAAGTAGAGATTTCAATTATTTTTCCACTGTACCCAGAGTCGATTCAAAGCTGTTTATAAGTGACGAAATGAATAAATAACACATTTTGTTTTTTACACGTTTTGACAGAACTAAAGCTCATAATGTCACATTGCACGTGTTTCTTATATCCCTTCATATACAAATACAGTATTTACACTATTGGACACAAAAATCCATACAATTTCTGTACGCATGTACTGTCCTGGTACATGCGTGGCACCACTGACATGCCAAGTGATGACATTTCTGAGTAGCCTAATTCATTCTGCAAATAACAATACATAGCCTAGCTGATGCACGTAAATACAGGGAGTGAAAACCGAGCCAAACGTTCAAAGGGTTCATATTATACAAAGGACATGTGAAGGCCAGTGCCGACATCGTGAACCAGGCATGGACCAGCTTCAAATGGGACTCTGCCTACATCCCAGTTTATTGGTTAAAGCTGACTAAACGATTTAAAGCACGTTGCCTCCACGTACAGGCGACGCCACCGAAGGGGCACGTCCCTGTGATTGTGCTTAGAGGATGACGTGACTGGGACTCTGATTCGGCTTTAATTCATTATTAATTAATCATTATTTATTTATTTACAATGTGACAACAACAAATGGAAAAAAAAAAAAGAAAAAAAACCCAAGCAAAGGGAAACGTTGTGAGAAAATATTCAAATAGGATTTTAAAAAAAAACCTCTCGCCTCCAAATGAACGAAAGCAACAAATGAAGGCTGGCGTGATAAAACGCTCCCTCCTCCTTTGTCTCTTTCCTCTCTTCTCCTCCCCCTCCTCTGTCTTTCTATTCTCCCTTCTGCTACGACTTCTTCCTCTCTCTCTCCCCATCTCTTCTCCCCTCCTCCTCCTCCTCCCCCTCAGGTGACGAAGATCTTCCAGAAGAAGAAGACCTCAGTGACGTACAATTTCAGACAATCATTTCCCCTGTTGGACATGCAGGTCCACACCTTCCAAAACACCTGTAAGTAGCGCTCTCCCTCTCTTCATCTCTCTCCTCTCGTCTTCGGCTTCCCTCCATTTTATTCTTTACATCTCTATTTCTTTTTTGCACCTGCTCAACTCTCTTTTTTTACCCCCCCAGTCAGCTGAAAAGACACACATGCAGACGTAGTGCGTTACCTTTCGTAGGTATAGCTACGGAAAAGTGGACGAGAACAGCCTGGTATGGTATAATTCGTACATAACCCACGTATTTGGGACCAACGAGCCAGTTGCGGCTCGCATCCCCTGTGAAACCAAAAAGTCAGCGGTGACCTATAGAGGGTTTGCACCTACGTCACGGTTTGGTCAGTTACCCGGATGCGCGGCCATATTGGAGATACTCGGATGTAAACAACAGCACGGATTGCACGGTTAATAGACCACTGAAGACTAATTTATTGTGTCTAAACCATGAAAAGAAGAAGCACAGAGTGGGCAGCAGCGTCCTCGTGTTTCTGCTGGGTTCGATCTACACGACGTCTGTAGCGTGACGTCAGCGAGTCCTCAGGTGACCCTGGTCCCTGGTTTCCGGTCATATTAACGCACGGCAGTCAGATCTTTCACCTAGAATACGGTAATAATAAATATAACACCATTAAATACATTTGCAGTAACATTTTACAGAAAATATGCAGGTCTTGTACTGTGGGATAAGGTTGAGAAATGAGATTAGAATCGGATTTTGAGCCAAGAAATGACAAAGAGCAATGTAATATCAATCTGAGAGTGTACTATTACACTACAACATTAGTTAAGACAGTAGCCTAATATTTCCCCTAGCTGACAAGAAATAAGAAGAACAAACGCGAATGTTGTCAAGATTCTTGCCCTTGAAGTCCTGGTTCAGTCTGACCAACAACGCCATCTTTCCTCAGACAGTGTTTTGCTCTCGTCTCCTTGATTTGTTACTACTGTCGGCAGTATATAAAACTTCGAATGTGTTTCCCGGTCCGACCGATTAGTGCGGCCTAAAACAAGACAATAATTGATCATTTTCAGCAGAAAACTTTTGTGAGTTCCGTTCGTTTCAGTGGCACTGTTTGCGTTCAGTATCGCCAATATGGCCGACTTCCGGGTTGATGACGTGTCGTGAAAACGCTCTATTCTAAGTGACGTACGTAAGTTAAGTAAGTCACGTGACCTACGTGCTTAGTTATTTCAACCGTGAGCTTTTTTCCTACATTCCAACCACGTGTTCATTGTTACCATGGCGACGAAGGTCCGGTACTCCTGTTCATTTCGTAGGGTTGCGTGCGACAAACGCCTTTACTTTTCTTGAGATGTCACACGAACCGTTTCCCGCGGACACGTTGACTACACACACCACGCACTCTCTGAGGCCAATGCTAGGAGAAACGCGTGACGTGCTTCATTCTCCCCCAAAAATCATAGCACGCGCGGAGACAGGAGAGGACCCAGCGTGTCCTCTACGTTCAGGTACAGCTTTACGTCAACGCGTTCTGTCGGGGCGTAAAACAAGCGTGTCGCAAGGGCTGCGCACCTGGAGACACAGCCACGTGCTGGAGTGAGCAGCAGCAGCAGCCCCTGAGAGTTAGCTCACCGGATGCACAAAAAGGGAAACGAGACGGGATTGTGTTTGTCCGTGAGCGTGAACAACAAGCAGTTTCGGACAGGCACGACGTAGGGGCTGGAAAATGAGAGTAGACTCAGGAAAGGAGCGCGTGGACTCTCAGGAGAGAGCTACCGCCGACGATCTTGTGTTGTGGTCAGAAAGGGTTAGCGTTAGGGTCAGGGTGGTCACAGAGCTTGCACAAGGGTACCCACGAAAGAGGAGCTGTAGGTCAAAGCATGACGCTGGATTTTGCTTTTAAAAAAATGTGCACCAAAAATGCATGCGGGACGAAAATCGGAGACTCTGTCCCACTTGGAAATGTTCTCGACAGTCTGTTAATAATCACTTGGCGAAACACAACACGACTCCCCTCTCCAATTACCGACATTATACTCTGCCTGCCAGCCTTTTCTTTAAATGAGAGGCAGCGTCGGCCCGCAGAAGTGAAGTCGGTGCGCCGCTGAACGCACCAACGGCCCGTTTTAAAGAAACCCAGTGGAGGCATATCACAGGATTTCCTAAATATATGACTGTCACTCTGACAACAGGGCTGCTTTAGCTCAAAACATGAGTCATTCAACCGACACATTCTTCAACAATGATGTTAACACAATCATATGCAGTCGTGTGTGTGTGTGTGTGTGTGTGTGTGTGTGTGTGTGGGCGTGTGTGGTTTCCAAGCCTCCGTTTCGGCAGAGAAGAATTGGCTCTGAGTTCTGTGCGGCAGATTGGAGTTGGTGGCGTTTCAAATCTGCCGCAGCACCTGTTAACAGGACGCCTCACTCGCGGCGCCACCGTTTCCAAAGAGGCTGTATCCAAGAAACCCACGGAGTGATGGCTGACCTGAAACGAAGTTCTCGTTTTTTAAAACCCCTTGAAGAGCAGCTCAGCAGCCGATTAAAAAGCGTGTTTTTGCTGGCTTCTCACCTCGCCGCAGCGCTGTAGAAGTGTACTCCAGGGCGTGTCAGTGCACGGTGACATCACAGGTGCAACGGAGCGCACTTCCGGCCACGTCCGACCCCACCCGTCAGTGACGCTGAAGCTGCGAGAACATACTCCATCAGAAGTGCTCGTCAGAAGGTCGAACTGCTTCGGGAAACCCCCTCAGAACACCTACAAACACTTTGGATTTCTGACGTGGTCGGACACAGCGTTACACGCACCACGTCTTTTCTAGTCCGACCCGACGCCGAGTGTGATCGCACGTAAAACATACCTAAAACCTTCTTCACCCAGAGAAGGGCAGTGAACGCCGCATTCAGCCTGGTTCAAAGCCCCCGAGTTAACGCTCACGTCTCCAAATTGTCCCGCGATTCAAATCGGTTTTGGTTTCGAGGAAGCTACGACCAATCAGAGCTTTAACGGTGGGATTATGAATCGGGACATCCCATTAGCTAGCTGCGTAGCTACATCCGTAGAAAATAGCGACAAATCAGTTTACAAGCAAGTGGACTAAAAGAAACACGGACTCGTAAATCAGTACTTTTCTTTGATTGTCGTTGACTGCCCCCGGCCACTGAGAGCGCAGCTTCCGCTGATTCAGTCACTACACATTCATGCTGTGCAACCAAACACTTTGAACTTTATTATAAACTTAGTACAGATCCCAGAGTTCCCATAGATGCCAAACGGAATTTTATTTGTGGGGGGGTGAGTATTAAATGATGCAAAAGACATCTAAACGAAGACAAAAAATGAAGTCCGTGATTTGAATATTTCACTCCACACATCATGAACGACTTAATAAAGGGTTGGAGCAAGCTGATAAAAAAAATAAATGTGATGCTTTTAGATGGGAACACGATGGATTTAGCATCTTTAAAGCTACTAAACGGGAAACCTAAGGGGGGGCAACTGTATAATTATGATCATTTCAGTTGATGGAATCAGTCACATTTTTAATTAGTACACAGTTTCAGCTCTACTCTGTTCTGTTGCGTTGAATTATATCACATTGCGTCACATTACAAGGTCAACATCGTTCACTTATTTGTAAGGTTTTTTGTTTCTGTTTTTGCGGGATCCGCAGAGTCGCCTCAGCGCTGTCAGCGCTGCGCTGAAGCTGCAGCGGTGGACGTTTTCTTGTTTAGCCGGTTGGTTATTGTTGTTGTTTCGTACTTGATGCTGTTGTTGTTGACAGTTCTGGTTCTCCAGTTGGAGCTAAATGGGACTTGGCAGACTGTGGTGATGACTGTGACCAGGACAGATTGTCCCATATGATTCATCAGCACAATCTCACATCGACTGCTAGTGTGGCTTGTGTGTGTGTGTGTGTGTGTGTGTGTGTGTGTGTGTGTGTTGCCTGTGGGGGCGGGTGCGCATTTATGTATCTGTGTGTGTGCGTGTGGGAGGAAGGTAAGTAGGTGTGTGTGTGTGTGTGTGTGTGTGTGAGTGTGTACATACAGTATGTCTGTGAACGGGCGGTCTGTCTTTAAAGGCTCTGGAAACCTATTTTCTCATCAGCTTCTTGCGCTCACTGATCCAGGGTCAGGGCTCTACAGGGTCACACACGTTTCCTGCCAACATTACAACGGTTTGGGTATTTTACTGGACAGATTTCTGCACTTTGTCCGAGCTCTTCTCACCCGTTGGGAAAAGTGATGTTGCGTATTTCCAGCAGGCTTAGGCTAAAATATCTGAACAACTGCTGGATGGGTTGCCATCATTCAACCCATACATTCATAATCCCCAGGGGATGAATCCTGCTGACTTCAGCGCCACCATGCCGATGACATTCGTGGTTTTGAGTGAAATGTCTCGACAGCTATTGGATGACTTTGCGAAGACATTTGGAGCAGACGTTCATTCATGAAATACCTGAAAAAGAATGACTTTCCCATCAGCCTCTGCGCCTACTGCTAATTGTCAAAGCTTACCACGACATAAAACGCATTACCTGCTAAATCTTAGCGTACATTGTCATCGTGAGCATGTTAGCACGCCGCCGTTATCGTTTAGCTCAAAGCACAGGTGTGCCTACGTATGGCCTCACAGAGCAGCGAGAGCGGCTGCAGACTCTCAGTCTTGTTTACTTGCTTTTCTATGTGCGAAACCTGTAATAAAAACAGGTGGATGGAAATGTAAGCAGCGTTTCTTCTGCTCCGACTGATTTCACCCTGTGAGGCTGTTAAACTGCTGAAAAGCTGCAGCTCTGACAGAAAGCCTTCGCGCTTTCATTCAGAGACTAACAACGAATTTTGACGCCGTCAACAAAAAAAACACGCCGCGTCATCTCATCTGTTTTTTGGAGGAAATCCAACTCTGATGATCCGCCCTTCGCAGTGCGGTCAGAGGCTTTTGGACCAGAGGTCACAGTGTGTGTGTGTGTGTGTGTGTGTGTGCGCGCGGTGTCTCACCCAGACTACCCTCACGGTATCCGACTCACCTCGGCGAACCCCGGAGGAGAGAGGAAGGTGCTGATCGTCTTCACGGCTCCGAGCCAGCAGGACCGAGCTCGCTTCACCTCCGACCTGCGAGAGAGCATCGCAGAGGTCCAGGACATGGAGAAGTACAGGGTGGAGTGTAAGTGTGGCACTGATAGCAGTGGTCACCGCCGATGTAGTGCCCGTAGTAGTAGGCTATTAGCAGCAGCGGGTAGTAATAGTTCCAGCAGTTACAGGGGCGGAAGCAGCTGTGGAAGGTGTCGCTAGAAGCAGTAGTCAGTAATAGAAGCCTAGAGGTTGCAGATGTAGCATTGCCAATAGTTATTGCATTATTTGTAGCGTGATTTCATGTTTAATTAGTCTTTTCGCGGGCCAGTCGCAGGCAAAGATTGGGTGAAAAACGTTGACGGAGGTGCAGGTACCTGTACTATAACGGCTCGCGTGGTATAAGCCGTGAATGACACTGAGCACCTCCTGCACATGTTTCAAATTAAAAGCCTGGGAAGGGTTGGGTTTCACGGATGGCAGCTTAACAGCAATGAAAACAATGTTTGTGGTGGCGACCATGACAGGACTCCACTGTTGCACTGTTGAGGGGAGTGAGTGTCAGGGAAAGACAACGGGAAAACGTGGAGGAAAGTGTTGAGTTTTCCTCGCACGTTGGCAGTAAAGCTGTTCGGCTTTGCACACAGCCATCAACAGCAAATTAAGGGAGGCTGATGGAATGTTTTAAAAATAGTAATCATAGCAGACACACTAGAAGTAGTTGTAGAAAATCAGGAGCAGTAGTAGTAGTAGGAGTAGTACTTGTAGAAGTATTAACAGTAGCACTACATCTGCCAAATGAATAAATATAGCATAAACAGTACTAGCAGGAGCAGCGCAAGCAGTAGTTGTAGTAGTAATTATAGTATTCGTGATCACCCAGGACTGTACTTTCATTTCTCTCTTGTTATGGAGGACTGTATTTCAACGCCAATGTCCTCCTCCCTCTCACGTCTCCATCCCTCCAGCCGAGCTCGAGAAGCAGAAAGGTGTGATGCGTCCCGGCGTGTTGACGGGGGGCGGACCGGGAGGAGGGGGGCCGGCCGGCGGCGGGCCCAACGCCGGCGGCGGCCCCGCAAAGGGCGAGGTGGTGAACGGCACTCTGGGAAGGCCGAGCCTCGACGACACGTACGCCTCGGTGGATGGCCTCAAGCGCACGGCACTCAGCTCCTCGCTGAGAGACCTCTCGGAAACAGGTGAGCGCGCGTATCATACTGGTGGCAAATATAGCAGTACAAGTACACGTTCTCACACACGAGCCCTGCACGGTGCGCTTCTCCCCTGTCAAATGACAACAGTCCGGAGACGTGACTGAGATTCTGCAAATAGGACATTTTACTGTTTCTGTTTACTGCTGCAGTTTTCATGATGACTCACTGACTCAGAGCAAACCTACATCTGTGGTCTTATGCAACTGATGAAATAGTGATGAAACCTAAAATGGAAATATAATACAGTAAGATGGAAGTCTAATGTACCGCTGTGATGCTCTGTCTCCACCTACTGGACGGCTACGGGAAATGCAACATAACACATGAAAGGGTGGCGTTACTGTGGAAACTGCACTCTATGGATTACTGGTGTTTAGTTGGCGATTTGGATTTTAGATGAGAGGCAGATATGACTAACGAGATCAGCGATGCACTGATGTCCTAACAATATTGGTACTTGTCATGTTTAGAAATCAATATCAGCATCAGTCACATATCGTGTTACTGCAGTTTTTTCGACAACTGTGGATCTTTTTTTTAGGAGTTTACAACTTAAACCAAGTAGAAGGTAATAGTGTAAAGGCAAAAAGTGTAATATTAATATTAATACTAGATGTATTTAAGTACTTGAGTAAATGTCCTCCGTTACATTCCGCCACTGAAAATGCTTAAAGAGATATTTTAGGAAATACGCATCTCCTGTCTGTGCGGGAGCGCGGAGCTTGAGTCAGGAGGTGGTTAGCCTAGCTTAGCATAAAGACTTGAAGCAGAGGGAAACGGCTAGCCTGGCTCTGTCTAATGTTCAAAAATGTGTGGTTTCGGGGGAAAAGTTACGTGTTGGTATTATTTCTCGGCGAACACATTTTAACCCCTGCCTCATTCTGATTGGGTAACAGGGAAGCGAGGCCGTAGGAACAGTGTGGGGTCATTGGACAGTACCATTGAAGTAAGTCTGGTGGGGCGGGGCTGGAAGCATGCATGATGTGACCTCCCAGCGTGCCGCCGCAGAACATCACGAGCACTTTTGACTGCATGTTTGCCTGATTCCTGTTTGTGAAAATGTTCATCTAAATGTGCCATCGGTCTTACGTCTGAAACACGCTTCTATGGGCTGCACGTGTGCCCACGGAGACGTCCCTGGGTAGCTTTGGAGAACCATTATTGCAGCTTTGGGTGTTCAAAATAGTCCAGAAGTAGTCTGGCGGTAGATACAGAGACATGCAACAAAGGTCGTACCGGCCGGAATCGAACCGCGGATGCCGCAGTTAGATGGTATGTGTGGTAACCAACAGTGCTGTCATTTGTCCGTCTGCGTCACTCATTCTTCTTCTGTCTCCTGCATGTCCTGTCCTGAAATCTGCCTGTTTACCTCACTGACGACGAATCACATACGCTGTTCAATGCTAACATAAAGCTTTAAGATTATTTTTTATTCATATTTTAAGCAGTCACTGAGTTCAGTTCATGTTTTGTGAGCTACATGCTAACGTAAAGTCAGTTTTGTTTGCATAGCCCAATACCACAAATCTAACTAAATGCTCACAATGACGACGCTAATATGCTGATGTTTAGCCGGTTTCATCTTTTACCAGACTCACCATCTTTAGCTAATTAGAAGTAAACGGAAACTACAGCTGAGGCTGACGGGAACCCCATTAGTTTTGCAGGTATTCAGTCACAAACCAGATTAATAGTTTGACCTGATGATGGTGCCGGAGGAAACTTTAAGGGGGGGGACGTTAATTTCTGAAGCAAATTTCATAGCAATCCATCCAAAAGTTGTCGAGACGTTTCGGTCTGGACCAAAGTGGCGGACCGACCGACATTCCCATCGCTAGGGCGCCGCCGCTGATGACAGGCAACCCTCAGGCAACCTTGCTTTTTCAAAAATACAAAGACCGCAAATTCTTCCCTGTGATTTCTATTTATTTTCAATATAATAATAATAATAATTTATTTGCATGTTAATGAACATGAAACATCATGAGTGTCAACATGCCCGATTATAGCCTGAGGCTAGTTAAAATCCGTCGTCCCAGAAACGGAAGTAACTGAAAGGCAATGTTGACAGTGCACTGAAATGAACTGAAACCACTGATATGCTTCTTTTTAAATACTGTTATTGAATTAGTTGTCAGGTTCTGTATTTCATTCTCTTTTCTTCTCACTCCTCTTCTTCTCCTCCCAGGGTTCCATCATTAGCAGCCCTCGGTCTCACCAGCAGCGCCCCCTGCCTGCTGGAGGTCTATCCTATAGCCCCATGATGGTCCCTTCGTCTCCAGCAGCCTACCGGCCGCACCGCCCTACTCAGAGCCCCGGTACAGGGGTGGGGGGTGGGCCGGGGCTCTGTCA
>CM022479.1:29135355-29153992 GCA_011952105.1 Coreoperca whiteheadi
GTGGGGGCGGAGGAGGGATGCCGGGTGGGGGAGGCCCGACTGGCGGCGGCCTGCTGGGGAATTTCTTCGGCAGCCGCAGAGGCAAGGTTCCTGGTCCCCTGACGATGACGTCGCCGACTCCACAGGGTCCACCGAGTCCCCTGATGATATCATCACCCCCCCACTACCCCGCCCCCGCGCCTCCCATCGCCCACCCATCCTCCCCTTCCCCATGCCCCTCCCCATCGCCCAACCTCGGCCAGTCGGACTCGGGAGGAGTTGGAGGGGGAGGAGGTACGGGAGGGGGACCGTCCAAGCTCCAGGCTTTGCACGCCCAGTATTGCCACGGCAACAGTGGAGGAGGAGGAGTCAGTATTACTGGGCACCAGCAGCAGCAGACGCCACCCCCGCCCTACCACCACCACCACCGCTACCACATGCAGAGCGTCCCGCAGCACCACGCCCTCTCGCACAGGTTCTCTGCGCCCCGACGGCAGGGCCCGTCCGGCTGCGCTCCCTCTCACACCCAGCAGCATCAGAGGATGCAGCATGGCGCCGTCCAGCACCCGCGCTACAACCTGGGCTTCATCACGCCCCCACCACTGTCCCCGCACTCCCCCGTCACCCCTACTACCCCGCACGGACTTTACCACTCGCACCCTGCGGCGGGGCGGCCGGGTGGAGGCGGAAAGCTCCCGCTGACCATCTCGCACTCGCAGCCCCACCCCCACGCTCACACACACTCTCACAACCACGCCGCGCACACACACTCCCCGCTCAGCCCCTCCCCCTCCGCCTCCCCCTCCACCCACTTCATCTTCTCCACCCCACCACCCCAGACGCCCTCCGCACGCCTCGTCACCCAGACGCCTCCGCAGCCCTACGCGCCCCAGTACCCGCCCCTCACCTCCATCCCACCTCCCCCTCCGCACTCCCCCTTACCTCCCCCGTCGGCCGGCCCACTCTCCCTGCACCCAGGGGCGGGGGGAGGGCAAGGGGGAGGCCCCAAATCGAAGCCCGTCAGCCGGATCAGCACGGTCGTGTGAGAAGGCAGAAGCCGAGGGCGGTGGTCCGCCACCCCGCAGCGAGCCACCGGGGGGCGGTAGTGAGAGGGAGCAGGAGAGGGAGGAGGAGAGGAGGGGGGCAAATGCAGGTGTGTCAAAATGGCCGCCTAGTGAGGAAGAGAGCGCTGAGAGCGGGGAAGAGGAAATTACTCAGCCTGTGTTATTTTCACATCCACTTCCCCCGCAAGTAGAAAGACTCTCACACATACTGAAAGACGTTTGTTGGGCAACTTGTACCCTGTAGGGGCAACTGTTCCTGGTAAACCTGCCCATTGAGCAAACCAGCACCAAGAACAGACATCACGGCCTTTTCAGTCACACAGAGCTGAAGATAAACTCCCACATAGTCCTGCCGTCTTGGTGGAAATCTCCTCACCTTCCCTTCGTAGTACCCTTCAGTGGCGGCCTGGGACTCGGGAGCACATGTGCGTAGTTCGTGTCATATTGTGAGTAAGAATTTTGTGAGTTGCTGTAGTGGACAAAACGGTTCGGGGACCAGACGTGACGGGAACAGTGCCTGAGAATTTTAAAACAAGGGTTAGCACTCGATGCTAACACCATGTACGGTGTTGGTGGATGGGACAGTTCGGGTTTTTATGAAGCCTGAGAACGCGCCGAGTCCTTTTACTCTATTCCAAAAATCACACTAGTCTTGCGCCACCTTTGTTTTTCGCACAAAAAGCACTTGTACCATTGTTTCGGTTGTCGACGTATTACAAGCCATGAGGCGTTGCTGACAGGGCAGAATGGTGCAGTTTGTGTCTTAGACAGGCATGCATGACCTGTGCAATAGCTAATGAGTGTCAGTGTGTCTATGGTTAAAATCCTATATGCAGGGGGATGGATTTGTTGCAAGTTAAAGCCCCAATCCAGCATTTATTTGACCATAAAAAGTGCATTAGTGAAGGTTACTGAAGACTTTACTTTCTACATGGACAATAAACTTTTTTAGAACTTTAAACAAGCCATCATAATAACAAAAAACTACAGGTGTCTTTTTACCTTTTGTGTTTTGCAAAAATGACTAAAAGCCTTTAGTGTTTGTGGATTACAGGGTTTCAACAGGGGGGGGCGCTACATTGTTGTTTTGGATTGGGACTTTAAAATAATAATTTATTCTTGTAAAGGGCGGTTTATTTGATCATTTGTACTAAGCCAGTGAATGCTCCCCTACAAGTATCCCAGTATATTTGAAAGTATAAGCCTGAATTTGTCAGAAATTCTAATATATGTCAGCTGTATTTCATACTCCATATTGTACGTGACCCTCTATGTTGCCAGGGAGGGAGATTACACTGAAAGGTGCCAAACAGGGTGCAGTCTGGGAAACTGCTTTTGATGAAGCCGGGGAGCTACAGTACCTAAATACATTAATGAAAGAGTTCATTCAGGTTAAATTAAACAAGATCTTGTTATAATGTAATCCTCTATACATTTACATTGGGGCACCTGTGGCTTGGTGGCAGAGCGGGTCGTCCACCAATCGGACGGTCGGCGGCTCAATCCCAGCTTCCCCCAGCCACGTGTCGAAGTATCCTTGAGCGAGATACTGAACCCCAGAATTTGCTCCCGAAGCTGCGCCTTCGGTGTGTGAGTGTGTATGTCGCTTTGGATAAAAGCGTCTGCTAAATGACTAAAATGTAAATGTATTTCTCAACAGGTATAAAAATGTTAACTGAACTGGGTGGGAAATTAAACAGGTTATAGATTTAGTTTAAATTCTGCATCGTCCAAACAAAGATTCCATAACCACTTTGTTGACCATTGTCGGAAGCCTGAACAGTCTGTATAACATATGACACCCTCCATTCAGATGACGAAAAAGTCCACAATAAAAATATGTAAATGAAAGGGTGGAACCTCAGGAAGAGCAACAGAGGAGGGACCCCTTTTCCAGGATGGACACACATGCAAGAGATGTTGTTGTGCATTAGCATTAGTGTCAGCTAATGCACATGCCCATAATTTATAGGTATGCACTGCTGCGCAATGTCACATCTACTAAACCAAAATGTAAAGAAAACGTTTTCTATCGACGCCAAGACTGCTATGTCCGTGACTGTAACTTTTTATGTCAGTTATTTCAAAATCCCAACTCAACCATCAGTTTAATTTTTTAAATTTTAGCTTAATAATTATAGATGATGTTTTTGGGATGCTCAGATAGTCAGATTTATTATTTTAAGACTGTTGTCTCAACGTCAAAGTGTCATTATCTTTAGCAAACAAATGTTGGTTATAACGGTATGCTAATATTACGTGTAGGTATTCTTTATTGTTCAGTTTTCTTATGGGATGCCTCTTTTTTTCTAGGCAGAGAGGAATGACTCCATAGTGAAACTATGTGGATTAAAGAAGCATGTTTACTAGAGATAATGAGATACGTAAGTCATGATAATCGCAAAACTACGCTGAATATCTTCAGATAAAGTTATAGTTGAGTCATTATCAGGACAATAAAACTAAATACGAGCACTAGTTGGTGTCCTAAGATCAGAAGATAAGTTGTAATGTTGACAACTGCTCTAAAACGTTAGCGGTAACCACACTGCCCTGGGCTTCCCTACACTTTAAGCCTTTGGATGTTCGTCAAAGCATGCGCAGCCTTATTTCACCAGCTGCAGACAGCGTTGGCCAATGGAAAATAATGGTTAATTTCCCACCCAGTCCAAACTCTCTTATTCTCACGATAGGGTGTTAAATCTTCAAAACGTCTCCGGTGACCTTGAGGGTGAACGAAGTCTAATCTCACTTTCACTGCTTCTGTTGCAAAATGGAAAATAAGGTGCCTTCATACGGAGGGATGGTACAATATTAGATGATCATAAGAAGTAATGTTCAAGAAGAAACACCTTGTAATATAGAGACAATTCAGCATCTAAAAATATATTGATTGATTGTACCCATTCAGAATAACAAATGTCAAGCCATTTACTGCATTTTTTAATCTGGCTGAAGGACTGAGCCATTTGTCTCCCTCGTCATCCAACAAAGACACAAAGGAACTAGAAAAATGGACCTAATTTCATTGTGAAGGACTTACCAACATCTAACAGGACTGGAGTGCAGAATACGTTTGACCATCGCGCACCACTAAGCGAAATATTCTTGAACAAACTCATTTTTACACATTATTTTTGCACTTTTGAGTTAAACCTACCATACCAGTATTGAAGTGTATTTTCTCTTTCTCTCCATTTGAATGAGATCAGGGCAGGAAGCCCATGATGGCTGGTAAAAAGTTCTTCGAGTATTTGAACTGTCTTACCAGCCATTTGTATTTTTTGGCTAGAAATAAACCTCTCAGTGCTGGTTGCTTTTCTGTCAAAGTGGCTGGTTTAGTCAGCCTCAAATAAATATTTACCAGTGTTTAACTGGTGGATGATGGTAAATTCCTCTTATGTTATGAATGCAAACATTAATGACTCATTTTTAATTTCCCTGTGATAACATGAATGCGCCAACTGTAGATATTAACTGTACAGTGTGTTCTATTTTCAATGGGGCCAACAGCATCGATCTGTAACTGAGTTTCAGAATTGCTTGAATTAACTAAATGTATGCTCTAAAAACCAAACGTTCTTCAGGGTTCTTCAGGCTATTTGAGCAACTTAGGGTTCCTCACTTGAAAAACAAAACAATAAAAATCCCTTAGATGTTTTTTGTAGAAGCACTTTGTGTTCAAGGTTTGTGGAAACACCGTCATGGATTACAATCACTTGACGGAGTTCCACAGGGAACCATCTTGGGTCCCCTGTTGTTTTCAATATGAAGAACCCCTTTGACTTTTTAGAGTGTGCTACTGATATTATTATCAATATTGTTGTGTGACGAGCTTCTACTAACATAACGTACTCCTTGGGCTGTTTTGTATTTTTAGCATTTTTTATTTTGTTATGTGCTTACAAGTGTGAGATGATTTTTTTTTTCTTTTCTAATTTGGGCATCTTATGGAAGTACTAAAACCTCTTTAATTTTTAATATGTTTACAACAAAACCAAGAATTTTCTGTGACTAACATACAACTAATATGTTCTAATATTTTTAATAGAGACTACGATAATTACTTTGACTCACCCTCCCGCATGCTTGCGCAAACACACACCCGTGTACACCTCTGAATCATCACGAAAGCCTCTCACCAACCATTTATTGGAAACAAGCAACACGTCTGCTACCAAACAACCTTTTAAAACCATACAAATAAATAATACATGCTGAGCTGCTAGGAATTCTGGAACGTTGGGTCCACATCATGTATCTCCAATCACCTACAGAAACACTTTGCCCCTTTGCAGAGGCCATACAGTAACGCCATGTCTAATCCAGACTGAAACAATTAACGGAACACACTTAAAAAACAAAACAAAGTTCTCGAGGAGCACTGGATTAAACCTACCTCGTAAGGGATTACACAACCTTTCACCCTGTTCCACTGCGTGCCCGAGCTGAACCAAGCACATCCTCGCCCAAATTCCCGTTTTAAAAAGCTCCATACCCCTGCTTTTGCATGTTGTAGCCTATCAACTGCAAATGGTATGTACTTTACGTTACTGCCGACCATTTTCCAAATCATCCCCTCAGTTTTTAAATTTGTTTTCTTCCTTCAGGTAGGTTTCAGTGTCAATCTGTATTAAAAAAAACAACAACTTGCAGAGACTTGACACTTGCTGTAGATAGATAATCCATCACTGTCGACATTTATTAGGGGTATTGCTTTTGCTGGGTTTTTTATCATTGTTATTATTATTATTGTTATTATTATTATTTTTCGGTCCTTGTGCTCCAAGGATAGAGCAGATGCTGGCAGTGTTCACTGCAGAAGGATGTTGGAGGCCACCCAGGTGTACAAACGAACACATGTTCAGCCATGGTCTCAGCCTCCTGGAGAGCCGTTCCGCCTTCGGGTCCGAGTTTCATTGGACCCCACTTGGAGGTCTAGTTTGCCATTATTTTATGTCAGTGTTTTCAACAAAAAGGATTTTGAAAGTAAGGAATGTTTTGAAAACTCCGACATTTGAGATTTGAAAGTCAGGTGCAGAACAAGCCTTTAGCCGCAGGATGCAAGTTTCTGCAAGTAGATTTTCATTGGAAAAAAACTCAAATCAGAGGCTGCCTGGAAGGTAGGAAATCAATCTAAAATCTATTGCATTGTTTGCAGACGTAATGTACAGTATATGCAGTTTAAGAACATGCAAAACCCCAGGTATGGTCCTTTAAGTGCTGAATTTAAATATGTTTTTTTTTTCTGCCCGGGTCTGCTCTCCACTATCGGTTTGCATGTGGTATTTATTACAGTATCCGCACTGAATGAAACTGTATTATAAACATGAATGTACATAACCATCGTTATATGAAAAATAACAATGCGAGTACTCACTTTGCTCCGCAGCGGGCAGTTTGTCTCTGGCTGGGTTTACACCAGGAATGGAAGATCTGATTTTTAACGCCAATAGAAACAGATCTGGTCTGACTGCTGCAGGCAAAACAGGGAACCTCTCAAAAAAAAAAAAAAATGAAAGCACATCAGATCTGGTTCAAATCAGGTTAAAAATGTAGGACTCTTGTTGTTCCTGTGTAAAGGCAGTCTGTGTTGTGTGTATCTATACAAGGGCGAGGTACCAGGGGTCTAAGTTGTACAAAACAACACAATGGACCGTTTTATGGAGAGAAAAAAAATATTTCTTGTTTATAATGTAGAGCAAAGAGAGACTGCAATAGTCCTTGTAAAATTGTATGAGTACAGTGTCAAATATGTGTCAACAGAGACGACATTATTTTAAAACTTACGTATGGAAATTTTAGCTGTGTATATAAATATATATTACTTGTACTTTGTTTTTGAAATTGCAGAGATATGGAAAAAGTGGAAATATTTATTGCTCTAAAGATATAAAAAATCTGTTCATGTTGATGGAAAGACGTGTCCTGTTTTGTTTGGGTGATTGTACACTCACAAACACACACACACACACACACACACTACACTAGCATCACAGTCGGCTGGATGACGGCAGTTTGAGCTGCTGACTTCTTCAAACGGTCTGTTTAGTGGTTCAGAAACAACATTGTGAAATAAAGCAGTTTATCGACAATCACAAGCTTAAAGGAACACTTTAGGAAATAAACGTATTCTCTTTCGTTCTGTGAGATGTTCAATGCATATCAATCTCATATCCGGACTTGATTAGCCTAGCTCAGCATAAAAGACTGGAAGCAGGGGGAAACAGCTAGCCTGGCTGTGTCCAGAATTCAAAAATACGCCTACCGACGCCTCCAAAGCTCGCCAAGTAGGACGTTGTGTCTGGTTTGTTTGATTTGTACACAAACAGAAGTGTAAAAACAGCAGTTTGTGGTTTTAAATGAAAACGTAAAAAAATATTGAATCTTGAGCAGTTCTCCGTAGGTTTCTCCCTTAAACCTGGAATTAAAACTATACCGTTGTGACAAATGTTCGTGACATCTTCAGCTCGAAACAGCTCATAAAATAAAGTAGGCACGTACGGCAGGTGTAACTCAAATTCTGCGGGACATCCTGGATATTCATGCAGAAAGGTAGCTCTGTGCACATCCCAGCTTGTATTCAGGCCAGCTGCATGATGGCAGATTGAATGGAGGGAAAATGGTTACTGCACACTGGATTAATGCTCCCAAAACTCACACAGGAAACGGCTACATTTCTGCCCTACTGGGTCTTCTTGAGCCCAAGGCGTACTCTAAATAGGCACAGCATTACTTGTGTAATAATCAGCTGATCAAATAAAAGACTTCCAGCGACACCGCAGATATAAAAAATCTAAATAGTTGCAAATTAAAATCAATAGATCCTACTGAACAGAAACAATCACAAGGGGAGTAGAAATCACCCCAAATACTTCAACTATACTGCACAGGATGCTTTTTAACTTTTGGCTGGGGACACATGCAAGATAAAGTTAAAAGTGTGATAAACAATCTGGCCTCCTCATATACCGCGCCTGTCCTAGACCTCAGTAGTCTCAGTCTTCTGTTTGTTTTAACTGGAAGGGATCCAAGGTGGAATCTTAATTTCTGTAGAATCTATGGAGCCTTTTCAACCTCTGTTAAAAAGATGAATTCAGCGCGCAGCGTGTGACGCGGCCGTTCTCCTTTTCCCCTCTGCCGTCACCGCAGCCAGTTCATCAGGAGGCCAGCAGGTGTCAGTGTAGCGCACCTGGATCCTTTAAGGAGACTTCCGTGTTAATGGTGAGATTTAAATACAGCTGATATGATATATTACGTTTTTTATTATAAAAGACTGTATAAAATAGGGTTTTACTATAGTTTTTATACCTCTGCTGCACTTTATATAATTATATAAATTATAAAATTGGTTTTATTTCGTGTTACGTTGCCCCTATCACGTGTCCAGTGTTTCCGCTTTGGGCAGGAAGTGCTTCTTCTTCGCGTTTCTAAACTGCGGGACGTGTTTTTTCGCGTTGCTAAATCTCAAAGTTCAATAAATGCGGCAGTTTGCGTTCGTTTCCAAACATAGTATCCTGATATTCCCAGCAGCTGCAAGCTCGTCGACGCCTACGCGACACGCCGGGCTGGCATTGGAGCCAAAGGTCTGTAGGAGCAGTCATAACCGGGCGACAGCTAGCCGGCTAGCGTCTTTAGCTCCAGCTAACGTCAGCTGCTTGGTGTTAAATGAAGACTGGGCAGGTGTCCGCAGCAGCTTAGCTTAGCTTAGCTTCAGTCGGTTAATAATACGGGTTACGACGGGAGCTCCAGGTGTGTCGTGTTGTTGCGTTTCCTTTAGCTGTTAGCATTTAGTAGACGTTAATGTGTCACCTAGTGAACAGTGTGTAGATATATTAATGTAGCTGTCAGCTGTGTTTTATGACGTATAAAGACGTCTTTGCACGCAGGAGGGGGGGTGCGAGTGGACGTGACCTGCAGCCAGACCAGGTGTGTTACCCGGCTCCTGATTGGCTGAGCCCTGGTGTCCCTACAGTGTCACCGCGCAGTGTCGTTGTCGGTTAAAGGTGACGTGTTGGTGACGTATGTTTCCTCTCCCGGGTTTGATAAAGTTCTCCAACTCTGCTATAGAGTCGATGTTTGCTGGAAGGTGAAATGCGTGGCGATCTTTGAGGAACCCAGAAGTCCTTGAACAACATTTGCAGCCCTTCTGAAACGGTTCCCGGGGTCCCAGGGGACTAAAAGTTCAGCGAGACTGTACATTTCTCCCGATCCAAACATGTCTTTGCTGAATTTGTGCAACATGAACCGACGTTAAGACGCGTTATTACCAGCAAGGAGAAAAGGCTTTTCAGGCCGCGTGGGTGGGAAAGCCTATTCTGTGTTTGTGTATTTTTTTTCTATTGTGGTAACAACCTTTTAAAGCAGCCGTAAGCGTTGGCGAAGGACCTTCTGGGTTTTTAAATTGTCACCAGTGGAAACAGAGACCGAGGTTCGACAGTGCTGTTGTGCAGTGTTTTCTCCATTTCAGAGGGAAATATTGCCGTTTTCACTTCCATACTGTACAGACCACAAACCACACGTTGCTGCTGGTGCATGTTTAAGTGTGTAAAGTCAGTGCAGCTTTAAATGCAGAGTGTTGTTGGAGTATTCTTACATCGTGACACTGGGGGGTTATGCTTGTCTGAGGTGTAAAAGTTGGTGTTTGGATAGAAACGGAAACGGACCAAGTGAATAAACGAAACGATGACGTGCGCGTGGCTCAAAGCGAAGAGGAGGCTGTAACCTTCCTCACGTTACCGCGTGAAACTAACAGAAGGGTCACGTTTCCGTCATCGTTTGGGCGTCGACTGGAGCTCTTCTTTTTTTTGCCGGCGTCGTCCCGCCGCGTCCTCTTCTGGTTTAACGGCAGCGACAGTAGAGAATCGGCTCCACCAGCTGTTGATCTCCACCATCCGACGAGCTCGTGTTCACGGAGCAGCAGCGGATGGGAACAAGCATCCGGTCACGTCTTCTTTTGTCGGGTTTCTTGACATTTGTTTAGACATTGTGATGGAAACCTGGCCGCTGTTACTGAAGGATTAGGATTGTTTTCCTACAGCTGCCCAATGAACTGTTTCCCGCTCACTGACCACGCGAGCCAGCTCGCACTGCTGCAAACTTTAAAATCATTTGAACCTGCGTGGTTTCATCGGAGTTGGTGGGCAAAATGCTGTCAAAATGAAGGACATTTGTAGGCATGGCGATAACAAAGTTCTCCTCCTCTCCCAGAGCGTCCCCCTGTCTGCGTTGGCTGGCTGAACAGAGAGCGATGGCCGGTCCAGAGCTCCTGCTGGACTCCAGTATTCGGATGTGGGTGGTCCTGCCCATCGTCTTCATCACCTTCTTTGTCGGGATCATCCGTCACTACGTCACCCAGCTGCTGCACAGCGACAAAAAGGTGGACCTGGAGCAGGTTTCTGACAGGTGAGGCTGTGGTCTGCAGGGCCCCGCAGCATGCTCAGTGGTTTCCTGTCAACGCTGCGTAGCGAGCGCTCCTTCTGGTTTTGCCGTGTGTTTCTGATTGGCTGGCTGCGCTGCGCTGTCGGCCGGTCTGAGTTGACGTCGGTGTTTGTGTTCAGCCAGGTGCTCCTGCGCAGCCGCGTCCTCAGAGAGAATGGGAAGTACATTCCCCGACAGGTAAACTCTCACACTCATTTGGAATCAGAGTAACACGCGTGATCACTGGTGGTTTAGAGAATGTAAAACGTGACAAAGATATCCCCCGAAGTTATGTTGCAGTTTGGCAAGAGTGGCTGAAAACATGAAATCTAAGGACTTAAAGTGTCAACATGTTCTCACTGTTTTAGTCTTTCGCCATGAGGAAACATTACTTCAACAACGCAGAGACCGGCTTCTTCAAGAAGGTCAAGAGGAAGGTCGTCCCCAAGAACCCCATGACAGGTGTGTGGGATCCACGTCCAACAGATTTCATTTTGCCTTTATGTGGGACCCACACGTCAGGATTTTTGACCGTGGAAAGTAGTAAAACACACTTGAATAAAACATTCAGATTGTGTTTATTTACACAAGAAATGGAGCAGTCAATCACATTCTTTTTGCGATACTGTTCAAATCTTCTCTCACTGCATGAAGTTGATCTTTATTATCTTTTCTGAAATCGCGTATTCCCTTCAGTATTTGGTCGCACTTGGCATCGTAGTCCATGTTGCTCCATGTTGCTACTAGCTTGCGACGACATGTCTTCGTCCTCCACAGCTCGTTCAGTATTATTCGACGTGCTTTTCTTTTGCCTTTTGGACATCTTTTATGCCTAACAATACCCTGTTCTCATTGAATTCAGTTTTTCCCAGTTTCGAGTTAGGTGTGTAGGGTTAATCAATGCAGTCGAAGCTGAAGAACTGAGTCGAGCTCTGACTCTGTCCCATAACGATGGAGACCAAAATCCAAGTGAAGTGAATTGTATGGATTGGATATTATCTGTGATAAATACAAATAGACAGTTTTCTAACTGATATTCTATCAGCAGCTGACCAGGACCAACCATAACAACATAATGCAAAGAGTCCGTAGCTGCTGAGCTTCATCACTCTGTTACTGTTGGATGCTCTGCTGTGGAACATTTGTTAGTGTGTTAATATTACAGATTTCCTGCATCACCAACTGAATGCATGTAGGCTCCCTCGACAGCTCGATGTATTCGGTCTGCGACAGGCCGACAGCGACCGCACGGCTTCGTTCGGGTTCATGTATAACGTGTTCACTCAGCTGAGAATCTGTAGCGCTCAGAGAGAGGGTTGTTTTTGGCGGCCTGTTTTTATTAGATTTAGTCCCGTTCATACTCTTTTTAGTCTAGTCAGGTTTCAGTCAACTGAGCATATTAGTCTTATTTTAGACAGAATTATCCATGTCTGTTTTAGTCAATGAAAATTGTATTTTAGTCTCTTTATAGTAATGCAATCCTTGAGATGTCTCTTGAGCTTCGTGGTGTTTTTTCCTGTGATTTTGTGGTCGCATCTCTCCACAACACCTTCCGTTTCCTTTTCCACTTCTATGTAATGAAAGTTTTTCCAAATGTCGTTTCTTCTTTTCCTTCCAAAGATGAAACCCGGCCAATCGGTCCCCTTCTCCGTGTCAGACTGAACTTTTTTTGTCGTCGTCTTCTAAACAATGCCGCGGAGGTGACAGGAATACTGCAAAATAATAATAATAATAACGCTGCGAACATTTCGTTTCGTCCCATTTTAGTCAACGAAAGTAGAGACATTTTAGTCTCGTTTTTACTCGTGAATAGTACTGCATTATACATTTAATTACAGCCATCGTCACACGACCAGCATTTCCGTTGCGTCTCGTCTCGTTTTCGTCAGGCGATAAAGGTTCGTTGGCGACAACATTTAGTCACAATTTTTGCTGACGAAAGCGACACTACTCAGAGAGAACATCGTCAGGAACCCAGTCAGCGGAATGGCGGCGGTTTTTACAGCCGATTTGAGCCGAAACTCTGAACGTGATCTCCTCCGGAGCAGGTCATGTGTTCAGCGTCGGTTACCGTGGTGATCTAGCAGGTTAAAAGAGAGCCGCCGTCGTGACACTGAAAGCTCAACGTAGCTGGCTGAGCCACTAATCTCGTTACTGGAGCTAATGGGGGGGTCTAACTATAGAAACAAACATTAAACTGTGTGTGTGTGTGTGTGTTTGTTTCAGACACCAGCATGTTGACAGACATGATGAAGGGAAACCTGACCAACGTCCTGCCCATGATTGTGATTGGTGGATGGATCAACTGGGCTTTCTCTGGATTCGTCATAAGTGAGTTCTTCAGCTGCCGGCCGTTACCACCGCCACCATAATACACGGTTTAGATTTTCACCAGCAGGAAAAAAAACTAACAGCTTTAAGTGACGTGCTGGAAGCGGGGCTCCATACCGAGTCGGGTTGTCCGCTCGGAGCGTAACATCGCTGCTGCAGCCTGTTGGCGTTCGCACGTGGCTCAGAAGTGTACAGAAGGGCACCACGGCGTCCGTCTCCTGCTCGTTTGCTGATGATAGTTTGTGATGTTTTTGTCGTTGCCATGCAGCCAAGGTCCCGTTCCCTCTGACTCTGAGGTTCAAGCCGATGCTACAGAGAGGGATCGACCTGCTGTCACTGGACGCCTCCTGGTAAACGATCGACACTGAAAACACCACAGCAGCTCAGCAGGCAGCGAACGCAGCACAGGCAGCGTTAGTTGAGACTAGATGACTCATGATTGATGAGGCGGTGCAGTCACTGTCCGTTATGAGCTAAATAAGAGGACTAAAGTACTGCTTTGTCATTGATAGGTTGTTTGTTTACTAAAAATAATTAAATAGTCGCATAAACAAATTACGTATTTGTTACATAATTATATAATGCTCCTGTCGGAATGAGCCGACAGCCAATCACACAAGTGGCTCTGCCCTGTTTGCCTTGATTGACAAATAAAAACTGATTTTCAAAAGTGGAATTAAAGTCATTTGGAAAAAATAATGCAAAATTATATGGTTTTTTTTTTTTTTTTTTTTTTTTTTTTTGAAAGGCCATTTTTTAGTAAAGAGGACCGGCAATAAAGTCATAATTTCATAACAATGAGTTTAAATACGTTGGCCTATGTCACACTGTCTTGTTTATTTAACGTTGGTCACTTTGCGTCTCCTCGGCGTGCAGGGTGAGTTCGGCGTCCTGGTACTTCCTGAATGTGTTTGGACTGAGGAGCATGTACAGCCTCATACTGGGACAGGACAACGGTGAGTCTTTGAGTCCCACTCACTGTTGTTTGACTGGTCCTGTAGGCCAAACTAGTGGAAGCATTGAGCCTCATTCATGAACTGTTCCTACGCACTGATGTGACCTTTAATGTGTGCGTATGAACAAGAGAACATTTGATGATTTACTTGTGAGTGGCCCACGTACGTCGTAAACCGATAGCCACAGATTCTTCTTGTGGTTTGTGGCGGGAAAAAATAAGAGAACGTGAGTGAATGGGGCTCATTGTTTGAACAGGAAGGTTTGTGTGGAGCCGATTTGTGAGGGGACCGACTGAAAACTGAGATTGTGGCATACCTCAGGGTTCTAGATTGGGACCATTGCTGTTTAGTCTCTTTATAAATGACTTGCCTTTGATCTGTCCGGGTGTCCGATGCCAACTTCACGCAGATAATGCAATTTTTTACGCACCTGCCAAATTTGATAAACATGTAGAGAAAATATCAAAAGCAATACAGCGAGGCCTAAATTGTTTCAAATTAGTCCGACATTAAATTCCGAACCAGGCCCTGCTGTACTCGCTTGCTGTGATCTCTTCTCATATTTCATACTGCGTGACATCGTGGGCCCAGGCAGCCCCCTCAGCCACAAAGCGCATTGGTTCACTTTACAACCAAGCAATGAAAGTTACGGATAGAAAACCAATTCGCTTTCGTCACTGCCACATTCTTAAGAACTGTAGTTTATTAAGTTTTGAAAGCTTCAGCAATTTATGTTTTCTCAAATTATTATTCAAGTGCACCAATAATTTGGCTCCTGAACCTCTTAGTACATTTACCCAGAGCCCAAAAAGCAGCAGAGTGACAAGAGGCTCAATAGACCAAAGTCCCACAGTGCAGGACATCTATTGGGCAATGAGTTCCACAGTTTACGAGCCCTGTATGAGAAGGCTGAGAGCATTTCTGAGTTTAAATTGTTCCCCTCTGGGCTCAAGGCATGGCTGAAAACAGACCAAAACTGTACCCATTTGTAATGTCTGAGAGCGAATGAGTGAGTTTTGAATATGTAAACTTGCACTGTGTATTTTTAGAGCTGAATATTGTTGTATGATGTGTTTATTGTAGAAAAGCCCAACCAGGGACAGGGGGTTGACAATTAGCACTCGCTACAAACTCTGTGCATCACATCAGCTGCAAACTTTGCTTTGTAACTATGTCTGACTGCATTGTCCCTGTCAAATTAACAAATAATTAATGGTGGAATTTCACGAAAATCTTCCAGTACTGCGTCGCTCCCACAGCGGCTCAGATGTGAAAGTTGGTCGCGTTCATTTCATTGGTTTTAAAGTTGTTGGTGTTGGCTTACAGCTGCCGACCAGTCCCAGGTCATGCAGGACCAGATGACGGGTGCTGCCATGGCGATGCCCCCCGACCCCAACAAGGCTTTTAAGGTGAGACGTCCACAAAGTCAACCCAACGTGAATGATTCCGTCAGAGAAGAAACGTCCCAAAACATTCAAATGAAGTCTCGACGCTAAATCAAATGGAACTCGCGAGTTTGTGTTTCGCTCTCAGGGCGTCTACAGAGACACGACTGGCCTCACGTCTCCGCTGTCTGTCTGTCTGTCTTGTCAGAGCGAGTGGGAGGCGCTGGAGATCGTGGAGCACAAGTGGGCGCTGGAGAACGTCGAGGAGGAGCTGATGTGCAGGGACCTTAACTTTGGAACCTTGTTCAGCCAGGACATCAAGTCCACCATGTTCTAGGACAGCGGGGGACCTGCAGGCTCTGGAACACAGTATACACCAATTCTAGTCTGAAATTGAATTGGCCACATCAGGCACTTCTTTCCGTTTCTGCCTTTTTATGAGCCTCCAAGTTCTCAGTGTGAGTGATTCACGACGTCGTGTACTGTGATGTCCATTTAGACCCCCCCCCATTCCAGAACACAGATTCTCTGTTCGGGCCTTTAAGCGGGGAGCAGACGAGTTCTAGACTGGTTCCCAAATGTTTCAGTAAACCAGCAGATCCTGCACCAGGTCCTGGAGTTCCTCTCGGGAAGGTGTTTCTCTGGGGGCGCGGCGACGAGGGACGACAGGACAGACACTTTGCATGTACTTTTCTACAGCGTGGTCATCCAGCAGCGACAGTTAAATAAAAAGGTGCCATCACAACTAACTGGATTTCTCTCGTCTGTGTTGTGCAGCACTTCGACACGGCTTTTTTCCATGGAACCCGGTAAGCAGACTGTTCAGATCATTGTTCTAGTGGTGCTGGGAATTAGTGACCGCGTGCACGAGCACTTCCAACTTGAGGCGTGCTTGCAGATGTAGAACATGAGGGGAAGGCGAGCTGTTAAGACGGTCTGTGCACAAGGTAAAGCCCGGTTTTTACATCTGGTGTTTCATTTGAGTGACTTTGGTTCGTCAGCTGAAATATGGGAACACAATGACGACGCTACATCCACACGAGCAGCCAGGTTGGGTAAAGATAAATAACGTGGAAGTTTGTTTCCGACCTGTGTGACGACCTGACTGCTCGTGTTGGTTCTTCCGTGCAGTGATGTTCCCAGATCGCCGCAGTGTTACCGTTATGGTACCGCCGGACGCAAGAAAATACAACAGAGATTAAGTTTTGATTTGTACAATCTGGTTCAAGCTAAAGCAGCATGGTGTAAACATTCAAGTAACACAAGGAAAACGTGTGAAAAGTCGCTCTGGGCTCATCGCGATAGTAATCATACTTTTATTCATATCAAAAGATTGAAAGTACAATAAAATATTTATCTGATATTTGACAGGGAAGACCAAAGAAAGAAATCACCCCGAGCTTCCCTCCTCCACCCAGGAACGGTGGCGTTAACACATTTCTTAATACAAAAATACTGTACACAGAGGCGGTTTAAAAATCAGTAAGAAGTCAAACGGCCCAACTGTCACTCTGGCAAACAAGTTTACGCCTTGATACAAATTTCATCTATAAATATGAAAAATAAGCATCTCAATGTCCCGCACCAGTCGATCGAAATAATTCAAGAAAAAAAAAAAAAAAACAACAACCAAAGACCCTGTAGTCACGTGACAGCCGGAAGTATTCCATTTAAAAAAATAAATAGCAGAAGAACAAAAACCGAAATATACAAAGAAAGATAGCATTTCTCATCTCTGGCAGCTTTGTTCAACATTACATTATCGAACAACTCCTGCTTACCCATAATCCCCTTCACGCCGCCGCTCGGGCCACTTCAACGGGTTCCCCTGAATTCTGTTCATCGACAAACATTCCCAACTAATCTGCTGTCATTTAAAAACACGGAAGGGAAGAGGAGCTTGGATCAGTTATGCGTCCCGTCTGCAGACGGTTAATTTATTTTCCTGTGAAATGAGGTGTCGAGTTATAACTGTCGGCTTACAACGCTAAACTCATTCCCAGTAAACTTTTACCGTGTTTAACAGGATTAAAAGTGTATTATTTACATTTGTTAAATTAGATTTAAATGATGCATTATGAAGATCAAGAGTTTATAAATAATCCAAAGAGCAGTGTTCTTTAAATGGAACGGGATAGAAAGTTAAATTTAAAAGACTTCACAATTAATTTATTGGCAAGTTGAATGATCTATTTTTTTTTTTTTTGCAATGCATCATTTATACATCAACTAATAGCTTGTTTTTAATGAATTATTGACTATAGTTAAACACTGTAAAAGTCACTTCGGGCTTTGTGATCAAACGACCTGAAGCCTGTGCTTGGTCTTTCAATAACTGGGGGAAAATAAGAGGCCTGACGTTCTGACCAAGGGGAGCAAATTACCGTCAAGTGAAATTTACCGTCAAGTGTTTAACATCATCTTGGGGGTTCATTTAGTCCGTTTCCATGGTGACGTAGGCGGCGCCCTGCTCTGCGTCGTCCTCTTTGCAGGCAGCGATGTCGTTGGCGGGCTGGGTGCAGGGGGCGTTCATAGTGGGTTTCCGGATCTTGTCTTGTCGATGGTAGAACAGGACGTAGGCCGCGTTGGTCTGCGCGACGGAAGGCGACAAAGAATTACTTCAATCGTTCGAGGTTAACCAAAAGCGAATTCTGCTGCCTGTTTTACATCATCTGACCGTGTACGAGCATTTAATGACGGGACTGTTGTTTAATTAGCTCACTTTCTCTGTGTAAACTGCTTTCTCTGTGTAAACTGCTTTTCTGGATATTTCTGGTTGTTCAGCCCTGCAGTTAAGGTGCATGAACACTGGAAGTCCATGGAAACAGTCTTTTATCAGATTCATCTGACCTGAGCAGAGTGTTCCTGAACCGAAGTTGTGCCCAAGAGAATAGAATAATAAATGTATTACATGTATTACAGGGATCTTGGAAGAAAGGGCATTTCTCTCTTTGTGTTTAGACAGCGTTACAGAAAGCGTTACAGAAATGTTTCATGTCTGAAAGGAGCTTTAGATGCAGAGTTCACACTCTCTGCGTGTGTGTGTGATACTGACCACGATCTGGTCCTCCCGGGCGTACGTCACCTTGCTGTCGTCGAAGTAATACCACTGACCGTTGTCCTTGTTGCACGCGTAGCTGGTGTCTGCAAACAAACACACGATTCTGAGAGTAAAACTCAAAAAGGGAGTCACGTGACTAAATAACCCTTCTAGGAGAAAGGGACCTACAGTGTCCGTCTCTGAGTCCTCCGTAGTGATTGGACACAGCAATGAGGTCATAACGGCTCGGCGGCTCCCCATTGGACAGACTTTTCCTCAGGAGGCAGCCGGAGAAGTCCAGGTCTCTGCAACGAAACCACCACACAAAACAGTTCGGTTTTGTTCAGTGTCTGATGCTGGGGGGGGGGGGGGGGGGGGGTACGTCCCGGGGGGGGAATTCCCCGGGGGGGGCGGGTTTCTCTCTGGGGAACTTGGTGGGGGAGAACCGGTGGGGGGGGGGGG
>CM022479.1:29154017-29194763 GCA_011952105.1 Coreoperca whiteheadi
CTGTGTTTTTTTGGGGTGTTGGGGGGGGGGGGGGGGGGGGGGGGGGTGGGGGGGTGGTTGTACGTACCTGAGGGGGAATTCCACGATGCTGTCGAGCTTCTCTCTGGTGAACTTGGTGTAGGAGAACCGCTTGAGGTGGATGATGAGAACCTCCGGGAGAGACCAGAGGTCCAGCTTCTTAGTGGCCAGCTGGTGCTTCTTACACACCGGGCAGTACCTGAAAACACACACACACACGGTGTAACTTTGTACTGTTCGTCACCAGGAGGGGGAGTGTGTGTGTGTGTGTGTGTGTGTGTTACCATGGGTTCTCCTCCTCCAGTGTTTCCACGGTGGTGAACAGCTCGATGCACTCCTGCAGCTGAACCGTGGTCTGCTGCTGGGGAACCTCCATACTGGCATGTTTCACGTACTTCTGCACGGGAGGAGACGGGAACACGTGTTTCACACACTCCACATGTTTAGCTTTTCATTACAACCGGTCAATCCCAGAGGTGCAGACAGACGTGAGGGGACGCGTTAAACAACAGAACAGGAAATGTGAGCTAAAGCTTTGGTTTTGCATCCAAAACATCTCGACCCCTAACAAAACAAAACAAAAAAAGTTCCCTCTTTACAACTACTGAAAACCTTTTCCAAAATGTCAGAATATGTGTCAACACGCTTTTCTCCAGGTATTCAGCTGCTTAATCAACGCAAATAATGTTTTTACTTTGTCTTTTTTGGGCACTCCGCACTTCATATTCTACTGGACCTGCTGACATTCGTTTAGTTATCCTCGTGGTGCCTTTGGTTGTATTTTGCATTTTCTTATTCTCATATTTACAACCTGGTTGTGCTTTTAATTGTTATGTCCATTGTGCTGTCCTGTTTGAAGCAATGAATGCATCTTGGTGCAGGCCAAGTTCCCTCTGGGGCAATAAAGGTTCTATTCTGCTGCCGAGTCTAAACTTTACTTTACTCATTTTGTTTTCACGTCACTAACTTGAGTGTTAAAATATGCATCTAAACCACAGATATCAGTTTCAGCAGGAACCCCGCTGTGCAGCTACGAGGTCATCTGGAAACCACCGACGTGCATTTTTCAACAATGAGAAACGTGTCCTCATCACGGTTCTTTAGTATCAAACATGTTTGCTAATAACGTGCCTGCTGATTTATTGCTACCAGATTACGTCTGGGGTTCCGTTGGTAATATGCCCTGAAGCCCCATAATAAACTGAAATGGTAAAGGCACTTTTACATATTCTGGGGTGTATGTCTTGCATAACGCTGAACTGTAACTTTTACTCTGCTGTTTTGTCTTTTTAAATCGCCCTACGTTGCTTTTATGTAAAACACTTTGAATTGCCTTGCCATATATATATATATAAAGTATTTCTCTTTATACACGGTCTAAATAAACAAACGTGTGTTCACACTGACCTCGGCCTCATTTTCATTGTAGAATCTCTTCTTCATCTCAGGATCCCAGTCGATGGCCACATAAGGCTGAGCTGCAGAGAGGCAGCGCTGTAGTTAGCACAATTCAATTACATCGGCATTAAGCTGGCCTTCTGATGACGTCTAATCTGCAGGTAACAAACCGTTTTTCAGTTGTTTAAAATATCAACATTGTCCTCTTTCGACTCGGACCTTTCAATGCACCTTGGAAATGTTTTCAAAAGACAAGGAAAGTTCAATTTCTCTGCACGCTGACTGAATGCTGCGCGATCGCTCCTAGCAACTGACTGACTGACCCGCCAACTGATCGTCTGCACGTGAGCACAGTTCGCCGACACCCTCACCTTTACCTTGAAGGTGAAACGTTGCCGCTCGTTATTATATGTTTTACGTGTTTTAGGTTCCACCTCGGGGACAATAAAGTTCCAGTTGAACATATGAAGATATAAGATATATATAGAAAGACTGAAGGGCCAGCCCTGTGATGGCTGTCGGCACTGACGGGGCACATGCGGTAGTGAAGGGGAGGGTGTGCTTGCGTGTTCGGACTCACAGCTGAAGGACACCGCGCTCCCTCCCTCTCCCGTCCCGCGCTCGGTCGTCCCGTTGGAGTTGACCGCCTGGATGGTGAACAGGCTCTTCCTCCTCTTACGACACGCCCTCCTCTTAGCTGGCTGCTCGTTGGCTGGCAGACTCGGGGAACACGCCTCCTCCTGCTTGTCTTCTTCTGTGGTGTCACGGGGCTCGCGCGGCCGCTCTGCTGGCGGTTCTGCGCTGGTGCTGGTGTCGGTGTCGGCGGCGGTCCCGCGGGAGTCCTCGCAGGGATTAGCGTTCTCAGTGCTGTCGGCGCTGCAGGGGGGCACGGTCTGGTTCTGGGACCCGTGCTTGGTCTCCCTGTCACCGTGGTCCAGCGGCGGCTGTGTGTGGTTGAGATTGGGGTGGGGCTCGGCGGGGGCTGTGCCGTCTGATTGGCTGTCTGCCGATGAATCGCCGCAGCAGGGTTCTGTCTGGGAGGGCCCGGCTTTCTCCCCATCCTCCTGCTCCTCGTCTGAGAAAACAACACCGAGCCAATCAGAGCGACGCTAAACTCCACTTTGACTAATCAACCGTCTGACTGGCGTCTTTAAAAGTCTTGTTTTGTCTGACCAACAGTCCAAACCCAAACACTGGAGCCTTTTTTAAACAGAAAAGGCTTTTGCTAACAATGTGATGTTTTTATAAGTGAGAAGTTATGTTCTTCTCTGAACCAAAGTTTCACCACTGCAACAGTATTTATGGTGTCCTATAGTTCTGTGCAGGCTGCCACTCGAACGCAACATATAACGTAACTGACACGATGACTGAGAAACGCAGGGAGTCCTTACATCGTTAGTTCATATGCTTCAAATAAATACTCGTCCATTCAATTTCTTTTGACTAACTGGATAACTCACGAGCGCGCGGGGTTAGACTAACGCTAAACAGGCTCAGACGCAAAACCGGGAGAGTGAAAGACGTTCTGATCCTCCGTGTCTGTAGCCGTGTACTGTCTGAGTAAACATTATTATTATTAACGTCAAGCTGGTAGCTGCAGGAGGAGACGATACCGTCACTGATGCCGTTGGTCTGAGTCTTGCACAGCTCCTCTTCATCATCATCATCATCTTCGTCCTCCTCCTCCAGCTCCTCAGAGGGGTCGGGAGGTCGCACGTAGCGCCTGCACACGCACACCAACAGCTTAGGAATGTGTAGTTTATAGCACACACAAACACAACGTCACTGCAATTACTAAAAAACTGAAATGAGTGCTGATTAGAGTTTGGGATTAATAGTCTGCGTCCGTGTGTGTCTTGCTCACGCCAGCCTCTGCAGGAACAGGGTGTAGAGCGCCTCCTGGCTGCAGCTGCTGCGCGGCACGCTGAGCAGCAGCGGGTGTCCGAACAGCGTCGTGCCGTACGAGCTGCTGCCCGAGCCGTAATCTCTGTAGTGGGAGCGCTCCCTCAGGTAGAGGGCCAGCAGCACCTGCTCCCCCTGCCGCTCCTCCGGCCCGCTCAGCTCGTACCTGAACACAGGGGGAAGGTCGACAGCGTGACTCCCCGCGCAGCCCCGACGCCTCGAAGACAAGCGGCTGACGACAAGTTGGGGTTTTCTTACACAAAGATGTCGTCGCGGTCCAGGATGCAGCTCAGAGATTCATCAGCGTTGTAGATCTTATAGAAACGATGGTTGAACACGTCAGCCACCACCATCTGAAACACACACACGCAGTCAACAAACCAAACGACGAGCTGCAAGAGACAAATAGGTGATGACACGGGCAGAAACATGATTTCAAACATTAAGACTAAAAAAAAAATAAATAAATAAAAAACTGTCCCGCCCGATACTCTGAAGGTTATTTCATTTCTAAGAAGCAAAGACACTAAAAGCTCGTTTTCCAGGCGAGTTCTTAGAGCAGTCCGCACGGTGCAGGCAAACGTCAGACGGTTGGTGAAAGGTCTGGGAAATTTACTTGCTTTCTTAACCTTACAGTGCACGTGGCGTTTCGACGGTTATTTGAGGGCTGCTCCTGCGGTGGAAAGTTCACATACATTAGTCAGCTATCACGGACCACACGGTGTTAGACCTTATAAATACTTGCGGCAGGCAGCCAAACATCTAGCTAACCGTGGACGTCGCAGGTTGGAATTAGTGGCACAAGCATCAAATCTCTCTACGCTTTTCTTATTCAGTCGCCGGGGGCCAATCCCCAACCCTGCTTTTGAATCTGTTTCTCACAGCGAGGGCCGACAGATGTCCAGGTTACATTTTCTAGGGTACAGCGGTGGGTAGGTGGCTACTACCTGAGAAGAAAACAAAAAACTGTGCACGAGAAATTCAAGTTTGTGAAAGTGCAGAAAAGGCACCTGGCACGCTGAACGTCTGCGTGACACACACACACATTCATGTAAGCTGCAGACACGACCCGACTTCTGACTCCGCGACCTCGCCACTGACAGAACGACAAATCTTTTCCACACAATCACAAATGTTTACTTCTCGTGAGGCTTTTTTCAAAGGCTGACACAAAGTGTTCCTGAACATCATTTTAAAAAGACACAGAATCTTATGGACCCTGAGTTGAGCCCATAACTAACCGCTGTTTAGCAGTTTGATGGGTCTGTAGTAATGATATCAGCTCACAACATCATCTGCAACATCTACATCACACACACACACACACACACAAAAAACCTGGTAAATCTATACTTGTTTCATTGACATAATGCATTCCCCAGCCCCTTTCCTTGTAAAGTATTTACCACTTTTATTGTCCACTTTGTAAACTGTACATGACCATGTGAATTATGTAAATAGATTGTGACGAATATTCATAGTTTTAGATTTAAGTAATAATGTTAATCGGGGGTTTAATTGATCGTGACTACACTCTTATTGTATTTTACTTATCTTTATTGCACCGTATTTGTATTTTGCTCTATTATCTTCCACTGGTCGGTCACATGTCTGTATCAAAAAGAATTTCCCCCTGGGGAAGAATAAAAGTAACTCTGATTCTGATAACCCTAACCCCGACCCTAACCTAAACCTAATTCTAACCCTAAAACCAAGTCTGAACCCTCAGACAGCCCCCTGAAGGTCTCTTTAAAAGTGAGGACCGGCCAAAATGTCCTCACAAAGATGGCTGTTCAAGTGCACACACCTGCGTGGGAGGTACGCTGGTCATCTCTGACAGAGCAGCGCAGAGGTCGGACACTTTTCCTGCTTTGGGAACCACGACACGATGCTGCAGACACACGCAGGAAAACATTCCATATTATATTCACACTGCTGTGCTTAATAGCCGTCATTTTCCTGATGCTGGGAGCGAAGAGAGAGTACAGAAGTAGAGAAAACATACAGTTAGAGCACGAAGCAATCCCAGTCCGTCTCCAGAGCGGCAACGCTTACCTGGGCAGGTTTGGCGTAGGGGTCCAGAGAGACAAAGAAGACCTCCATGACGCGCTCCTTGCTGACAGGAAGTGGGACGCTCAGGTAGCAGAAGGGGTCGAACGTCACCGAGATCTTGAGGCACTCCGGACAGACGAGCGTGGACTTGAAGAGGCCGTGAAACGTGTCGACGATCACCGAGTCGTTCCGCCGCCGGTGGTTCCGCCACGCCTCCTCGGCCACTTCCTGCGGGACAGGAAGGAGAAGCGCCAATAATGAGGAGGCCGAACATTTGTTTGGAGCCTTTGAAGAAGTCAGTGTAAAACCTAGAAATGTATGCAATAACGTTAACGCTAGAGCGCATCACGGGCCGAGCTGAGCGCGCCGGTCGTTTCTCGGGTGTGCTCGGAGCAGCTCACCTGGTCCGGCCGCCCGTCTGCGTCCCGCAGCTCGATGTACTCTTTGTTTTTGACTCTGTTCAGGTCTTCGTGCAGTCCGTCCAGCAGGAAGGACAGAAGCTCCTGACTGTCGTGCTGCTGGTAACCCAGAAACTGAGACGCAAAGTGGCCCACCTTCGTCTGCACGCACGCACAAACACAGGAATAAAGACACGCAGTAACGGACAGGCACGGTAACACGCATTCACACCAAGGAACTGCCTTTAAAAAAAAAAAAAAAAAAAAAAAAAACGGAGCCAGGGTGGTTCGGTCTGAAAACGCCGGCCTCGGCTGGAAAACTGAGCTTTTGGGAAACAGCGACATAAACCTGGTCGGAGGCTGTGTGTTATTCTGCCAGACGACGACACACAGAGACTGTATTAGTCTCAGTGCAGCAGGACAGGAGTTATTACCCACTGATCTCGGACCTGTTGTGTCCTCTGTGGTACCAGATCTGCATGGATCAACCGCAATGTTAACTTACAGCAGTGATGCTAGTCTTTGTGTTGGTGAGCTGACAGCAGCCTAAAAAAAAAAAAAAAAAAAAAACACACTACACTTCAAATTAGTGGGGGATTTTTTCTCCTGGGCGAATTAGGGTTTGTTATTTTTTTTATTTTATTTGCCACAGTATCACTCCGGTGTAATCAGTAACGCATGCGTTTAACACGCCGGTACCTTGAAGACGCGCGGCACCACAGAGTAATGCCTCCCAGACCACATCTGTTTGATGACGTCAGCGTAGGCCTCGGCGATCTCGCCCTTCATGCCCAGAGGGTTGGTGAAGTTCAACTCCTCCAGGTAGGAGCTCTGCAGGAAGTACTCGGTCAGAGGAGGAGTGTTGCTCAGACACTGCAGAGAGGGACGGGGAGACGGGAGGAGTTAGGACGGACGACAGCAGCCACAGCTTAACATGGTCACGGGGGAGTGAAGCTGTTTAAGACTGAACGCGAAGTGGACCTGGTACCTGAAATCTGAGGCGCAACGCTGACACCTGCCAGGTGTTAATTATGCACTGAGCAGGTTTCATGACATGCCCCGTAGCCTCGACGCCTGTTAGAATCCCATCAGAGAACTTCAAAGAGGTCAAACACTGGGTTCTGAACTGCACCAGGGTCTCCTTAAGAAAACACGCTTTTCCGATCTGCTTAAAGAGACAGTTCACCCCAAAATCAAAACTTCCTCCTCCTCCCTGTGGTGCCGTTTATCCATCTAGACGGTTTTGCTGTGCGCTGCCCAGCGTTGGAGATGTCGGCCGTACAGACGTCTGCATGTTCTGAATGTAACGGGTCTGTGTGGCGCTCGGCCTGCGGAGCTCAAAGCGCCAAAAGAACACATTTGGAAAAACTCAACAGCAACGTCTCTTTCCGGAAATCCCGGCACGGTTACTCCAGACGATCCACAGATGAACTGTTTTCTTTGTACCGACAGTTCCCACGTGAAACTGCTCACAGCACATCTGTGGATCTGTCCATGTAAAGGTTCTAAGAGTGAAGTTTGGACCTGCTGAGTTTCGGTCTACGTCACTGATTACACTCCGTGGTGTAGCGTTCGCACGCCAAAGAGGACCTGAGCTTCACAAAAACAAAAATTACCTTTCATCCCCCTTATTTGAGCAAAGACAACCCAAATGCACTTTGTTACTTATGAGATCTGAATTTTGGTCTTGTTCCTGGGCAGAATCCGTACCAGAACAGGAAAGAGTTCAACAAGACCCAAACCGTCTCCTCAGGACGTGTTCAGGTTTTACTTTAGGTTCGTGTGTGTGTGTCTCTGACCTGTAGAGCAGAGTTCATGAAGCAGGTGTTGCCCAGGTTGGTGAGGCCGCAGACTCCCGGCTGTCCTCGGTACGAGTCCTGCTCCTCCGCAGAGTTCCTCCTGAAAGCGGCGAACACACGTCAGCAGCAGGTTCAGATCGGACATCAGGACGGTTCAGGTTCACAGTTTGTTCGAGGGGAAAAACAGGAGGAGGAAGAGGAGGCGGGGGAGCAGTGTTGCCGGGAGGAGAATCCTTTTTGTTGTTTGTGATGGAGAAAAAAACTGAACGGAAACTGCCAATTTTAAAAAAAATGGTGACGATCAAAGTTTAACAGCACGCCGTCTCAAACTCCCGGGACGGATCCGGACCACAAGACACCGCCGTCTTCAACCCTAAATCTGGCCTGAAGATTACGATATTATTTCCACATTATTAAGGCTTTAATTTTAGAGTCATTCTTTTATTTCCTAGAAAAGGCTGCAAAATGTAAGCACAAAAATCTGCTTTTTATTTCACATTTAACAAAGGAAGTTGAACTTGTGAACACAAACACTAGCCGGGTTTGTGGCCCAGCTGACTCTGGGTCAGATTATTCTATTTTTGGGAAATGTAATTTCATATTTGGGGGCTAACCAATTTACCTTTTAAAATCGATATCTGAGAGAAAAATCTGAAGAATATATCAGCCGATATTCCTTTTTTTTCCCCTCCATAACCACATAATAAACATTTTTAATAAAAGGATGCCTTAAATGTGGTTGGTAAAGACGTGTGACCAAAATACCCTCAGTTACCAGTTTATTAGGAACACCCAGATAAAACTAATGCACTCAAGTAATAATGCTCGTGTTTCAGAGACGTGTAGTTTGTGCTGCTGGTGAACTGTATCACAATATACAGACAGCTGTTTCTGTTATTTTGTCCACCCTCGCTGATATAAACAGGGCGGCGTGGCAGCGACACCATACAGTTAACTAATACGCTGGTCAGTTCTGGTTAACAAACCATGTAAGGGAGACATATTTTTGACATTCCTTGTTACTTATACTCCGACATCTGCACATGTATGAAAGACGTGTACAAGATCATTTTCAGTGAAACATCAAACTGACGTCGCCACAGGTGATCCGGGCAGGACTCCACCTCTCCGCACAGGAGCCAATCAAAAGGAGGGGAAGAGCGACCAAATAAAAAAACAGAGCAAGCAGGAAACTGAAAGCAAAAGAAAGAAGACCGGGGGCTGGAGGAGGGGGAGGAGGTTCGGGAGGGAGGGAGGGGTTTTCAGAGAAAACAAAACTAAAAGCAAAGTGAAGACAGTAAAGGACAATAAGACATGCAGAACAATAAAGTTCCCCAGACAGGAAAAGAAAGAATGGTGGGGGGGCGAACAGAAGGAAGTGATCGAGTGAGACAGGAAAAGAAAGAAAGAAAGACAAACAGACGGAGCAATAGAGACAGAAAGAGGAAGCACTAAAGACCAATGAGAGGGAGACACGGGTGTGTTCTTACATGATTTGAGGTCTGGAGCTCGGCCAGGTGCCGTCGGCATTCCTCGTCTCCATAATCACCGTCTGACACACACACACACACACACACACACACAAAGGAGAGTTGTTGCTACGAGGAAGTTAGTGGTTGCAAAGAGACGCGAACATTCGATGAGGAAAAAGAAATCTACGTGGTTGTGAACTGGATGGCGGTACGGATCCAGTGACATCAGTGACGTTAAACGCAGAGTTGGTCCTCACCATCCCGGAGCTCAAGCAGGCGTCCAACACGCTCGCGTGGACGTTCCTGAGGCGCTCGCAGCTGCTGTCCGAACTCTTCATCCACAGACGACACTCTGAGCCCGGAGGCACCGAGAAGGCCTCACACATCGCCCGCTGGATCGACTCTACACACACACACGTTCACAAAAGATGTCGCCACCGATGAAATGTAGAAGCACTGACTGGCCACGCTTCCGCAAACATTTGCAACAAAAGGAGAATACTACACTGAGTTAAAACACAAAAAGCAAATACGCACCAAAAACACCGAGGACGAAAGAAACAACAAAACAACAAGACGTGTATGAAACATTTAAATGCGTAATGACAAAACAGAACTCAGAAAGTAGAACCAGAACCTTAAAGAGCATCTTAAGCCCAAAGTTCTGGCTGAAGGGGTTTCCTCCTGGAAATAAACATTTAAAAAAGCCTCTAGAACGTGAAAACAGTGTCAACGTGGGCAGCGCGTTGGCCTACGACCAATCAGAGCAGCGAAACGTCTTGACATGGCACTTTTCAAAGTCACAAGTTGGTTGGTGACGAAAAGCTGCCTCCAGATCAGCCTGGTTTCAACCTGTAGCGGGCGTCGCTGAGCGTAGTCCTACAACATGTAGAATTCTGATACTTTGAACGCTACTAAACACCCATGTTCTTTGGGGTGCAGTTTGGGGGTTTAGTTCCTGTTCAATATTAAACAGAGCACATTCGCTTCCGGGGAGAAAACACAAGAAATCAACTTTTCCGTACTTTCACAAACTTTGTCCTGTTACAGTTTCATGGAGAAAGTTACTCCCACGTCACGTCGATCACCACCAACTGAAGGTGTTTCTGACTTTAGCCACTTCCTGCAGCACTTAAATGGGCATTTGGCACCAGAGTTAACCCTTTCATACACAGGGGCTCCAGGTTGAACTTCTAACCCAAAGTACTTGCTGCCTCGGACGTCCCAACTGTCCCCAACAGCTGGACAGTGAACAGGACCCGTGCACAAACCGCAATATATATATACGTTTGGGCTGTCCAACGTTCCAGGGAAGAGAAAACTTGAAGCTCCAGCAGACAGCGACGCTTCAGACGACAGTGCTCTTCCAACTTTGTATCGACAGTCTGCGTTTGCCTTCCCTGTTAGGACACGACGCCGCCCCGTGAAGAAACGGCTTTCCCAGTTTGGCGTGGAAGAACTTGACTGGCCGGCACAGATCCCTGACCTCCAGCCCGGACGGAGAGCCTGTGACGCTGTTATCACACACACACACACACACACACACACACACACACACACACACACACACACACACACACACACACACACACACACACACACACACACACACACACACACACACACACCACTCACGTATGTTGTCGGTGCGGCTGAACTGTGCGGTGGTGACGTTCTCCACGTTGCTATGGAGACAGAGGAAGATCTCAACGGGGTACACCTCCACCTTCAGAGTGCTGGGCAGGTCCACCACCTGACACACACACACAGTTAAACCATGGCTCACCCTGGAGCCCACAAACCGATCGACGACACCAGCAGGCGTCTGGCTCACATGTCCGGCGGGTACCCGGCGCGCGTGCGAGGTTACCTTGCGCTCTAGCGGCGGCTGACCGTCCACCACGCCGTACCAGGCCAGCAGCTTGTGCCAGGCCTCGGCCGGCACCAACGTGAAGTCCTCGTTCTCCACCAGGCGCTCCTTCAGGTGGTACGAGTCCAGATCTGCAAACAGGAGACACAAAAGACAGAACGCGGTGCTGAAACCGGAAGCTGCAGAACTCTGCAGCGGCTTAAAGCTTGTCCCAGATCCCGCTGAAGGTTCGTTCAGGTCGGGGGAGAATTTAGAAGAACACAAGACACTAAAACTCTCCACTGACGAGCTTCAAATTATTTGTGTTAGCAGCTTCTCAGGACAAGGGCGGCGGCTAATATCAAACCAGCATTTCCGTCTGATTCAGATCATCATCAGTATCGACGGATCACGGCTGGGATTTCGGTCACATCCTGCAGCCTGTTCAATAAATGTCCAATCAGACTCAGGGAGGATGATGTGGTCTGGGACGGCCGACATCAGTACTTCCTTCGTAGTGATTCGACAAAAACGTCTGAGGATCTGTTTCCCAAACCTTTGTTTAAAGCAAATGACAGGTTTTCATCGTATCAAACAAAGTGTGTTTCAGGCGCTGTTTCCAGGTGCTCGTCGGCTGCGATGGGAAAGAGCCGAGACACGCAGAGGAGGAAGGGCAGCGGCAAACGCGTTGCTTTGGAGGAAGAGTTTAGTTTATCGGGCGTTGGCGTCACGAGGCGCAGCGAGGCTTTCAACTGACCCTCAAACAGCTCGGTGTTGTCGATCTGACCGGGGAAGGACGACGAGTTCTGGTCTCCGGTCTCCACAAACTCCTTCCACTGTTCATACCAGCGGCGCTCCACCACGTACCTGCAACACACACACACACACTGTTACCACACTCGTAACTACCACTACTTACTTCCTGAGCTTTTCTATGTCTACTCAGTCCGTTCTCTCCTCATGGCATAATCCAAATTGACAGGTCTTTTCATTAACACCAGAAAAACCACTAAGCTCCACACTGAAAGGCCTGGCGATGATCAGGGACGTCAGTAAGGTGGCTGATAATTCCATTAATGATCAGGTGAGAACACAGAACTGGCTTATTTTTCACCTGCAACTTAACTTCACGATTACGTTTCCACGTCTATTTAACGATTTTCAAGAAAACAACAATTCTAAAACAAGACAGTCAGCGGTTTATTTTCTTATTAACCCACTGTACACTATTATTTACTTCCAATTCCCTCAGAAAGCATCACATTGATATACTAAAAACAGGGCGTGGGACTAGATACAGTTAAACGACTTCCACCCACCCATCTGCATCGCCAGCGACTTTCTTTCTAATACCGTGTGTGGAAATATTATCATCACGTCATATTGATACGGCATTCATCCAGCACGACACGTCAAACCTTCTCTGGCTCCAGCTTCTCAAATGTGAGGACTCTACATCCGTACATCACTTTACATTCAATCTCTTTGTGTTTGGACTGTTGGCTGCCCGAAACAAGACATTTGTCTCTGGGAAAATGGGACATTCTCCACCACCTTTATGGACACAAGGACAAACTGAAAAAGTAGTCGACAGATTGATCAATAATGAAAAGGAAAAACAGCTGTGGCAGCCCAGGTCAGAAGGGGTTCAATCGATGTCATTCTCCCTCGGGCCTAATATTAACTTGTTAAGAGTTTACTGAGAATAACTAGGACAGGCGAGGAACTAAAACTAAACTCAAACCACAACACGAGAAAGACAACGACACTCCTGCCGCAGAATCTAAAGCATCTGATCACTCAGCAGCTTCTGTCAGTTGGCTTTAGAGATGCGACGATAAACACCACGAGGCGTTCAAGCTGCAAACGTAGCAGCCGTCGCAGTTGGGCCTTTGTGGTTAATGTTGCAAAGCAATGAGCAGCATGTTCATATGATTTGTGAATCAATGACATTACAAACTCTGATTTGCAGGATGAACCACAAACAGCTCCTTTTTGTCTGGCCGTTGGATGCATGGACAGTTCCTCGCCTCCCTCGGGGCTGCGGCTGACGACTGCTTTCACTGTGCTTTAATCTGCCGATTGTTTTCTTGACCGATTCCCCTCGTTGGCCTGTGAAATCGGGGGAGCGGGGTCAAGCTTCAACGGGCCAAGCATACAAAAGGAGCCTGGAACAATTTCCAGGAAGATAAGACACAGACACAGAGCTACAAACGACGACAACCAAGCTGAACAAAACGTTAACATTTAACTATGACGTGCGCGCGCGCAGGTGAAAAACACCTAAAACCCAGTGATATTCTGCTTACTATCACACGACGAGACGGGCTTTTCTGAGCGACAGCAGCTACGGGGATGTGAATCGAAAGACGGTCCAAAACCAAACCATCATAACGTTCGAAGCCCAGACCTCCGAACACACATCCGGAGACCCGCACAGTTCGCCACGCTGACCACATCTCTACGTCTGAACCGGTCCAAACACGTGCCCTCACACAGATGACCATCCCTCCCGTTCGGTTTGCATTCTCAGCGTTACGGTTCACGGATTTGCTTTACTGCGCCGAGAGTTTGAGTCAAACACCTTCACTTAAAGACCTCTTTCCTCTGCTCTGCTTTTAAGTCCCAGTCCGTCGGCCCTGGGTCTCCTTCCTACCATCTAACAAAAAATATAAAACTAACTGCTTTCCATCAGTCCACGCTGTTCTGTCTGCTTTCCTGGAGGTGGACCAGAACATTTGACCGTCTCGGGCTGTAACTCCAGCCCTGTGTATGGTCACGCTGTACGTCTGTAGAGTGAACGGACCGACCCCGGGCCTACTCTGCGATTCGAAAAAGGGGGCTGGTGCCAGCGACAGTAGGAAGTGGAAACGCTGCTGGAGCAAAAGCGAACGCTGCTTCTGTTTCAGAGCGAAGTTCGTCTCGTTGACCGGCGTCAGGTTTAAAGTCGCGAGGTCACGCTTCTACCTTCCCAAAAACACAACATTCTCCTTCGAGTTGAGATTAATGGGAAAAATAGTAGCCTAGTTAAGCTGTATTTTATGTTTAGGCTAAAGGCCTTTACTAACCCTGACGCATTCTTACACTTTTCCGCGGCAGATGCACTTCACAAAGCCGTAAAGGGACGGGATTTGTTTTCTCGCTGCTTTCTCTAAGACACTAGTGCAACAACTTGGGCAGACACTGTCCACGCGAGGAGCTCCGAGGAGGAAGCAGAGCACGTGGGGACGGCGCAAATGTCTCGAACGATATTAGAGCAGGACCGTTAGGTCGGCCGAGCCGATGTTACCTTATAGCAGGTATCGACATCAGTGAATACGTCAGCCAATAAGAAACTGTTCGAGGTCTTTTAATAATTTAGTATCTCCATTACAGAGTTTGTCCACCACAGAGCTCCGACAAGTTCATTCTTAAACTGTCCTACTGAGTTCGCATCTTGGTCCCACTTCCTAAAAAAATAAAATAAAAAAACCTAAGGGTGCGTATCAAATTTGTCGCTGACGTTATATTGTTGTTGTATTTCATTAAAACTCCCAACTATATATGGTTTCGGAATCCAGTGTGAACGGCTCGCTGGGCTTTTCCCCTTGTCATTTATCTGTGAGAAAACACACTGGCTATTTATCTGTGACAGAGCTGAAACTATTGATTAATCAATCAACAATTTCAATAGCTGGTAACTAGTTTAAGTGAGTTATGAAGCAGAAACCCTTAACGCTGTCCAGGTCAAAGGGCGGATTTGCTGCTTTTCTCGATTTTACAACGTTGTTGATTTAATTCCTCTGGATTCGAGGCTTGAAGATGTCCCCTCGGGCCCTGGGGAAGTGTGACAGGCATCCTTCACTATGTTCTGACAGACCAAACGCCACTCAGCGAGCAAAGCAATGAAGAGATCGACTGAAGGGAGTCGTCGGCTCGCAGCCCTGCTCCACTGCCTCACATGTGGGTTAAACTGGGAAGTCGAGCTCTGGCAAAACCAAAAGTAGAAGCTTACGACGCGACCCTGAACGTGCCGTTACAGCTGGCTGATAGTGTAGCATCGACGTTAGCAGCGTCGGCTAACGGCCGGCCGTTACCTCGAGCTAACGCGCCTAGCACCCGACACCGACCCGTTAACGCCGTTCCAGCCGGCACCGACCCGGCTCGCCCCGGTCGTTGGAGCTGTTAATGGCCGTTAGGTGACGTTAGCCGCGTGAGGCTAACGGCTCCGTCACGTCAGCGGAGCGGCGGGCGGGCGGACTCTCACCAACTGTCCCCCGCGCGAAGCTCGCACTCCCGCAGCAGAGACTCGACCTCCCGCCGCTGGGTCTCCAGGCCCGGGGGCTCCGCGGCGGAACAGCGGCTGTTGGCCGTCATGACGCCAGTCGATCACGCATAAATCTCGGAACCGCTTAAGATGTTAGACGGAGCCAGGAAGCGGAAGGCAGGAGTCGACCGCCGCATTGATCAACCGCCAGACGGGGAAGCGACACGGAGCGGTGTTTGCGGAAGCAGGAAGCGGTTCGGACTCGGCCGATGACGACTTCCGGATTGTGCCCGTAAATACATATAATTAATGCAAATATAACATAAATGTTTCATATAAGAAAACAGAAGTAACGTACTGCTACCGACAGGATACATGCCGTGTAACATCTGAGCGCGGCTCACCTCAATCTTTGGAGCAACGGGGTATTTTAAATAAAAATAAAAATAACTGACATCACAGAGACAGCTGGGTGAACATCACCAAGCCATGTGAATTCATTTCAGTGAGTCCGTTATTTAATTTCTTACTATATACATACATGCATATACATGTATATATGAGTAAGAAGTTAAGTCATCTATAAACAGTATATTACAATAATTAATTACCTGTGCTTGTATTGTGTAAATAGAAAAGTCGCCTACAACAACAAAGACACGACTACAAAAACCAAAATAAATGAATAAATAGCCGTAATGTGGAGAGGAAAAATGCATAGCCTTTTCACTATTACTTGTACTTTTGGCATTTAAAATCCATTATCCACATGAAATATTGACATTCTGAATAAGTTAACTTATTGTGAGTTTATAAAAGCGTTGCGGTTGCAAATATCGCGAGCTTTTAGCGCGTAGCTCTCGGCCAATCAGCGCCATCGGTGCCATCACGCTCGGCCAATGGGGCGTCGGTTTACTGTCGCGCGGGTTGTCGCTCGGGGAGGAGAAAGCTGCGCTGCCGTTCGCGGGCTCAGTCAGACGGCGGAAACATCGCCCGCCATGGACGTGGAGATGGCGGCGGCAGGGGAGTGCGCGGTGAAACCGACGGGGAGCGGACCGAAGGCGGACAAAGAGGCCGCGGCCAAAAGCTCCGGCAGCGCCTACGAGCTGCCCTGGGTGGAGAAGTACCGCCCGCTGAAGCTCGACGACATCGTGGGGAACGAGGAGACGGTGAGCCGGCTGGAGGTGTTCGCCCGGGAGGGAAACGTCCCCAACATCATAATCGCAGGTCAGGCCGGAGAATTAAAACATGTTGGGTTTCAACATGCGTGTCCAGATTAAAGTTAGTCCGCCTGGCAGGTCTGGTAGCACAGCAGAGGGAAACGCTGCACTCGCTTCTTTACTTAAAGCACAGTTACTGAGTCTGTCCCCTAACCCTGTCCTGCAAAAGCTCACTGGCTCTAAACATGTGTTTGTCAAAAGTCAAGACAGGGACCAACCAATGCATCCCTGTCCACTTTCATCACTGCTTCAGCCAAGACACCGTCTTCTGGCAGCTGTTGTCCTGATGATAAAGTCAGATATCCTGTGAGTCCCTCAGAGCTCCAAAAGGGGGGCCGACTAATGTCTAATCTGATCATTTCAGCTCCACACTTCTTACCTGCGCACCAAGCGGGACAATATTGGGGTACAAACTAATACCGTGTAAAGCTTCTGTCACAGACCCCGAACCAGGCTCTGCGTCTCATCTGAACTTTCACTGGCGAGCAAAGAGACTCACATCTTGACCGCTGTGATCCAGGTCCCCCGGGCACAGGGAAGACCACCAGCATCTTGTGTTTGGCCCGAGCTCTGCTGGGGGCCTCCATGAAGGACGCCGTGCTGGAGCTCAACGCTTCCAACGACAGGTGAGCCTCTCGCTCTCGTTTATCTAAGACGTCTCGAGCCCAACACGTACCTACGGCTTCCCGGGTTAAGGTTGTGTGTGTGTGTGCGCGCGCGCTGCGGTCGTGTCTGCAGGGGAATCGACGTGGTGAGGAACAAGATCAAGATGTTCGCCCAGCAGAAGGTCACACTGCCCAAAGGGCGACACAAGATCATCATCCTGGACGAAGCGGACAGGTGAGACGGGCAGGTGTCCTTATCAGGGGAGTGATATTTATGAGGGGCACTCTCTCTTCTGTTAAAAAAATAATAATCCCGGGGCCATATTAGACAGAGTGGCCCTGCAAGGGCGGGGCTTCCCCTCAGCCAGCAGGTCCTTAAGGCCGGCTGACCTTTCAGCCCCTGACATCACCAACCCCAGCCAGCCGCGGGGCAGTCACGCCGTCACTCAGACGTTTAGACCCGATTAGAGCTAAAGAGGGAGAAGGTACAGGGAATGTGCAGAGTTGTGTGTTCCTGCCACCACAAGAGAGACAACCGGTAGGACGGGGAGATGAAGACGGAGGAAATAATCCAACGACCGTTATTCGTACGGCACCTTTCACACGGGTTAGTGCAGGAGGTCACAGTGCGTCGCAAACGACTGACAGCGTTTTAGATCTTAAAGAGTGAGAAAATAGAGATTAGAAGCCGGAACAAAAGATGACAATGAGAAAAGGATTAAAAACTAATAAGAAAACTAGACTAAAAATTGGATAAAACAGTTAAAGACAGCAAAATAAAATAAAATAAGCATTAGCAAATTAGCATCTCTGCCAACGTTTCTTTATTTTATTCTTTCATCAGTAGACACTTGTGTTGTGTTTGTTAAAATCACATTGAAATTCAACAACACTGACCTGATTACTTACATTTATTACATGTATCTATTTCATCGTCTATTTGGTTCTATGAATATTGTTGCCCACATTATTTCTGCTAACTTCATTCGTCGTCTGTCGTGATCCTGATGGTGCTTCGGCTGACACCAATCAAGCCTGCTGAGTTGAACGGGCAGCGTTAACGCACGCAAAACAAGTGTAATCGCAACGTTCAAATCGAGCACAATGACACGGGACCTGAGCGGCATGAAGAAGAGCGCTTGACCGTTAACAGTTCGGTCTCACTAGAACGTGTTTCGAACGTGCATTTCAGCGCCTGATATGAAGTCAGCGTCGCGGGTCACGGTTGTCTTAATTCCTCCACGCTCAGGAGGCGAGTAGGAGGCCAGCGCAGTTTCTGTGGGGACGCTGAAGAGTCTCCACCGTGGAGATCTGCCCTGGTAGCGGTTCGTAACCGGAGGAGGAGGCAAACGGGAAGTTTCCACCTGTAACGTCTCCGTCCTTTACCCTCCTTTTCCAGCATGACGGACGGAGCCCAGCAGGCGCTGAGGAGGATCATGGAGATCTACTCGAAGACGACGCGCTTCGCCCTCGCCTGCAACGCCTCGGACAAGATCATCGAGCCGATCCAGTCCCGCTGCGCCGTGCTGCGTTACTCCAAACTGACCGACGGACAGATCCTGGCCCGGCTGCAGGAGGTGGTGGAGCAGGAGCGTCTGTCCGTGTCGGACGACGGGCTGGAGGCCGTCATCTTCACCGCCCAGGGAGACATGAGACAGGTGAGGGGGCCGGCGGCGTTAAGAGTCCGGCGCTCGGCTCAAAAAGGCGCGAGGTCGTTTTGCTGGACCTCCCATTTTTGTGCTTTCAGGCGTTGAACAACCTGCAGTCCACCAACTCCGGCTTCGGCTACGTCAACAGCGAGAACGTGTTCAAGGTGTGCGACGAGCCTCACCCTCTGCTGGTGAAAAGCATGCTGGGACACTGTGTGGACGGGAACATCGACATGGCCTACAAGGTGGTGGAGCAGCTGTGGGCGCTGGGCTACTCTCCGGAGGACATCATCGGCAACATCTTCAGGGTCTGCAAGACTTATCAGATGGCCGAGTACCTCAAACTGGAGTTCATCAAGGTGAGGCAGAGCTCCCCCCCCAAGTCATTAATCCATTCATTGATGAGAAACAATTTTGACAGTTTATTTTTTCAAGTCATTTCTGTTTCATTCTCTGTTTTATCACTGTGAAGTGATTATTTAGAGGTTTTGGACTGTTGGTGAGATAAAACAAGACATTTCAGAAGCGTCTGGAAAACTGAGACCAGCACTGTTTTCTGACGTTTTATAGACTAATTACTTAAGGGAAAAAAAAGTATAGATTTGTCTTACTTTAATTGTTCTATTAATTAAAACTATGGACTTTAGAAGGCAATGTTTAACAATAACGTACGCTGCGGTTTGTCAATGAGCAGTAGTTTAATAGTAAACGCGCTTCATGCTTGCGCAGCACCTGAGTAACATCGGACAGAAAAATCCCAACAAACCTTCCCTAGAAGTAAACTTCTTACCCGACGCCGTGGTGCCGTTCTGGTTCTGTCCTCCTCCAGGAGATCGGCTACACTCACATGAGGGTGGCTGAAGGCGTGAACTCCCTGCTGCAGATGGCCGGTCTGCTGGGTCGACTCTGCAGCAAGACAGCGCCCCCCGCTGCCAGCTGAACGCAAACAAGTCCCCCGACCGCCTGAAACCCCGCTGGCGCCGCCGCCTCCTCACGGCGCCGGACTGCTCATGCGTTGGACGTTGTGCGTTGTAACTAGCAGCATGTCATGTTTGGTCAGGTCATCGGTGTGTTATCTGGGTTTATCTGCCGCCCTTGTTTCAACCCGACGACGCCACAACAGGCGTTCTGTGTCCGCCTGGAAGCAAAATAGTTTGAAGAACTTGACAATAAGTCACCTTCTCACTGATTAGTGTCGCCGTTTTGATGTGGTTGGTTTCCTGGTTATCCAGAAGTGACACATTTTGAGGTTTGTTTTCCTGTGCTTTGTGTTATTTTTAACCATGTTAACGCATGGCTGTGGCTTTACTTTGAGAAGTGCTGTATGAATAAAGATTGTTGTGATTAAAGTGAAAATGACAGTTTTAGTCAGCTGTAGACGACATAATTACAGTCTGTCTTCAGGGTTCGAGGCATGTTGATCATTAACTTAGCAGCCAGTAGAATCAATCACCTGCACAGGCCTAAACCCGAGACCCACACCTGCTGCTACGGCGGATTGTGACACCTGAATCTGACTTATATTTTTGCTTAATTTCAGATTGGCTTCCCCCTCACACTGTAACTTTCCAGTACGCATTGCAGATTTTCTTGCAGTCCACCTACAGACACATTGGTATAATCCAGTAATCTAATGGACGATATAACCCGAGATGAGGGCGGCCGCTCGGCTGTACCTTTTGATTCTGCTGTTAACTATTCTGTGTTCTTGCATGGTAGGATCGCCACGTTTCCTTACGTTTAGTAAAGGATGCTTCTTCCACCACCTCTGAGGAACAATCAGGTCCAAAACAGCTGATTGGATAACGAGCTTTATTTCATTACAAACCTTGTTTACATTAAAAGTCATGGAACGACAAACCTCCGTGACAGAACAGCTACCAATGCTTCAGTACAAATCTCAAAAGTGATAGTAATAAATATTAAGAACAATAACAAGACGGCAGAATTACAGTTCGGATATATAGAATAAAATAGCTAAATATTTGCTTTGTGTGAACCAGCGTTACAGTTTGTGGGTCAGAAAGCCCCTCGCTAAGCTTTTAGTACGAGCGCAGTTTTGTTTTAGAGACTTTCAGTGCTTTTAAAATTCTAACAGGAGTCTACATGAAGGCTGCTAACGAGGCACGGGGCAGCATCACACCACCGTCGTTTCTCCTACACGCTTCGAAGGGAGAGGCTGGGCCTTCAAACAATAGTCATCAGTACGGAAAAGCTCAGAAACGCTGCCCGAAACCACGTCGACACCGGCAGGACGAGCAACACGGCCGCCTGTCAGTTTGTCACCTAAAGTGCAATTTATCAAATCAATGTCACTGAAGCCCGACAAGTGCTTCCAGTGAGAGCGTCACGTCAGTGTGTACAATAATCAACATGCCGCCGCTGTCCTGTGTCCACTGATCCAAACAAAATGTAGTGATTTCGAATTTCAGATATACTATTGGTTGAGAAGATTATCCTATTCTTCACCTCAAACTAGTTAAAAACCTCTCTGATAATCTGAAAAAGGCTTAAACCTGTTTGGGTGATACATGGTTTTTTACAGGACAGTGATGATGTAAAGTGCCCTGCTGAATGGACCTCAAACCAGAAACAGTAGTCAGCTGGCAGGCACAGTCGAGAGAAACAAAGCCTGTAACTGCAGCAACGCAACGCGGGAGAAGTTAAACTTCTATATTATTTGCATGTGGAGGGGTTTTTTGGTTTTTCCCCTCCGGGTTGAAGAGAAGCAGGTTTACAGCTGAGCGACACCCCAGTTACTCACGAGACCGGTACCACGGCACAGTTTGCATGCCAAAACTCCACAACGAGCATGCTGCCGACGGGCCGAGCGAACAAAGAGCGGGGCGGCTTCGCTACCAGCGCCACTCGAAACTAAACCATGTGCAGGAACAGAAGGCGCACACGAGGTAACGGGCCGCTGTCGGGATCCCCGTCAAAGGAAGCTGCTGGAGGATTAAGTAATGATTCGCCTCAGGTAGTTTTTTTAAATCAACGCCTGACCCTCCGGGGCCTGAAATACAGGACAGGACCCCGCCGATTCCTTAACAGAACGCCTGCTGGCAGCGGTTCACAACCAAGTCCTGTTTAAGCATAAAAGTGTGTGCATGAACTTCATAAGCACATCTCTGATATCTACAGTAACGTCTGTATGCTGGATCCAGAGTTACCGTCTAAAAGGAGAACACTGCAGAACACTTTGTGCCTCTCATGTATTCATACTGCATTCGAGTCACAGAACTACGTTCGGTTTCTCTGAAAAATACCAAAAAGGTTGCTTAACAACATTTATCGCTGTTCTGAAGGTATTTCTAGAATCCGCATGGACTCTTCTGACATCTGGAGGAGGAAACCGTCGGCCCGCTGCACCATAAGAAGTTTGAACCCAAGTTGCGTCTGTACTCTCTAACCCGGTATGGATGACACGTCTCCGTGCTCATTTTGTACGGCCAGTGAGAAAACAAGTGATAACAATATTAGAGAGTAACATCAATATAGACAAACGCAACTAATGAGGCTTTGTACCTTTGGGACCTTTGTATTGGACATTTTAATGTTTCAGAAGAAGAAGAAGAACACTTAGCTGTGTGACTCGACTGTAATGTTGATACAGTCGGGGCACAGGCTGTCACGCTACACGGCTTCTGAAGGACAACGTTTATCTGGAGAAAGAGTTATTGTCACTGTGTAAGAAGCCCACACGCTGACGGTGGAGCAGCTGCTGAAGAGATATTTGGGCTGTGTGAAAGAACGACAGCAGAGTAGGAAGTTTCTCATTCAAAAACCTAACGCAAACTCTTATTTCACTGTTGTCAGCCCTGAAGTTTGGCTGCACAAACTGTCAGAGTTCTGCATGATTTGAGTTTCTGTACATATTCCGATATTGTTTTGCTTTTGCTGATTCCCCTTCTTGCTGCTTACACGGTGCCTTTGTCAGGCGTTCCAGGGCGGGAGGGGCGAACCTGATGTTAAAAACTGTTCTGGGGCCAAGTGCGCCTACATCTTTGGTGAAATATTACCTTCAAGTTTCTGTAACCGGTTGGAAAAAAAGAGTTCATCATTTCAGAAACGAGCTTCACAGCAACCTGCACCACCACCAACAGCCATAACAATAAAATAATAATGATTATAATAGAGTACTAATAATAATAATAATAATAATGATGATGAAGGGATCAGGACCAAACTGAAGGAAGAGAAATGATCTGGTCTGACCTGAACAGCAGAACAGTCTACTGTACGAATACAACACAAATATATATATAAATATGAACCAGCTGAACGCCGCGTACAGTTACATCTACAGCGTCACCACGGCAACCGCATGGCTCGAGGAAGAAGGGAGTGAAAGTACGAACTGAGCATCCTACAGACTACAGGATAATAGAGCCAACATGCCGGCCAAATTAATTAATTAGATATTTAAGGGTGTTCCTGACAACGGGCAACTCTACTTTACATGATGAGACGCCTTTCGGGTCTTTGAGAAAGTTTACAACCACAACGTAGAACTGTTCTGCTGCGACAGAACAGGAGGAGAGAGTTCGCACAGCATCTGAGGAGGAGAGGAAAAGAAGACTCGGAGAGCAGAGAGAGCGAGGACAGAGCAGGAACAGGCCTACGCAGTCATTTCGATGGTGCGTGCTGCTCTGTGCTCGGGGCTGCTGGAGTTGGCGCCCTCTGGCAGTGTGTTGGTGGCACTGCGGCTGCGGACGCCGTCTGTGGAGCCGACGCTGGAGGCCGAGTGAGTCCTGGAGCGAACCAGCCGGGTCATACCAGCTGTGGGCACTGGGGGGGGGGGGCGACAGAGACATGAATGCGTGGTCAGTAACAGAATACATCAGAGTGGAGCTGCTTCGTGTGCGTGTGTGGGGGGGCTGGTTGTTACGACAGCAGGTCATTCACAGATCTCACTGTCCAACCAGCGAGTGCTGATTTGAATCTTCCACACTGTGACTGAGCAGCTGGATTCAAATCTGATGACGATGAGTCTGAGGCTCCGTTCACACTGAAGCTGCAAATATTTCAGATATGTTCCTGGAACTAAAGTTCGGATCGCAGGAGGTAACACTACCTCCAAGAACGGCCCGTTGACAGAGGAACCACAGGATTAATTAAGGTTACCTGGATATTTGACGTGTGTTTTGCTGTTAGGCATTTGTCCACGGAAACTGTAAATCGAGGATGATACGAGTTCAGCTCCCAGGAACGTTCGCGTTGCGTAGGTAGTTTTTAAAATTTCTGGTAAAGTTCCCGGTTCTGACAGCACAACCAAATACTGCATCACTACATTTCATTAGTCATTACATGTAAATCCAAAAGACAGCAAATCTTCGTGCCACTTATTTACAGCTGCAACGATTAGTCAACTTACAAATTAGAAATAATAAGAAAATGAATTAGCGACTATTTTGATAATAGATTCATCGTGTGTTATTTTTAAAATGCCTGAATTTCTCAGGTTTCGGCTTCGCTGCGGTTCTTTGTCTTTTATGAATTGAATATCTCGGGGTACTGAACTGTTTGTCAGACAAAACAAGGAAATTAAAGAGGTCACTGCGTGTCATATAATCATTAGTCGCAACCCTACACTTATTCTGCTGCCGTCTCTCCACAACGGAACTTAAAAAAAGGTGATGTTCTTAAAAATCACATTTTAAGTTGCATACATCTGAAACGCACTGGTTTGTGAAACAGTGGAAACAAGAAAGAGCCACAGCCTTACAGCGTCTATAAGTTCATGCGACAGAGGGCGCCGGGCTAAAGGGAAAGGCCTGTTCGTTTGAACAGAATCCGATAGGTTATCTTCCGTTATGGCTCCTCGTCTCGTAGCTTTCAGTTCATGTTATTGTGGGACACGAGTTTGATCCTACAGACGCGAGCAGCAGCGTGAACGGAGCTGGAGTGTGTTGGCATGCAGCACAGCCTGCTGGTCACTTTCACTGCAGAGGGAAAAGATGTCAGTATGATCAGCTGATCGACAGCATGCAGACACACACACACCAACACAAACGACAGACAGACAAGGGGAAGGAGCAACGAAACAAAGATGGAAATGGAGAGAGGCGAGGAGCTGGAGGGGGTTTGAGATTCTGGTTGAAATCCTGATACCTGATTGGCTGCTCAGGTGGTTTAATACAACATGGGGGACTGGAGGAAAGGAAGACAAAGAGAGAGAGAACAAGAGCAGAAAGGAAGGAGGACAGGTTGAGAAATAATTGTAGTGGTAATAAGAGGCAACACACACACACACACACACACACACCCCAAGCATGTATTTGTGTGTGTTGAGGAAGCTGCTGCGTCGTGTACGACACTGCAAACGGCTACTTACGGTTAGTGAGGCAGGCTGCAGACACACACACACACACACACACACACACACACACACAGCTTTAAAGGTCTATTCCACAGGCTGTATGAACGAAGTGGGCGTAGCCACTGGGAAGTCACCCACTGGTTCGTTGGACTACCGTTTTGAAGCCTCCAGTTTGCCCTTTTGGCCTTCGCCATCTTGGTTTTTTTGAGTGACCACATTTGGACGAGAGAGTGGAGCTAGCTAGCTTGGTTAGCAAGGCGCATCCGTAATTCAAAATTTAAACAGCCAACTCCTCAGTGTCTTTCAGTACAACCGAACGCTGAACGAGACATTTTTAGGCGACCAAAATGTTACAGTTAACTTTCCTGAAGTGACAACACACCGCGAAGGGGTCAAAGGTGTTACACAAAAACACCGACAGCACCCAAAAACTAGTTCACGGCAGTGGATGCGCATGGCCTCTATCCTGAATGACAGGTCGCCATGGCAGCGACGTGTCAATCACAAGGTAGCCCCGCCCTAAAGCTTTATCGTCCGTTTTACTTCAAATGTGACCGTAATTAAGCGAATGCACGTGATGCTGTATCGAAGAAGAGCTGAAGCTTGCGAATGAGACCATAAAGTCATTAGGAAAAAGTTTACTGAGCTAATAAATCAGGTGAGAGGTCGGGTCACTTGCTCACAGACTTTGCAACCAGTGGAGTCGCCCCCTGCTGGCCATTAGAAAGAATTCAGATTTAAGGCACCTCTGCGGTGTTTGTGTGTGTGTATGTATATATAACCACAAGCAGCATAGCTACAGTCATTCTATTTTCTTTTTACTTAACTAAATAAATAAAAATAAACTAAAACTAGCTGGAAAAGAGCGACAGACGTTTTTACAGATATCAGCTGAGTTTCTCAGAACACATTGTTAGTGTAAAATATCGGTGATAGTCCAGAAAATTAAACAGTCTTTAGTTTAGTTTCGACTGAGGCGAAACTAAAAGTAACAATACTTAGATGACTAAAATGCCACCATTACTAAAACTAATACACATTTTGGTAAAAAAAACAAAGTGTGGTGAGGACATACAACAGCATCATGTTAACATTGGGGCAGAAACATGGGAGAAACAAAGACCAACAGGAAGTTGCAAAGACATGTTGGACTAACACTCACACAGGCGTCAGTTCAAGTTCGTTTTTTCTTGTTAATAAAAAGGAATTTCAAGAAACTCCAGTAACTCTTCTCCTAGACTTACATGTGGGAATAAGACGTGTGTACGTCTAAAAGCTACAGAAGTGTGTGAGCTTTCAGTTCCAACGACATGCACAGAAACATCAGAAGATACTCACTGTAGCCCATCCCCTGGACAAAGTACTTGAAGGCCTCTGCTAGTTTTCCAGGCTGAGGGAAGAGAAACACACAACAGTCGTACTGATGTATGAAACTGATCAGTCTTTTTTTTTTTTAAAGGAAATGTGACACACGCTTTGTCTGACTAACAGATTAAGATTTCTTTGCGGGACATTCATAACAAACTCCACAGTCCTCGCCGGCTGTAAAGATGCATTGTGAAGTTCAGCTGAAGTAAATATGAGTCTTCATCAGTCGGAGTTAGACAAATCAAGTTACAGTCTTTTTAGTACAAAATTCTCTTTGTTACTATCCGTCCGCCATAGCTCAGCAAGGAAACTCTGTCTGGGGCATTACTGCGCTGAACAGACTAGGGGAGGATACCCACTGGATTGGCGTACCTCAAACTGCTGAAGCCACATATTAACATCAGCTGAACGTGGAATACATTTTTACACAGAGTGAGGACTTTCTTCGGCCAGTACGGACAGGAGGAATAATTACAGCAACCAGTTCACTCTTTCAAGGTATAAATGGGCGTGAGAATACTGTTTTAAGACTTGAAGAAGTGCCAACCTTTTGCTTTAAGACTGCATTATGAGACAGCAAGTGGCTCAGACTCACCTGCACCACCTGAGGGAGCCCTCCACAGTCCGCCATCTAGAGGAGAAACAAAGAATAACACAACATGTGGTGTGAGGCCCCTCTGGAAGGTACAACCACAACTCAAACTTATTTTCAGTTTGAGGCTGAGCCACTGCCAAAACTCAAAACACAACATACTGCACATGCTAAACACAGTATCAGTCCCAAATTCAGTGACAGGCGTGTCCATACAAGGCCTGAAATCCACGTCGGGAAGAGGGATTTATTTTTTAAAATCAGTATTCCAAGTGCACCACCCATTGTCTTCCGTTGTTGTTCGTTCTCTCCATCTTGGACTTGGTGTGTGAGACTTCAGGTCAAGGTAGGGCTGGAGTATTTTGGGAGGGGCCGCTCAGTTGCCCCCCCACTGTGGACTTATAGTAGTTAGTTAAATAAGTGTGTGTGTGTGTGTGTTTGTATGAGAAGACAGAAACTGCGAGAGCTTTATTAGCTCAGTCCACAAATAAGTCACCCCACAGTTTATTGGCCCGGAACAGTGCAGGCCCGCTGGGACTTCTCCAAAGCTGCAGATTACCACCCCCCCACTGACTACAGTGAAAACAGGAAGTGACAACATTTCATCACTAAGTGATTGTTGGGCTGTTGAACGTCAAGAAAACAATGACCCCTGACAGTGGGGTTAAGAGACAGATACTCAGGTAAAGAAAGAGACGGACAGGTGAGGAGGAGATGCATGGAGACGAGACAGACAGACAGGTAGCTACCTTGAGCAGGGTGGTCTTGGTGGGGTTCAGTCTGGAGTTACACTCCACCTGCAGAGCAGCACACACACACATTATGTATTTACATCAATGTAACATCACATACTGGCTGTTGCCATGGAAACAGGGCAGACACTCACCACGACATCAACGGCAGGCGACGTGTCTCCAACCACCAGCAGAGAAGGACACCTGACACACACACACACACACAGAGTCAGAGTCAGAGGAGATGCAAAAGGAAGCGTCAGTGGCCATTTATAATTGTTAAATAAACGAAAGAAAGAACAAATGATACCTGAGCGTGGTGACTGTGTTTTCATTCAGACCAGGGACTGGCCGCTCAATCTGCAACTCCATACGACTAAGACACACAGATGCATATGTACACGCTTAAATACATATACCATGGTGAACTAGAACAACACTCTGAAGACTGCAGAGTGGAGACGGTAAGAAACCTTATTGTGGCTTTTCACTGAGGTCACAAAGCAGCTTTATTGGAGCAATATGTTAACAGTGGGAGCAGTAACAGCAGCCCACTTCACCTTTGGTGAAGTATTGCATTATTAGTATTGTGGGCACAAGTTGTACTTAAGATGTAATGTTTTGTTTCCTGTCTCTGCATTTAAAAAGGTCCAGTGTGTGACATTTAGGAGGAGCTGTTGGCAGAAAGAGAATATTTCTAGGTATTTTCATTAGTGTATAATCGTCTGCAAATAAGAATCCGTGTGTTTTCATTACATTAGAATAAGCCCTTTATATCTACAGTAGCCCAGAAGGGACAAACCAAACCCTGGCTCTAGATACACGCTTGGAAGGGTTAGGGTGATGTGAGCAGTATTCAAACGGTTGCAAACTGCAATTCCACCACTAGATGCCACTAAACCCTACACACTGGACCTTTAACCTATCCTAACTAATTGCTAATAATAGTTAGCATGTACGAGTGCTTGGAGAACAGCCACATAAACACAGTTAAGACAACTAAACCGCCCACAGTCTGTAGTTTCCTACCTGTTGTAGCTGTTGTAGAACATGGTCAGGTTATCCTGCGGGATATCCTGAGAGACGTGGAGTCTGTACGTCTGGATGATCTCCTGATTCTCCGTTAACTCGTCCTGCTCACACACACACACACACAGTTAACAGCTCAGTGAAGATTCACAAATTGTTCTTACGATGCTGTGGTTCTTGTAGAAGAACTGTCTTCTAGTCCTCACAGAGCTGAAGTGGTGTCCCATGATGTTGTCGATCAGGTTGCTCGTCCAGCCGCTCAGCTGCAGGAAACATTTAAAATATATTTCAGTACGGACTTATCAACAGACAATTCAAACTGCTTTCATGGCTTAGACACTGACAGACGCTTCGGCTGCTTTCATCACTTAATCTTCAGCTGACAGTTCAGATGCTTTCAGTTAGACCAAGTCTTACTCTTCAGCTGACATCTTAACTCCAATGACTACTTTCTGGGGCGTCACCTTTTTACAGTGCACACTTGAAATTTCAACTTTCACTTCTTTAAATGACAGTTGACTTGCAAGCGCTAAAAGCAGTGTAAAAGAAGTGTAACAGATGAAAGCAGTTGAAGTGACATTTCTCTGACAACTGAATCGACTCAATGACGTCGGTACAAACTAAGATTATTTTGTCAAACTGCTGTTGTCAACATCAAGAATGAACTTTTTTTTGCTTCTCTTCAATATATTGTGAATGTAGTGACGTTTCCATCATGTGGAGCTCTTTAGTACAGCTCTGTGTGTGTGTGTGTGTGTGTGTGCGTGTGAGAGAGAGACACACACCTTAGAGGCCGCCCAGTCCATCCAGCCCTTGGCACAGGGGTCAATGTTGATCAGAACTAAACCCTCCACCAGACTGGGCTCATTCAGCTGAAACACAACAGCAAGCATCATCAGCATCAGCATCATCCTCCTCTTTATCAACATAAGGAAGAAGTGGATTTCACAGTGAGCTGTTGAACGACGGGGGTGGTGTTTCCCAGCTGCTCCGTCGGTCCTGTCGTAACCGCCGACGAAGTGGATATACTCACAGCCAGTTTGGTGAGGATGTAGGCTCCGGCTCCAACGCCGATACCAATCACACTCTTCACCCTGATGTCAACACACACACACACACACACACATTTAGGGTGAACTAACCAACAGCCTGTTGGTTACAGCCTACTAAAATACCTATCGTGCATGGCGAAGAAAGAAGACAACCGACTTACTGCAGCTGTGTCAGGACAGACGGCAGCATCTCAACCAGCTCATCCATGGTGGGGTACTGGTACCTACACACACACACACACAGTAAGCCTGAAAAAAGAACAGCACTGCCATTCACTTTATCAACTCACTGTTGCACAACACCATTATTATTGCCTCAATACACACATGGAACGTGCTGGGTAGTTGTTATGGCACTAAACTTCAGGAGGACGTAAACGTGGGTTTGAATACTTCAATAATTCGTGTTATAATCATGTGTTTACAATGCACATAGATGTCTACTATGTTATGATATTACAATGTTTAAGTTGTTGGGAAATTAAATAGTAAGCATGTAAACTCATCATAAAAGAGTTTCGCCTGGAGGGAGGTTGAAACCTCTTGTACCTCCTGTGTACGAGCGTTACGGAGTAGAAGCAGATAGCGGATGTTTCATGATGTTGTGAGGCGTGAAGGATGAGAGAAGAACAATGGTTCTTTAGCCAAGAAGATGCCATGACCAAGTAAGGAAAGGTTGAATAACACTTTGGGTGAAGTCAGGTGCACACTGTTGTTGGCCCCACTTAATGTGTGTTAGTACCGTCAGAGCTGAGGGGAGACTGCCTCTCCTCAGGCGTATCTGTGCAATGCTGATGATGACGACGACGACGACGACTCTTGTTTGCAAGCAATAAAGATCTCTTGAAGATTTGAATATGCGTAATCTGGTATTCGATTGGCAACTCATCTGCACTCGACAAGATCTGATATTTTGGTTTCCACAACGACGAGCACCATATCTGGATTCTAATCCAGCTAAAATTAATTTCAAATTATGTCAATATTATGTGTACAAATCTGACAAACACCCAACAAACATCTAAGCTTTAGCAGATTTGGTGGTCCGGTCTCATGGAGTCCTACTTACTGACCCGCAGTACCGTTTGCTTTATTTAAACAGTCCTCACTGAGGTTTTTAATTTTCCTTCCTCTGATCAGGTCATTGTGCCAGAAGTTGTCTTGTTGGTAAAATGGGACTTGAGCAAAGATTTCACTATCAAGCCTGTTTTCATTGTTCAGTTGCAGATACACAACAGGTATTTTAACGGTGAAAGCTCCGCCTCGAAGAAAAACTAATTCCGTCAGAAACTGGGGAAAACGCTGTTTTTTTTGTGTTTGTGTGTCACCCAGGGGAAAATGGTAGAGGGCTTGTGTGGTTCTACCCAAAAGCTTTATTTCAGTGCGTGTGAGTGCGTTTGGTACCCGGTGGGGAATACAGGAGCGTTCTCTTGCTGTCCCGGAGCATCAACATGCAGAACTGAGAAATGCTGCGTCACTTCCTGCATGTCCTCGTAGTTAAACAGGCTGTTAAAACAAGACTTATCTACACACACACACACACACACAATTGATGCGTTAATTCCTCGTTTCTTATACGTTTTTCATGTACTGAATGTGAAGACTGTGAATGTGTGTGTGCGTGCATATTTACTCACGGTTGAGTCCGATGTCATGGTAGGTGAGGATTGTGGGTCGGTTTCCCTTAGCAACTCCCCTCATGGTAACGTGCAGCACACCGTGGGCCGTCTCGACATCGTGCTCCTGAAGAACACAGCAAACAACAACAGCGCATCCTCCCGTCAGCATCATCAACACACACCACAACAGGAGCCTCGGGGGTGAACCCATTGAACTTAAGTTATTCTGTGAAGGAAATAACGCTCAGCTCAGCGACGGCAGAGGGAGCATGTACAGTGGGGGTTTCTCCAATCCCAACTTCTGACATGAGTCAAGAGAACAGCGAAACATCATCCTGATATCACCAAGAGAGTCAGCCGCTCATGATTTAGTCTCTCTTTGAAACACAACTGAAATACGTGCCCAGGTGGAAGCTGCTCGCTGAAAAACTGATAAATCACATTTCTTTGGTCAGAAATCATCAGCCAAGGGGAAAGCAGATGCTTTAACACCTTCACGCTTGTTTGTATTTCCAACCAACAAGCAGATGAATATGCACGACAAGAACGCTACAAGCCCTCTGGGACACGGTTCAGCTGGAGTGGTATGACTTCATGTAAAACAACAGCGTGATCACCTTCGGGTGCCAATCAGAGGCTGTGCCGTAACGCATACATATTTAGCCTGCTACAGACAGATGAATGGCTTCAAATGGGCTGAGGTGTTAAGCTCCTTAATGAGCTGACCGTGGAACCAGCGGACACATTCTATTCATGATCTTAAGCTTCCTCCAAGCGGGAACCTCCGGGGCTGAAAAATGACGCCAACGCTGAAGTGCCAAAAACTGCAGTTCCTCAAACGGCCACTTGAGGCTGGCTCCTAACGGGACTCACCCCCCGTTGACGTCCATGTTAAAACGCCCACCTTTACAGCAGAAATAAACATGTTTGAGTGACAGGTGGCTGTCCTATCAGGTGGAGAGCTGCCAGGGGATTCAGCCCACCTCAGGTTCACCTCTTTGCCCATTTTTTGGATTAGACGAGTCAGGGACTGCCAAGATGGCGGCTCTTCAGAAACCTGTGGGTGAGGTCAGGAACACTGCGTCCAAGCTTTTGTACCATCTATGGCTTCCTCACATGCATGCACGCACGCTCACACACGGTTTGTCACTGCACTGCATACCTGTGAATGTCTGTACTGATTTTGATGAGTTTTAAAATGCAGACTGTACGTTCCATTTGTGAGTGAGGTGCTAACTATTCCCCAAACTGGGACTCATTAATCTGTTGAGCTGCCCCGCTGAAAGAGCCGTGGGAAGCTGAAAGTGCGGACACATTCAAACACATTTTCATCCCTGTATCTCTGTAAAAGGTTACTGGTTGTCTTGCAAATATTTGCTCTTCTTCTCTTTTTTTAAAAATATCTTTAAATTGATAGAAAGTGACAAAAACAACGTTATCATTTTAATCTGACTTTTAACCAAATTCACCTTTACTTTTCCTGTTTTTAAGTTGTTATGTTGATTTTGTCATTCTGCCCTTTAGGTCTCCCTCTGGAAAATGAAACGCATGCACTTTGATGGAAAGTCTTATAAAAGAACATAGTAAAACGGTTGACTGACTGCCAGCTAACAGCAAGATGAGCAGGCTAACCGGATAAAAGGCAGCCTCCTGTAAACTAGTTGACTCAGGACCGCAGGCTAATGACCAGCTAACTGGCTAACTCACCACCCCAACTCCTAAAGAACAGGAGATCTGGTGCAAATCCAGAGAGTCAGACATCCTGACCGAGGAGGAGTACAAGGGAGAGTTTTAGAGAGGAGGAGAAAAGGAATCATATACCGAGAGAAGGAAAGAGAAAATATTAAAGAGAAGAAAGAGACAGAGTTTCAGTAGAAACAGAGGTCAGCTGTGCAGTTGTCCCTTTAGCTTTCTGCCAAATGAAGGGAGAGGAGCGAGTGGGGGCGCTGTGATTCGATTAAGAGGAGTAATCTCATTGGCAAAGGTCTTAACCACTTGTTGCCCTTCTACCACCCTCCTCTGGTTTTATCAAGCCACCTCTCATCCTCCTGTTCTTTATCTTCCCCTCTTCAGCCCCTTCCATCCCACAGGGAAATCAAATTTCACCAGCAATTAAAAACAAAACAAAAAAAATCAGAATTCCATCAATTCCAGCTGAGTCACTTGAGACTTGCATGCTGCTTTTTAATTAAACATTTTTCTCCCTCTCTGTTCAGGCTGCTTAATATGAAATATTACAGCAGTGTGGTGAGTTTTTAAAGTACTGAAATTATTCTTTATGCGTAGAGAAGACATACAGAAAGGCAGACTGACCAGTGGCCACCGGACAGACATCTATAACTCGGAAAAGGCTGAAAACCCATTTTTTCTCTTTATACTGTGATGTTGCAAAGTGGATGTTTTGTTACATTTACACAGCTAAATTGAATACGACATAAAGCTGAAATGGTTTGATTTAAAAGAATGACGCTCCTATAGTGACGCTCTATAAAAGGATTTCTTGCGGGCAGCCTAGTGAGAAAAAAACGACGACTCCCCACCCAAAACAATAGATTAGTTTGTGTTTCTTTTTAAGGCTGTGTGGACATGCAGACGTCCCTGACCTGGACTCAGCAGCTCCTGAACGAACTGCTGCTTTTCAGCTGACTATGGGCGACATGGCTTGACGGAGCAGTACGAGAGGCAGAGCTGTGACTCTTTGATTTTAAATAACTCTGATCAGAGGCATTGATGCAAACTGACCTGCTGTGCTGACGTCAGTCCTGCTGATCAATATCTGTTTGTAGAGCTGCTGGTTTTCCACCTACTTGTGAACTGAGTTGTCGTCACAAATCTCCTAAATATGACTGTTTGAGCCATTTGTCTCCCTCACTTTTTTTCCAGCTTTTGCAACTTGCTGCTCCAATGAAGACATGCAATGTGACGATCAATCAATCACTATCGTGCCAACTCAAGCAGACAGATTCTAACGCATCTCGTCTCGTGGTCAGTTTAACTACCATTTTTTGCTGACGTCACTCCTTTTTGTGAGCCAATTCCTCCACAGTAGAACCAGCAGCAACGTAGTTCTAGCTTTCAGCCTCGTGCTTTGCTGTTGTATGTAGTTACAACATAACTAGGTCAATACGTCGCACTATTGCTAATATCATGATCACATATCACATTAAGATTCATAACGGTAAAAATTACATGACACACCTGTACTGCCTGTATTTACCACTGCTAATAAATTCTCAGCAACACAGACTTACTTAAATCATGAAATCAACAGGTTTCATGTTCTAAAAAAATGTAGTCCATAACGCTGATGAGAAGTCTTGATCTACTTCATTCTGAGTTCAGATTACAGCACTACATGATGTCAAAAGGAGAGCAAAAGGTTTGTGGACTGTGTTGAAGGTCTGACGTGGTGGAGCTGAACTCACCTGACAGTCAAAGTCCTGGAGATTTCTCCCGTTCTGCAGAGACAGAGAGAAACGCTTTCATCATTACTGCTATGAAGTTAGTGTATGCAGAGGCTCAAGTATCCGGGATATGAAGCTACATTTTTAATGGAATATTCCTCTATTCATGTGTTATCGTTCAAATGGCTTCTGTTAGTCACGTCTCTCCTGCTGTACATGTTCTGATTGGACAGCACGTCATTGTAATGGTGCGCTCGCACCAGAAACTTCTGGTCGTGGGGGGGTCGCAAATCACTTTCTCCTCCATTTTCAGTATGGAACAAATATTTGTGCGGAGGAAGAAAATCAAACCCCAAACTACAATTGGTTGCTGCTTCAGTCGCTGCTAAATTGCATACAATTTTTGTCTCCGCTCAACTTCAACTCGGGCGCTGGCATCGCGCCACTCGCTGCTGCCACTGCGTTGGACGCCTTTCATCGCCAGCTCCCATTGGAAATGAATGACTGAAGCTCTTGAAGCTTCTGCTGTGAGCGCACCGTAAGTCCCAGACATCCAACTTTCTGAGCACGTGAGCGCAGGCCATGACCCCAAGCTAAGACCCACCCCCTCACCTGTCCTGTCAGGAGTGGTTTGATCTCAGTCAGCTGGACGTCGTGAAGCTCCTCCATCATAGGACCGCTTTACTGCCAATCGACCTGATAAGACACGCCTTCCAGGCAGGCAGGCAGATTAGAAAGGACAAAGAGGGAGACGGACAGATAGTGTTAGACAGGGTCAGTCACATGTGAGTATCGGTCTACCTGACTGCGACTCCGGTTCTGCTAAAGTGATGATACACAGTTTGCATGTTTTCTGTTCCTGGCTCTATTACAGTTGATGATACGACTGTCTCATCAACTGGCAGGAAAATCTGAAGAGTACTTTTCTTTTGCCTAGGACGCTGTACCGATGAGTACAAGGACTGAATGTGAACTAGAGGACGTTGGGTTTTTCTAGAAGTGGCCTTCTCCCAGCAAACATGAGCAGTATGAAAGGTAGCAGGCAGTGAAAGCAACAAATAGCACAACAGCCACAGCGTCAGTCCTGTCGGCGTCATTCAGGATGCGTTCAGGGACGGTGCTGCGTGTGCGTCACCCGCAGTTTAACTTAAGCGTCCAAACCCCATTCAGTGCAGTTAAGCAGAATAGGTAAGCTTTAGCTTGGTTTTATAGGTGAACAAAATGATCCTGCTGCTCAGGAAATCCAGTATTTCTGACAAGAAGAAAAATAAAAATGGGATAAAACATTTTTACTTGTGAATTAAGACCTCATAAATTCAACTGCACTTATGAATTTTAAAAGGTGGGACATTTGTTTTTATTTTAGACATTTAAAGACTTTGTGGCACCTGACAACACCCTGATCACACTAGCAATAGATTCTTTAAGTCAAAATAAAAGGTGATTTTATCATCCGGCTCTGCCACCCGTCTGTCTATCTGTAGCTCTCGCTGGGTGTCTACCTGTGTGGTCTGTCAAACTCTGTTATCCAACTGTGTGGATCTAATGGAAACAGCCAGTGATCTCTCATTGGCAGTAGGCCATCCAGTTATGTGTGTGTGTGTGTGTGTGTGTGTGTGGGCAGACAGGTTGGGTAACAGTGTTTTGGCAGAGTGGTTTGGATGGATGTTGAGCGTCCTGTGGGCAATCTGGCGCTGACCCAAACAGATAACTGACTGTGAAGCCACAGCAACCACTCAGATCAGAGCACACACACACACACACACACACACACACACACACACACCATGAGACGTACTGTTGGAACAGTTAAAATCCAACACCGAAATCTGTATTTCATCATTCAAAAATTGTATTTTTGCTGTCGTCATCCATTACTGAGGACGCTAAACCGAGCAGAGTGTTGAATGCAGTGAGTCCAGACAGCCAAGGAGGAGTCGAAGACACAACACGCACACAGACCAGGTTCCTCTATGTGCCATGTAAACACCACATCCCGAATAAAATCAAAACACTTAGGGTAAGACTGAGAATGTGTGTTTTTAGCATATCTGGGGATATGACGTTAACATGGAACACAGAAAAACCTGATTATTCATATCCCTGTTTGCATCCTCCCAGTATTGTCTGCGTTGGCTGCGCAGATGTGTCTTCGACTCCTCCACGTCCAGAAAATCTGCCACCTGAAACCAAATAAAGCGTCTCAACCGTTTCTAGCTGCCTTTACTACCCTGCTGGGTCTGGCGTCTCCTTCCAGCAGGAAGACGACACTTAAACAGCGCTCGGTTACCAACGACAGACTTCTATTTCAGCATGTAGGCCTCCACTCCATCATGTCGCATCACATTGTGCTTTCCTGACAAGCGACTCCGTAACTCGAGTTGAGGACGCAGCAGCTACCACGGCAGAGCATGACCAGAGACCTGGATCAGGGGTTTACACGCCACAGCATCCGGTTTTCATAACTGGGGTGAAAGCGTGCATGGAAACATTTTATAACACACCTGAGACTATCAGAAACCTGGATAATGTTGTGACGGTTCCGCGATGCCCCGTGTAAACTGAATACTACAGTGTGAATGATCCGAACTGGTGTAGGAGTGTGCATGTAGGAGACAAATGCTAAAACGGGCAGACTGGTGACGTCACTTTGTTCTCTGGTAACTTGTTGTTGCATTGAGATGTTTCTGACGTTTTTCAGATTAAATTAACTCAACTGAAAAAATTACCAATTCCCCAACAATATCGGCAGTGACAGTAATCGTTAGATGAAGGTTGGTGACCTGAGTGTAACGTCACCGACGCTCTTGGCTCTGCTGTCCGTCCGTCCGCCCACACACACACACACACACACACACACACAGGTATCAGATGAGCTAACGGTAAACGCTGCCTAATTAATGATCCCGGATGCTAATGTTAGCTCCAGACAGACAGCTCAGGCTTGGCAACCGTTACTACGGGAGACGTTTCACCTCGTTGGTGGCGCGCGCGCGCACGCACCTGTAACCAAATACACCGTCGCCATAGAGGTTAGCCTAAGAAAGGAGGCTGCGAGAACAACGGCTTTTCGAGCTAACGCGGTTCACTCGCTAGTTACCGTTAACGCGACAACTAACGCTACTAGCCCAGCGGCACATCTGACCGTTAGCTGGCTAACCGCCGTCACAAGGTTAGCAGCTAACACAGCAGCTACAGGACTGAACGCTACTAGCTGTCGGCTACTCACCGTCAGACGTCAGCTCCAGAAGCTACTTAGGTGGCCCGTTTATTCCAACTAGTTAGCTGGTTAGTGCGCTAGCGTTAACTGGTACCGCTGACCGTTGGCGCGGAGCTGAGCTGGTCGCGAGGCTCCTCTCCGACTGCGCTCACCGTCAGCTGCACGCGGACGGCGAGGGGCGGGGCTACGGCGACGTAAATAACGGGTCGTTCGTTCGACGGGCGGTCACGAGGCCACCCGCCGAAACCACAACAGGGGCACGTTCAACCTGAAAACGTTGCGCGCCGCATTCCTGCCGTGCGCGGCTTGAACGACGTGTGTCCTCGAGGTGCGTTTTCTGTCGTCGGGTGGGCGTGTCGCAGGTGTTACCCAATCAGCAGCGGCAGGTAGTCAAACCCCGCCGCTCGCGCGACACACACCACGGTGTTCGTGGCGTCACCGTTTCCTTTTGAACAAACGTCTCGTCGCCGCCGAACGCGCCCCGGGCGTCACGCTGTTTCTCGCTGGTTCCTTAGTTCAGTTTGTGCGACGGTGGTGCAAAATAAGTTTCTTAAATTAGTTTAAACCTCCTGTCAGGGTCCAGGGGAGCAGCTAGGAGTTCTGGGCCCCTGAATGTATGGACCCCCCCACCACCACTTTAAATAAACAGAACCGAGAGCCCAGCTGAAACAGGAATTCCAGTGTTTTGTTCCAAAACATTCAAAATCCCATTTGTGACCATGAAAATAACAAAAAAATCCAACCTCAGAACAGAACCTCACTCAACAGCGTGCCATGTGTTCGCTTTGGAAAAAAAAATTTAACAATATTGTTATTTAATAGTTCTGTTTTTAGCAGCCTTTAACAACCACAATTTCCCATCGTGTATTATTTCTTTGTTTATCTGCTGTTTTTTCTCTTCCTGTTAGGCACTTGTTAAGAAAAGTGCTATATAAATAAAGTATATTATTATTTTATTATATACACCCTGGCCCATCAGGGGTTCAGCGTCTCGGACAGGTCAAGGGGCAGCAGAGAGTCCAGGCGTGTCTGTAATAACAGCAGGACGGAACAGTGTAGGCGTTCTAGACAGCAGAGGTTTTAGCCAAAAGGTTGGAAAAAAAGACACAGAGCTGAACACGATGATCAGCTGATCAGTCCCACTGCGTATCAACGGCGATGGGGTGGGGCGGGCCCCCACCTTCAGCTTTCTGGGAACGACCATCTCCAAGGAGCTCTCCTGGACTGAAAATACAGGGGCCATAGTGGAGAAGGCCCAGCAGAGGTGGCACTTTCTGAGCCTAGAAAACGTGCTGGGAAGAGCGTCGGCTGCCCTCTCTGGAAGAGAAACACGAGAAAGCACACACCACCCACCCTGGGCATGACCCGCTCAGCCTCCTGCCCCCTGGGAGGCGACGCAGGAGTTTTAAAAGCAGGACAAATAGACTAAAAAACTGTTTCCCCCCCCATAAGGACTCTGGATGGGGATGAGACATAATAGCTTCCGTCTCGTTTTTACCATGAAATCACTTTTTAACATTTGGCATCATTTATTGTTTTTATTTCGTGCGCGCGTTTGTGTGCTTGGCTTTAGTTTCTCTGCTCCGATCAGCCGTGGCGCTTTAATTTTCATTGACCCGCTGAGTCACTCTTTAAGAATAGAGTTTTTAAAGGGTGAAAATCTGTGTGCGCAGCCTCATTAAAATCCACATCATCCCCCCGAAGACTCTGCAACCCCTCATCGCTTTCTTTCCTCGGTGAACTCAAACAGAGACAACCCAGTCTCAGCGTATTTCCCTGTGTGCGCCGCTTCACAGCCTGTCCGAACGGGCCGGGTGGGTTTGAGGAAGCGTCTCCTCGCAGCTTTCACAAACATGACCAACGTGCTCCTGAAAGGTGTGCCGCTGGAAGACTGTTTCGCTTTTGATCCAAGCGTTCTTGCGCTGTGGTTTGCGCACTAGCAAGAGATGTGCATGCATTTGTTTAGGGAAACCGGACTACACGCGACAGCGGCACAAGTGGAACGTTTTAAACCAAGTTATGCAAACCGTTACGCAAACACGGTTATGCAAATAGCTCTTGGTACTGTGGTGGAGGAAGTACTCAGATCTTTTACTAGTAAAAGTAGCAAATACTATACTGTATTTCTAAATCTAGAAATACTCTGTTACAAGTAAAAAGTCCTGCACTCAAAATCTTACTTTCGTAAAAGTACAGAAGTATTAGCATCAAAATTTAAGGTAGTAAAAGTAATAATTATGCAGAACGGACCATTTCAGAATAATGGATTATAATTATGGATGCATGAATGTGTTGCAGCTTATTTCATATACTGCATGCAAATTTCTCAATAAAGTCTTACCGTAAACCTGTAATAATACAGCCATCATCATTTATTAGTTGATATATTTTGTTTTAATAATGTGAATCTGCAAAGTAACTGAAGTTATGTAATAAATGTAGTGGAGTAAAAAGCACGTTTCCCCTCTGCGATGTGGCGGAGTAGAACTATAAAGTAGCAGAGAATGGAAAATACTCCGGTAAAGTACATGTACCTCCGAGTTGTACTTAGGTACAGAACGTGAGTGAGTGTTATTCCCACCACTGCTGGTGTTATTAAAGCCCAAAGCATCTTGCAGGTCCGTGACAGCGTGTCCCACAGCTTCCACCAACGAGTAAAAGGGCTGAAATATTACCAGTCGGGACACAAGTCTCGTCCCCTCCCTCTGCCTCCTCTGGGACGCTGTGGTCCCGTTTGGGTTTAAGCCCAAAGGGATTTTTATTTAATTCTAGTTTTCTGGCAGGGAGAGAAAAGAAACAAT
>CM022479.1:29195037-29237018 GCA_011952105.1 Coreoperca whiteheadi
GCATTTGTTGGGGACTGTTTTCAGTGAAAAGTGAGCCACACCCACGGGACCCTTTAAATAACACTTGACTTTAAGCGAGCTGTGCTGCGAATGAAGCGAAAGTTCCGTCGAGCCGCTGCAGCTTAAATGATGGCGCGGTCGGTCACGTACGTACTCGTGATCACCTGTGCGCATGTGCAGGGCTGCTGCTGCTTACGGAGGAGTTCGTGTTCGAAACGTATACTGAGGCTTGAGTCTAACAAGTCCTCTTTATCTCGGCCTTGTGTAACAAACCCACATCATGAACACACGAAGGCGTGTCTCTGCTGCGTTTTTTTAAAGTCTAATTCTGATATTTTGCAGGCTACATTTTGAGGGCATTTGGAGAAATATTTGATCTAAATGAAGGAAATGTAGCACATACCTGGCACCCGAACATAACGTAGCGAGACAGCAGACAATATAACATAATAATGACAACAAATAAGACGTGAAGTTGTTTTAAATGTTTTAATATTCAGAAAATCCGACAGAGTTTGGCTGGTAGCTCATCGAAATGTTCTGGGGTGGGTGGGCTTCTGCTGGGGGAATCTGGACTCATGGCCTCAGGGTTTCTAAAATCCTGTTGCCGGCAAACTTTTAGACAAAAAGTCCCGAATGTGACACATCCACGCCGAGTGGAACTTTAGCATTTGAATCAAAGCTAGAATTCCTCAGAAAACCTTTTCTTCTTGCTTTAAACAAAAGGAACCTTTGACTTTGAAGCTTAATGAACTTGTGTTGCATTCAGGCTCGTCCTCGGAAAACTGGAAAATGATCACACGACGCGTTCACGCTCAGGGGGATATACTAGCTTAGAGACGCCACCGCAGGCTGCAAATGCCGTGAGCCGGCAGGTTATAAGACAGCATGACAAACTGAAACGAGTGCAGCTTCACAACAGTTTAAGAGAAGCAACGGAAGCTGCGTGTCGTTCTACCAAACACCGAGGACGACCCACCAACCAACCAATCGTAACCAAGCTTTCTATCAAAATAAATCTGCAGCTTTACACTGTTAGTTTCTTGTACAAGTGTATAAAACATTCACTTTGACATATTTACATTAAAAAGTTTTTTTTTGTTTTGTTTTTAGAGGAAGGTTTTGTTGGTTAATTTGACTGAAAACAGATTATCAGACTGTGAGCAACCTGCCGACGGGTGTCGATAAGAAATATTATGTTATAAGCACCAGCAGTAATGAACTATTTCTACATACAGAGGTGGATATGTTCAGAGTTCTTCAGAAGGACCCGCTGGTTCAAATGTGTCGAGACTAAACTCAGAGAAATAGAGCTCACGCATGTGACAACTCATTAGGAGGCCGCTCTCTTTGCTAAAGAAGGCCGGCGAGACGCAGCAGAAAGTTGCTGTTAAGATTTTCTGTGCCCAAAGGTAAAGAATGAGCTTCAGTGCTTATTTAAATATTGTTTTTATATTTTATTAACATAGTTTCACGTAGGAACTATTTACTTTCTACCACATGAAACCGCTCCGTGGATCACCTTGGGTAACCGGGTGATGATTTGTGGAAAGAGAAAACCACGAACCGAGTCCCATTATATTAAAAAAAACCAAAAAAAACCCTCTAAAGCCGACATCGCCAAAACTCTGCAACTCACACCAAAACAATCCAGATGGGTAAGCAGCTCTGCAGGTGAGAGGAGAAATATGGATTTGTGATTCTGGGGTGAACTGTCCCTTTAAGAAACTTCATAGACAAAGCACTGATCTAAATCTAGAAACGCAGAAGAACGCACCTAAAAGCTGATAAACAAACAGAATAGAAAACTGAGCTTGTTACTGAGCTACTCGGAGAGAAACTGAGGAAACAGCTTAAGAGCTGAGACCCATAATGTCTTTTATAAATCATTTAATCATTCAGCACTCTGCTTTAAGGTAAAATTTGTTTACCGTTTGTGCCGACAAACGTGGGACGACTTTTGCACTTTCCGATTCCAAATAATCCCAACCTTTTACCGCGACTGTGCCACCTTTTCTTATGTTCAGACTTCATTCTCGCTGCCGAAGAGAGAGCGCAACGATGTGAGCCAAGTTATGGATGTCAGCTCTAAACTCCGACAACGGCCCGGCCACACCAGCATTTCTGTGCTTTCAAAAGGAATCGCCGCGATTAAGGGACTCTCTCGCAGCGACCGAGCTCGTTAGCTTCTCTCCCCCTCGCCGTTGACTTTTTATTGAATGAAATGATGTACAATCCAGACAATGGAGGGATGTTGTGACTGACTGGCGTTCAGTCGGTGGTCACCAGGCTATCAGAACCACATGCTTTGTGAAGACGCACACAGAAATGGTGCTTCAACACTTTCTGCTGTGACTAAAAGCCTCTGAGAGGGTTTTTTTCTCTGTTACTCGAAAATGAATTATTGTTATTACAGTAAGTACTCATTTCAGGACAATTACAAAAATCTCTGCCTTGAGAAATGTCTAACTTGTAAGAGCATCTTTTAACTAAATCCTCATGGCAACAGGAGTTTGTCAGCTTGGACGGCCGCTAGAAAACGCTGTAAAATAACGTTCAGCCTAAACTCGGCTGTAAACTTTGTGCGATGCCAACGACAACAACGCGCTCCGCCGTCAGCTCACTTACTAATGTTAACGAGCCATCCAAGCCCACAAACGTCACTGCGTCCCGACCGCACGGGGGACAGCAGCTCATCAAGAGCCAAATCCAAATCAATCGATCGATAACCAAACCTGTCGTCACCATGTGGTGGGGCACGGCGCGGAGTGAACGTTCTGGTACCTTTGTGAAATGTAACAAAGAAAATCACCTGTTCAGTCACTTATTAAAGAACGCCGCGGTGTTGCAGAGCACCTTTTCTCCACCAGAGGGCGGCGCTGTCACGGGACCGCGTGGAAACAAACCACCGTTTTCCCTTCAGACTCCGGAGCGCCACCGTCTACGACTTTCGCCCTCGACAAGTGTGCCCCGCGCCGTGCTAGCCCCGTCAGTCTGTCTGTGTGGCTTGCAGGGTCAAAGGTCAGGGGTCAGGGATTCGGGGGTCAAGAGTGTCAGCGCCAGACTGACAGGCGCCTCACAGTGCACAGGTCGCACAGCAGCCGCCTGATTCGCTGCTTGAGCTGCGGGAGGCGGGACAAAGGGTCGGGAGGCTCAAGGTCACCCGAGTGGTCCAGCCAGGACTCTAACACTGGAGACAGAGACAGAGAGAAGTTGTGATTTTGCAGATTTGGCCATGATTCTCATTAGCTATTATAACAGCAGCGACGCCCCAATCCCACTTTTGTTAGTTTAGCGTTAGCCGAAACAAACATTTAAAGTCTGTTCACAAGGCTGCTGGCAAAACAGCCCCCACAGGCTGCAGGTAAACTCTCCAACCAGGGACGACTGGAGCGTAACCGTCAACTGAATCAGCTGTGGGAAGAAACTGACCTTTACTTTAAGACGACCACATGGACAATATGTAACATACTGAAAAAACTGACTCATGTGAGCCTACAAGATGTACAGGGGTCATGCCGGCCCACATAGCCTCCCTTCGTAAACATGAAGAATCTGTTCATATCACGGACTACGATCGTTCTTCTGTGTTTGTAAAGGGACATGAAGTTCTAACTACACATCACTGTTCAAAGCTGCAATGATCCATACTAGTAACAGATGACTGTGTGGTGCCTGTAGTGGTGGATCCACAGACGGCCCATAGCCCCCCTCAGCTCTACGGAGCTAATCCATTTTGGATCTATCAGACCAAAGGCGGAGCTAAAAGATGAGCGAGTACTGGATTCATCAGGTGGACACAAACATGGCTGCTGGATGTGGAGGTAGGCGACTGTTTGCGAATACATTCATCACAACGGTTTGATCAGGCGTTTCCTCCCCCGATACGTTATCGAGCTCTGCGTTGATCTGTTGATCTGATTACTGACACGATACCAGTGCTCTTTTCCCCCATATGAAAAATCTGTATGCATCCCTTTGGGGAACTCAGTGGAATCGCCTTTTATGTTAGGTACTTGAGGCCACTGGACTTTATAATGACACGCCACGACAAATTGTCACGTCTGGCTGATACCCAGTCCACTTAATCAGGTCAGAATCAGCATCAATACCAATCCAGCAGATCGAACGGGTGCGTCCTTGAGCTTTGCAAGGTGATTATACGTCAATATTGTGTTTTCAGCCTGTTTCAGAGCCCCTAATAGGCCAAAAGCCCCTGGAGGGTGTATTTTTTTAGACATGTTTTCCAGTGTAAAGAAGCAGGCGTGGCTGTGTGTGCGTTACCATCCAGCTCTCGCTCTATCAGGTCCATCCTGGCGCTGATCTGGTGGTGAATAGACTCGACATGCTCCAGCAGGTTCAGCTGACACTCGGCCACAGACGCCGGACGGGGCTCCGGCGTGTGCGTCCGAGTGAGTTCGCGTGAGCTGCGCGCGCGTGCGTGGTTCTCGCTTTTAACGCCGGGTGTGTCGGCGCGCGACACGGTGTTTGAATCCGTGGTGCCATCTGCTGGTTTCCTGTCGTCGTCCGCAGGCTGTATTTCCTGCAAAGACAGAAACAGAATTCCTGCTTCATCAGTCAAAAGATGGCCACTACGGAACAATGACCACCACCACCAGCCGATAAACTCACGAATCTGCCCGGAAAAGGGTATTTTTCTACATATGGCGGCGGGATTTGGATGGTCAAGCTCCAAAAAAAAACCAAAAAAAAAAAACCCCCAAATGAACCTGGCGTGGCAGGAGGAAGATGTGAAGACATGGAGAGAAAGAAAAGAATCACCAGTGTTTTTATATGATAACCACGTCCTCTGAAGCTCTCCGCAGCCCTCACACTCACAAAGCACTAGCAGGTAAAAATAGTTCCACATTTACGAGGATGAGCCCAGAGCCTCAAACTGGTGGTCTCATAGCAACAGCAGGAGCCTGCTTGGTGGTGCGAGTGTGCGGCGCTCCGAGCCAAGCTTGGTTTCTGTTTCACACCGCACCTGCTGACTCCGTGCATCCCTTCCATCAGAGGGTGTTACAGTTCATCCTGACGGGGAACATGAACGCCTGGAACCACGGCTTCACGGCACTGCATTCAACCGTTCTTTAGGTAGTTTAGTCAAAACCCCATGCCAACCTCCTGGTGGCGCTAGAGGAAGGTTTGGAGGATCACCAAAGTCACTGAGATTCATCCTCAGGGGAGCTTGAATGTCTGAGCCACACTTCGTGGCAACGGATCAGATAGTTGTTGAGATCTTTCAGTCTGGACCGAAATGACCCACAAGACCGACATTAGGTTGTCATATAACAAGAGCAAGATCTGCCCAATCCATAGATCTGACAGGCTGATGTCAGCTTATCACAGATGTATCCGTAGACGCAACGCGAAAGGTTCGGCACACAAAAGTCAAAGATATGTTTGAGGTGAAACCGTGTTCGTCCACCACAGAGCAGCAGGTGAAAACAAGAGTTTTCAAAGTCAGAAAATTCTTTCTTTTAAATCCCTGACATTATATTATATATTTATTCATTTATACTCTTGATACTAATCCCTGTGTATATATTGCTTGACACTGGCACTGTGAGACATTATTACTGGCATCAACACTTCATTTCAGTACAGTTTAAGAACTATAAGATGACGGACGGCCACGACAGAAGCTTGATCCGGTTATGAAAGTGTGAAGTGAATACTTCATTTTACTGACGGAGCTTTTACCTTCTGCTCGGTGCTCTGCTCCTGCTTCACTGCGGCCGCCTGCCTTCCCCTCTCTCTCTCCTCTGCCCTTTCCCATGACGCTCCGGGCTTCTGGTAGCAGTGCTCGCTGCTGACGTAACAGAGGGGCGCCTCTCCTCTCGGGCCGGACGGCAACCTCGACCCCTCCTCTCGTCTCCACGGCAACCTCCACAGCTGCAGGTCGGCGTGGGGCGGAGAGCTGCGCGGACAGACGGACGAGCACACTGAACACACGTCTCTGTGCACCGAAACGGACCAACGGAGTCACCGATGCAACCGCACTCACCCTAACAGGCTGATTTTGAGCTGCAGCCCGCTGAGGACCTGATTGAGGCCGTGCGTGTGCGCCAGCAGACGGCCGGTGTGTGAGATCTTGGCGGCGTTGATCTCGGAGTAGTTCTCCTTCACGCAGGACAGGCCGAACATGTGACCGGATATCAGAAAATCGGGTTCTGACAGGAAACGCTGAGCCCGCCTCCAACCTGAACACACACAGAAAACAGCGGTTTGTCATTGTCCCCATAACTGACCGCCTATGTAGCGGTTATCTAAACGCAGCTAATATAATATCTTCGTTAACGCACTAATGGTACGCGCGCACAGGCGTTTTCTCGCAGTCAGACCGGATTTCGCTTCCCATTCGCTTCCACGTGGAACCGGGCGAAACACCCGGCCTCTTTTGTTTCGTGCAGAGTTCAGTCTGATTGGACTTCAGACGCACAGCCTCACAAGTCCCTGTTCTTGATATTTAGCCATCTGAGGCTAATGCATGGCTAAATCAAAACAGTCCCCTCAGTCACTTCGCCGTGGCGCCCAGCCTGCACGCCAGCTGCTGAAGTTTATGTTCACTACCCCACCCTGCGAGCACATTTCACCTGGCCTGACTGCAGCTTCAGGACTGTGTGGGCGTGTACGAACCGCACCTGATTGATCTGCTGCAGCTGTTAAGGCGCGACAACTTACACCTTTGTCATTCTGATTGGTACATGTTGTTTAGCGGCATAGCTCGGCACAATTTCAACCTGAGCACAGGTCGAGACTTAGCCAGATGAAGTGAATTAGAATTATCCTTTTTTGTCACATATTATTAACCTAATATACATGTTTGATGGTGGAGGAAACCCACGCAAACACGGGGAGAGCATGCAAACTCAGGACCTTCATGCTGTGAGGCAACAGAGCTAACCACCGAGCCAGGTACAAACAAGTCAGGTTCGTGATTATGACTGGTACAAACAGTTGTTTTAAACTGCAGTATGTGGACCACAAATACAGGCCTGGAGTAAACAACTGTAATTTAGATATTTTACTCAAATCCTTCATACCTACGCATGATTATTACACGATGTATTAAGTCCACTTATGTGAAAAACAATAATCAAAGCAGCACACAGTGAGAGGTCCTACCTGCAGTGTGTCTGCAGTAGTAGCAGATGTAGTTGTGTGGGACGTTGTCTTCATATAAACCCATGCAGGTGCCATGCTGCCAGCACAGACACGACTCGCACTACAGAGAAACACAGTCAGACAGGGAGGATTAAAATAACAATGTCGCAAATCCATGGCTGTAAGCGGTGTCGGGGATTCACAGCTGGTGAGAACAGGAGGCGTGACTGCAGCGACCAATGTGCGTTTGGACACGCGGATATTGTTTTAAGACGGACTTGAAAAAATGTGAACCTTTAACGACGGAAAGGTGAATGGAAAAGCTGCAGCGATAAAATATATGCTTCTGTGTTTCCATCTGCTCCTGAGGTCAGCGTGTGTGCGTGTGTGTGTGTGTCTTACCTGGATCATGAAGTCGTTCTCCTCGTCCACCTCGCACACACACCTCACCACCTCGCACTCCTCTGACTCCATAGCAACAGGCCAAGGGGGCGTGTCCTCCCCGCTCTCTGCCGTCAGCGTTGACCAGTCGCTGCCGTCGTCGGCTGAAAGGGAGACGAGCTGATTTCTTTGCGTTCAAGACTCAAAATCTATTCTGATTTCACACAAATAGGAATGACTGTGCAGACGTGTGTGTGTGTGTGTGAGTTCCCACCTTGCGTGAGTGCGTTGTCATGCTCAGCGGACAGCAGAGTGATCGGAGGTCTGTCCGAGCTCTCGTCATCACTGCTGCCAACTCCTGACGAGAGGAAAGAAAAACAGGAGGGCCATTATTCTAATACTCTTAACACAGATCACAATCAGCTGCAGCGGAGGTTTTCCCACCGTGAGGGGCGGGAGAGTTGAAAGGGGCGGGTGCAGGCAGGTGTTTCAGAAACGACAGGAAGTTAGTTACTGTAGCTCGGGCGGCAGCAGCAGACAGACGGCTCATGGAGGCTATGACGGTACTTAGCGCACAGTTGCCGCAATTTGCATAAGAATTTGCACACCAGTCAAATCTGTGTGAGGTCTTCAGTTTGCTTGTTTGGTCCAACCAACCATCTGTTACTCAGCAGACACATGTCCAGGGAAATTTAGGGGTTGTTTTGCGGATGTTTTCTGCAGACTGAAAACACATTTGCAGCACATTTACGATCAGACTGTACGCATCGTTATTCCATTTCTGTATTTCCTGTAAATAAAGCGTGAAGTCTGGGGGAATTATTTAAGAGGCGAGGACTCGTGTAACGGTCTGAAGCACGAGTGTCGCCGCGCCCGAATCCTTCTGAAGGACGTGGCCCATGAACGCGAGTTATTTGCTGGGACCGCACACTGACTCTCACCTGACTCACTTTTCTTCTTCTTCTTCTTCTTTTTCTTCTTCTTTAGTTTGACCCGCAGGAAGTTCTTCCTCTCCTTTCTGTCCTGTCCTCCTGTTCTCTCCCCCCCTCCTTCCTTCTTCACCTCTGCTTACAGACAGGCAGGTCAGACGGGTGAGAAAGACGGCAACGATTCTGGCTGCGCTGTGACAGCTGAACTAAATTAACTTCTTTATTCTTCTTCTAACACATCTAAAGATTAGACACACGTTAACACTGATTAATACGGCGTGTGTGTGTGTGTGTGTGCGTGCAAGCATAGCTGCCCCACCTGTTCCCATGGCACTGAGCTCTCTGTCGTCACGGTGACAGGTGCTGTTCTGGTCCTCATTCTTCCCGTCTGACATGACGTCGCCCCCCTTCGAAGATGCCCGCTTCCTCCTACAACAGCAGCAGCAGTCAGCGTTAAACACAACTTGCCAGCTTCCTGCAAAGCTCCTGTTCTGGGACTTGAACACGTCGACCAACCTCGGAGCCTCCTGCTCGCTGCCGCGCTCGTCCAGCTGCTGGTCGGAGTGGTAGTACTTGATGTGGTAGTGCAGCAGGCTCGCCTTCCTGAACGACTTGGTGCAGCCCGCTGCGGGACACTTGAAGGGGTTGTGGTCCAGCTCAATGGAGAGAATGGGAGGGGGCTGGTTCTTTATCACCCTGTACACTGAGAGAGGAAAGCAGGGAGGGAGGTACCGGCGGAGGACAAGTGCCAAAGAGCGCGTTTCTGAATGGTGGAAGTGTAAAGAGCAGGTCTGGATATTAAACCTCAATACTGTTTCTGGTTCTGACCAAGACACGCCTGCGCAGCAGAAGTGAGTATCACACGTCTGGTCAGATTCATCATTTTGTTTATACGTTCTTTGATCACATGGTTACTGGTTTAAAATCCACAAGTTTGCCAATTTTAGATTCAATTTAATTCTTTCACAGTTGCAAATGACATTTAATATTTCAAGAGCTTTGGCTTCTTCAGCTAAACGTTGTCGGAAAACGTGTTTATGTAACACTTGAAGTAGGTTTAAACGGTGTTAGAGAGCGGGTGTGGGAACGTGTGCTTGTAAGGGACAAACGCATGTGTCTTACAGCACGTCAGCCCTCAGTTTGAATTGTAGCTGCAGTGTGTGTGTGTGTGTGTGTGTGTGTGTGTGTGTTTTGTATAGTTTGAGTGACGTGCGACGGCTCTTACATGGTTCTCTGCTGAATTTGTGCGTGGTGGGCAGGTGGGCCTGACGCTTCAACAGGACGTCTGAGGGAGACGGAGAAGGACAAAGATGGAGGTGAAACAACAGAGAGAGAGCATGCTTTCATAGGAGCACTATCAGCTACTTAAACATAAACACCAGTTGCAGGTATGACAACAGTGTATTGGCCCAAATACAGGGCGAGTTTTTGTTTTCTCTCTCTCGGAAACTCCACTTGAAAAGTTGAGCCGTCTTTATTTTATATTATTACGTTCCGTCTCTGAATCTGTCTCAGGTGGAGGATGGTTATTAAAATTCCACAGGTTCATGCGGACTCTCTATGAGAGGGGTAAATGGTTTTGGAAATACGTGTAGGGTAACGTTTGTTACATTTGATGTGTTTCATTAAATAAACTCGTCATAAAAACGTGAATTCGTTTTAAGTGAATTGTTTTCAGGCTGCAATCTGAACGCTGCCAACAGTTGGATCGCTACAGACTGGAGGCCGACCGATATATTGTCATCTTTTAATATATCGGCATCGGCCGATATCCGTATTTAGCAGCGGCAGATTTAAAGTCAGGCGCGTCCGCGGGCAGCCCCGTGTTGTTGGTGCGGTGGAACGTGCTGCTGCCGCGTGTGAAGGACCCCGAGCCAGAAGGAGCGTGGGCCGAGAAAGAACCATCCGTTTTGGAACAGAACCATGGCAAAATGAACCGAAATAATATTTTATGGTCGCGCTAGCTTCCCTGTCCTCTCCTGCGGGTGTTTGACCCGAGGGTGGGCTGGCAGCGGAGCACAGAGGCCCGGGTGAAGTGAACGTTTCACTCGAGGGGATGAAAACGCGAGTAAAAAGTAGAAAAATGAGTGCCCTTCGATCAAACAGTTTGTAGAGTTAGATTCCAGCGGTGGCTGCGTAGGATTGTTTCCGACTCGTGTGATCCAAACATTTCCAATCGCTCCAGACTGTCAGAGAACATTGAAAAACGATACTGTGGATGTAATCATTTCCAAACTGCACAATGTTTTTATCTAGCGAAATATTAGTTGTTTGCGTTTAGCCTTGCCAAAAACAACATTTACGCCCAAGGTTATTATTATTATTATTATTTCATCATTATTTTAGCCTGCTGCCTACGTGTCTTCATGTTGACAAAACTGACGATTTATATTTATTAAAGAAGGTTGATTTAATAATAAAAAACTAATTTAAGCCGACAAATCACTTTATTCAGATGTTTGTTGAGGAAATTATCATTTGTTTAGTGTCCTCCATTCACAATAATGGAGGATGAGCACTAAGGCTGTTTTCCCGCGATAATGTGAACATGGCTCTACTCTTCCTTCGGTCTCTCTAGTTTCCTTCTTCTCCACACGTTAATGAAGCGGAGTCAACAAGCCTTTGGCTTAGCGCACATATAAGGATGCATCTTTGCCTAAGAGTCTCGCCACCCAGAGCATCTGCTCGTATCTAATCACATCTTTGCGTCGCCTCAGCCGTGACGGAGCAGCGGGATCTGAGATTCTCTGGCGTTTACCTCTGTCGACGTGGGCGGGGTTAGCGGGAGCTGGCTGGGTGGAGTCAGCTGTGATTGGCTCATTCTGAGCTCCGCTGCTTCTACCTGGGGGCAAATCACATGCATTAGCAACAGGACGGTAGACAATAAAAGCCTTAAAGAGTCCCGTACACCGATCAGCTTAAAGGCCGTTGATCGATTGTATCAGTGACAGGTGTTCAGACCCTCTATGTTAACAGAGACTTGGTGCTGGGGGTCAGAGGTCATGTAACCTACTGTCATCGGTTTTCTTCTTTGCTGGTGGATGGGAGGATGAAGGTCCTGCTTTCCTCTTCCTCTCCTCCTCCTCAGCTGCTTCTTTCTCCTCCGATGTCGCCTTCTCCTCCATTACCTCTCCCTCCTCCTCCTTCTTCTCCTCCTCCTCCTCCTGTCTCTCTCCACCCTCCTCCTCCTCCTCCTCCTCCTCGCTCTCCCCTTCCTCCCATCCCTCGCTTCCCACCGCACTCTTCTCAGATCTGGACCGCTGTGTCACCACGCACACACAAAACAAACAAAAGCAACGCTTAGGATCAAAGGAGTTGTGGCTGGTGAAGCCAATCAGATGAGGGGCCAATGGGAGTGCAGTATTTCTTACTTCCTGGAAGGGTTTGACCTTGGTGGGCTTCACAGTCCGAACCACCCCATCATAGAAACGCACTGTGTAGGAGTCTGACACACACACACACACACACACACACACACACACACACACACACACACACACACACACACACACACACACACACACACACACACACACACACACACACACACACACACACACACACACACACACACACACACACACACACACACACACACACACACACACACACACACACACACAGTTTAAGCAGTTGGAAGCATTTGATCAAGTTTCTTCAACATTTGATCCAGTTCAGTAACAACACGATTACAGCTGTGCGCTCTGCTCTCCGAGTCTCCGGTTCCCGAGTCATTTAATCACCAGATTTGTTCCATTTCGTTTGACTTTGGTTTTGGTTTTGTTTGCAGCATAAAAGCAGGTAACAGAAGTGAAACAGAGTGTGACAGAACAGGCAAAGAAGCTCAAGGTTAAACCGTGGACCTTCGCAGCAAACCCGAGATATAAAAATAATAATAGGAATGCAGAGTTCACCACCGACAGCTATTTGGGTTCTCCTGCACGACTCAAAAGCACCACGTTTCAGGTGTTTTTGTTGCGTGAAGCTTCGGGCTCGGTTTGGACGTAATTTATTAAGAAGTTTCTCTCTTTTTTTCTTCTGACTGTGCCGACCATCCAATAAATATGCAACGGCCACTGTGGCGAAGGAAAGACGCCAAGGTGCATTCGCCTGGCGAACCAGTGGTCAGTGATGGATGAGAGACAGGAAAAATAAATTTGGCAGTTTGGAGTTTGAGTCTCAGTTTTAGAACCGTGCGGAACTTTAGTGAAAATGTGTTTTTCCCTTAAATCTCTCCTCAGAAAACATCCTGCTGCACCAACAATGACCAAGTACAGAAGGGCTCGTTATCACCTAGTGCTGAGTCAGTTTTGGTCTATAAAATCTTTAAAAATACCCATCAAAATGTCCCAAAGTCCGAGGTGACGTCTTCTAACGATTATTCGAATCCACCGATCAGTTTGATAGTCAATTAATCGTTTTGAGTCATTTTCTGGAAGAAAAAAATGTCAAAATTCTCTGAGTTCAGCTTCTCAAACGTAACATCTGGTTTTTTCCCTCAAATCTCTGACAGGAAACCGAACACCAAAACAAGATATTTGAGGACGTCACCTTTGGGCTTTTTATGACGTGGAGAAAATGAGAAAAGGATTAATCAATAATGAAAATAATCGTTAGTTGCAGCCCTAACGTCTTCAAATGCCTCATGTTGTCTGAACAAAAGTCCAAATATTCAATTTAAAGCAGCAGAAGAAGCCTGATAAATGCCTGAAAAGATGAAACAATCGTCACAACAGTTTCCTGCGGATCGGCTAATCAATTAATCAGCTAATTGTTTACCGCAGCATTAACACCAGGTGTGAAAGGTGAAATGGAGCCTCACCGTCCCTGTTGACCCTGAGGATTTTGGCCGGGTAGAAACGACAATCTGTCCAGCAGGCCAGAACCTTCATACCTGAAACAAACACCTGAGACAGAGAGAAGGAAACAAAGTGAACAGAGAGGAAGTGGAGCGAAGACCGACACAATGACTGCACCACTGTTGAAATGTAGCCAGGACACGCGTGCACCGTACGCACACTGTACCTGCTGCGAACACGGGGGATTCAGGCCCTGCCGCCTCAGGCTGACTCGCTCCAGCGGCCGCAGGTACGGCGAGCTCCAGTGAAACCACTCATCGTGGCGACGGCTCCACCGACGGTAGTGGATCAGCACCTGCTCTGTGTCGTAGTCGATTTTCTCGATCGTGGCTGCGTACCTGACGGCGTGACAACACGAAGCAGGGTCAGAAATGTCGTCTGAAGAAAAAGTGAGCGGAGCTCGATTGAAAAACAAAAGATATTCAAGCCTTAGAGTGTATAACTCCAGTTAAAGGGTAACTGCACCCTCAAATCTGGCTAAAACCCTCTCTCCCGGCATGTTTTTAAAAATGCATGGCTCTGCTACGAGAGGCTCTCCGGACTGTGTTTCTGTGGGGGAGTGCCAAGACGTAGCCGTAGCCATGCGGTTAATCGCAGCTAAGGTTACTGTTCGTCAGTAAATACTCTATGCCAACAGTAGAATCTAACTACACTCACTAATACTCCTCTCCACGGTCTGCAGAGTCAGGAGACGTTGGTTTTATAGGGGGGGGGGCAGGTTGGTTGGTTGGTGACGAAAGCTGGGTTTCAACCTGTAGAGGGCGGTCGCTGTGCATATTTATAAACACAATATGTAGAATGCTTTGCACTCAAATGTCAAGATTTGGACCTGAGTCCATCAACAGCACTACCGAACGCCCCCATGGCACGGTTTTCATCTGAAACAAGTGGGGTTTGGTTACTCTTTAACAACGACTTAAGCAAGACACATACTTTTAAACAGCATGATACTTCTGGGGGAGATGTCTCTGAATACTCCAGATTATTTGTTCTTATTGTGTGTGTGCGAGTGTGTGGGGTCCAGACCAGTTCTTGTGGCGGTCTCGGGCTTCTAGCTGAGCTCCGACCTCAAAGGTGATTCCTGACCTGTCCGGAGGAGTCTTCATCTGGCGGAAACAAGAGACACGATGACTCCAGTACATTTACTGTTAATAATGAATTACTTGGACCCCCCCCCCATTTCTCAGGAAAAGCTCCAGGTAACTTCGTCACAAACATTTACCACACTGCACAGTTCATGCTACGGTGCGCGGAGTCATTTGCAATTTTCAAACCCTCAAACTGTGTCCGTTTGTTTGAGCCTGAACCAGAGTTTGATTGTTCAGAATCTCATGTGCCCCCTTTAGCCGTCATGCTAATGCTTCTGTATTTAAGTTAAGACCTTTGTCAACACGGCGGCTGTGTCAGCAAAATACGGAACAATGCTATCTTTGCAGCCTTTGTGATGTTTTTTTTAGGTGGCGTAAATACCCAAACGCGCTGCAATGCACGAATGCTGTCCACGCATCTGTGGGGCGTTTCACCTCTTTGTTTGTCCAAATCGGTCCCGTAGAGCCACGAGCGGCGCCGCGAACGACGCATCCCCTCATTGTTGTAATTCTCTGAGGGCCTGCGGACAGAGCTCTCACTGCTGCGAGCTGTGGCTGAATCCAGACGTCTGAACCTCCCGACACTTGCAGACTCGCCGACAGATTCCTGCGAACATGCCTGTTCAGTCTGCAAGCGTCAAGGCCTGTCCAAATGTGCAGGAGCCATATATACCATGTGTACTGTTCCTCCGAGCACTAAGGGGGGGGGGGGGGATTCAAGTTCACGCCAGTAATCCCTGGGGTTGCTAATGCAACAGTTTTTGACCGTGCGTGGACCACAACGTTTGGCTAGTGTTTTGTGTTGAAACATATAGGAAGTGACGGACACTATGCGCACGTCAGAAAACAAACGCATTTCGAAAGGAAAAACAAGAGGAAAACAAGTACGTGTTGGCCGTTGTACGTGGTCAATGCTGTTCCCATGGAGATCAACAACCGATACAAGCCTTGTATAATGTCTGGTGGTTTGATTGATGCAGTTAAAGGAATCTATGCACATTTTCCAGCCCTGGAGGAATCATAAAAAGCTTTTAGCTCGAGCTATAAAAATAATTTCAAGCAAGTATATATATATAGTACGTGTGTGTATTTGTATATATATATGTTTGTGTATAATTATTATGTGTAATGTATGTGTATGGATATATTTGTATATATGGGAGATAAGCAATTATATATTATTGTTTATTTTTTAAAGGGATTTTTACGAGTACACGCCTGAACTGTTCAGCCCTACTGGCCGACAGCCGCGGCTAACGTGCAGGACTTAGTCACTACAGTGGAAGAAATTGACCCTAAAAAGGCGATTTCCATTTCAACTTCGTTAGAAATTAGCTCAAATCCGGACACATTTCAAACTCAAAAATCACGTTTTGCTATTTCATTCTCAGGTTTAGGTTGTCTGCTAATGTTAAAACCATTAAATGTCATCATTGTTTGTCAGTGAAGTTATCATTTTCACTTTAATTTTGGCAATAATCACGCATTTTTACACTTCATGTGCATGCACTCGGAAAACTTGACCAGTTGCATGTTGTCGTTATTATTAAAATAAAATAAACATTTTTTTTGATTGTTTCTTTTTAATATTTATTTTATTATTCATAACATCCACAGAGTGTCAACTTCAGACACGGTTATCTCTGTTTGCAGCAGGATGCACCCCCTCCCCCAAGACGCGCGCGACTGGTGACAGCTGTTACAGATGACGTCGCGAGCGCGCGCATCGGCTTCCATCTTCTTCGTCCTATTTTTTATTTTTTTTAAAGAAGTTTTCAAACATAATGGAAATAAACGCGGAGCCGCGCTTCAAGCAGCAGGGGTGGGGCTGTTTTTAATTTCAAAAACAGGACTGAGACGATGTAAGAGTTGTGTCCGGGAAGTTACTTTACGTCTGCTGCACGTTAACGTTACGTGGTGACAGCTTACAGGACGTCGCTAATGTCTCCCGAGGTAACAGTTGCAGCCGAACTTTTTTCAGTTTAGTTTTTCAAACACTTCCACACGCGTAGGCTGAGTTACGAGGGGCTATCCGTGCGCAGTACTACGTCAACTCAAGCAGTGCGTAACAAATGAAAAGACGTTCGTACTTTTGACATTTCTGTTTCTGATCTGTCAGCGTCGTCCGTGAAGACGCCGATTGGCCGACAAGCCGCTGATGGCGCCTATTCGGAATGTTCATTGGGCGTCGTTGCGGTCAGTTGAAACGGAGCCCCGCCCCCGGGATCCACTTTGACAGTGGCTAAAATGCTAACGCTAGCTGCGTTAGCTTCAAAGAGCACACCGAGAAATAACACAGGACGAGACGCAAGACTCTTCTAAATTACGCGTTCGCAAACTACGCCTGCAGTGGGAAGGAGGCGACCAAACGTTTGAAGCTGTCCATTAAGCCTGTCCACTTAAATAAGAGCAGTTCTTCTCTCCATTGACTGTGAATAGGTAAGCTAACGCAGCTAACCGCTAGCCTCTGCTGGCGTTAACTAGCTCAGTCTGGAAAGTCACAGCGGATAAAAGCTTTATGTCGTGGAAGCGGGAACCTGCATGAGACTGTCCGCTCGCAGGTAATCAGGAGCGTTAAATGAGTATCACAAAAGCGTGTTTACCTCTCGCGCTGCCTGTGCGCTGCACTCTTCATACTGGAATGTCATTGGTCGCGGAGCGCATGCGCGAATAGAGGCGTTCAGCTGGTCTGCGTGCGTGTCTCAGTGTGCGGTGAAACTACCGCAGGACTGCGCGTTCGCCTCCTTCTCTTTGTTCAGTGAAGCGGAAATGTCCAAAGAAGACTGGGTTTATGCTCAATATTAAATGTCATAATTCACACACCGATACTGAGCTTTTTATTAAAAATAAAGGCTGATGGGAGGGCACCACCTTCGCACTAGAAAAACTGCATTCCCTGCTGAAAAAGACAATTGCAAAACAGAGCTGAACTTGCAGATGAAATGCCTTCACAGCTGGAAGCAGAAATCTCTGAGAGGCAGGATTGGCAGTTGGAAACGTTTGGTTGAAAAGTTCAAGTGAAGCACAAACGCCTTAAAGAGCGTTAACGTTTTTACATTTGAATTGTTTCCGTAGCTAAAGGGTGCAGAAACGCATCATCATCATAATAATAATAATAATGATAAATTGCAAAGCATTGCTGAAAGGAATTTCCAGAATTGGAAGCTGAACTGCGTCGCCTGAGGAAGCTCAGAGCTGAAAGACTCTGACGGAAGTTCTGCAACACCGCCAGCGGGTTTCACACCTGCTGGAACTGCTGCTGAGACACCCAGTGCAAATCCCCAAAGGTCCCCGCAAAGATAGCAACACGCCAGTCAGTGAGGCAGGGGCTGGAAAGTTAGGTAGGCCCCTGAAAGTTAGATAGTTGCAAGTTAGTTAGGTGCTTGGAAGTTAGTTAGTTGCTTGGAAGTTAGTAAGTTAGGTGCTTGAAAGTTAGTTAGGTGCTCGTGCGACCCCACTAGCGACTCCCAGAGGGGGTCATCTGTTGTACGCTTGTAAAGCGCTTTGAGGCAAGTTGTGATTTCTGACATTGGGCTGTATAAATGAAACTGAACTGAACTGAGTGTTCATTACACTTCACTGTTTGACAGTTGGGGGGCTACAAAGTGAAAGTATTTGTCCTGCAGGGGGGCTGGTGGAAGTAAAAACAAATAATGGTAATGGATTATAAAATCTGTGTGCACTTATGGACTAACATAACTAAACTTTAACAGCACAGACGTATACAGAGAATTCACGTCCAGGCGGGACCTAAAGAAACCTTTACAGACTCCACAATACCTCTGACTGTCTTTACCATATGAACCTTCGCTGGTCACCTGGTCTGCAAACTGGTCCCAGAACTGTTCCAATCTGATCCCGGAGAAGCAGCGTTCAGGGGCTTTATTTTGCAGCAGATCAAGTTGATTCAGACTCTGAAGTCTGACGCATTCTGCTGCTGGAAGACTAGAGAGGCGCCATCCAAGCACAGTCCATTTACCCTTTATTTTCACATTTGGTGGAGACGAGTCAGTGGTTGATTAGAGAATCACCTAACGCAGACGTACTGTATAACAAAGACACCACACACCTGCCTAAAGACTTGTAAATCATCCCCGACAGAAAAGCATCTGCATGTGTAAAATCCACACTTCTGCGTAGCGCATTTAAAAAAGAAGGCCGGCGTCGGGCTCAGCTGAGCAGGTGAGGGGCCAATCGGGGGTCTTGTTTCAGCTTCCGATCAAGAGCGCTGCACTTCTGAGGAGCTGTTTCCTTGTGCCTGGGAAAAACACACGCACACGCACACGCACACCTATTTGGACAAAGAATTTTCTGTTGGGCCAAAACATTTCCTATTCATTTTCTGCAGTAACAGCTAGCGAAGCAACGATTCTGCATTGTTATATAACTGTAAAAAATAAATTAAGGCTAATTTTATTTTGTCGATTGGAAAATACTGATGATCTGTGTGTGTGTGTGTGTGTGTGTGTGTGTGTGTGTGTGAGTACGTACATGCTGAGCCGTTTCTTGGCGACTTGTATTCGCAGTGTTTTCTCGGTGCAGTAGTTCTGGTACTCTTCCTCCTCTGTCTTCGTCATGTTGAGCTGGTTCGTCTGGTACCACAGCTGTTTCCTCTGCAGCTCCTGGGTCTCCTACGCACGGGTTTTTGTGAACATGTCCGCAGAATTTTGCTAAGTTGTAGAGCCTCTAAATAAAACAGAACTACATCTTGCATGTACTGCAGTTCTCCTGCATTTAGTTGGTTCTTTCTGTGGGTGTAGAAACTCCAAACATACATAATATGCACATACCATGTCTCCATAAACTCTGGTATATTCATCCTTCAGATAGACACAATGCAGTAGATACAACCAACGGAGCATTGCATAGGAGACCATGTGACTTGGATAGACGTAACACCCTGTCTCAGTTTTTTGGTTCGCTCCACCGTGCACACTTTATTATTTCTACAATATTTTTTGTATCTTTTTAAGTGTATGCCTGCGCTGAATGGCTGTGCAGGGAAAACGCGGTGGCAGACGCTGCCGGATGCTGGGACGTGTTTTTGTTTCTCACCGCTGAATCCGGCTCCCTCTGGATGGCGTCCTCGCCACAAATACTAATGAGGGTCTCCCCTGATCTTTTTTACAGGACCGGTTGCCCTGCTCCATACAGATGCAGTAGTAAACTGCTTACTGTTGTGTTTGCCTGAGTAATCATCATTGGTATCACCCTCCGAGCACAAATGTAGCTCCAGGAACCCGTCTACGAAGCGGGCGGAGATTAGAGCCAACGAAAGCAGAACCTGTGGAAACGGCTACGAGGTACATCACATTTCGTGGAGTTCCTGCAGTGGAAAAGGGCTATAATATACATCATGAGTGAACTTGTACCTTTTCGTAGCGTTCCTGAATGAGGTTGGCGTGCTCCACCAGTCTCTGCTTAAACTCGGCCAAACAGTCGCGGTGCAGCTGCTTGGCATCCTCGGCGCTCAGCGTCTCCGTGTTGCCCAGCCGGACCAGGAAGGGAGCCAGGACGTCCTTCTCCTTCTCCTGCAGCCACCTCTGCTCCTCCGCAGCCAGACGCTCCTGCAACGGCAGAGAAATGGCCGACACAAGATGGCACCGACACGAGCGTTTGGCTTTCCTACAGATGTGTGAATTTTGTGGCTATTTAAAATGAATGCTGTATATGTGAATTATTCAGCGGGCGGGTAAGTAGAATAACAGGAAAGATGGGGTAGGTCAGGGCAGCGTAGGTTGGGAGTAAATAGGGTAACTGTCTGGACGTCATCGTGGGGATCTGACACAGCTACGTTACAGCTTCAGCGTGTCTTTGTCTCACCAGTTCCCGTCTCCGGCCGCGGGCCCTGGAAGCTCCTGCTGTCGTCCACGGGGAGAAGTGAAGCTGAACGTTTTCCTCCTCCTGCTCTCTGCAGGCCACGATGTCTCGCACCTACTCGCACAGAAGTGGAGGAAGAAGCATCCTCATCCTCAGCTTAAGTGAAAGTAGCATCAGGACGACTTGGAAAATAAAGTGAGGCGTCATGGAACCTTCCAAGGTTTCCCAGGGAACCTTAACGGGGAAACGTTTGACTGAAGGACTTGGGGAGGACCGCCTAAATTAGAGGTTCTGAAGGTTTTTGGATGCAGGGACCGGCAAGCCAGGAAAGAGTGGTCTTGTGGACCGGTGGGGGTGGGGGTTAAGCCGGGCTCACACTACAGGATTTTCGGGCTGATTTATGTCTGATTCCCCCCTCCTGAAATCTGGTCTGGGACCGTAGTCGGGACCGATTTTCGGCCCAGATTATCTGGTGCTGTGGGGGGTTTACAGATCCAACTTTAAGCCCCCCAACCTGCTCGCAGTCACAATAGCCAATGAGAGAGTCAATTCTACAAGGACACTGTGACACTGACGGTGTTGCCAAGCAACGGTAAACATTCCAGCCCTCGAGGCTAACTTTAGCTAGCATACTAGCTCCTGTGGAGACTTGACAACCTGTGTGGACCGCGTCTCCCCAAACATTTCCTCACCCAGACTCCTGCTTTTGTTTCTTCTCAATGCAAATCGTTAACGTTACCAAAGCACGTTGTCGCTCCATGTCTTTTTGTTTACGTCTGCTTCCCCGGGAGATCACGTCAGATCACGCAAGGTGGGGCATCGCTCCCTCGGGCCCGATAATCTTAATAACATCCTGTAGTGTGTGATGCGCCATTATTTTCAAGTCTTGAAGCGTGTTTGAGATTAGAGAGAAGAAAGCTGTGGAGGTTCTCCGTAAGTGTGTGCTGCAACATGAGTTCAAAAGGGGTTGGGATTTTACAACCCCTGTAGGGTGAGCCTGCCTTTAGACCGGACTGAGTCCACTTTAGATGTTCTGAGTATACAATTGGTCATTACGAATGATTAAACGATTCATATACATACATATCATCGTAGCTGACGTAGTATGTATAATGGTGAATAGGGCAGATTTAGCATTTGAAAGGATGTTACATCTTTTTTTGCATTTGTGTACAGAAATAAAGCATTAATGTAGTTTGCAGTCGCTTTCCGTCCATCTATATTGTTATTACATTAATTATATGCTTTCTCTGATTTACCTTTTTACAAAATCTTTTTGTTTCCCTATTATTTCATCCTTATTTATATCTTTTTATAATGTGTATTTATATTATATAAAACTACATTTGAATTTGTTAATGTCACATTTTAATGGCTACTAGAGCTATTACAGATTTCACACGACCTTTTAAAAATCTAAATCACATGTGTTTTGCAGACTCACGTGTCACTGAGTACAATGTTAAGATGTTCTTAGAAGCAGGGTAAACCTTTGCGTCCGATTGGCTCTTCCTGCTCTAAACATACATGAAGCTTGATAAATATGGGAGGGGATTCTGTTATTCCAGGTGATACTGAGGACGTGGTTACCTCTTTCCTAGACTTTTTGATTTGGAGAACCACCTCCTCCTCTTCCTTCATCAGGGCCCCCAGCATCTCGTACAGAGTCTGGGTCTTAAGAGGCTTCTCAGATGGATCCACCTGAACCCCCCCCCCACACACACACACACACAAACAGATGCTCACAGACACAAAGGAGAGACATCGGAGACTTTCGGTTTGAAAGGCTGTGACATCTACCGTATATCTTACTGTGTGTCTGTTGTCCGTACCTGGAAGCTGGAGACCAAGTCCTCAGCCTTCATTGTTTTCGTCGACTCTCGTGGTTTGATGAAGCTCCTCTTTGAAGGGATGAATCGATGATCCTCTAGGTGATAGGTCAGCTCGATCTTTCTTCGAGCCAGTAGGAACACTCGCTGGGCCACGTCTTCGTTGGGCGTTTTGGATGTGTTCCTGTGGAAACGCTCCACCACTTTCTGTTCGCACACACACACGGGGCACATAAGCAGCCTGTGTAGCTTAAAAAGTCGGTCGAGACGAGACAATTTAACCCACACTTGAATACAAAATGAAGGAAATAGACAACAAATCCATCTACGTGTCCCCGTCAGATCTCATCCTACCGCAGCAACAAAAGCTTCTCCTCTCACCCATCCCCGACCTACGGGTCCAGCGGCTGCTGATGAGGTTTACAACCGACTTCATCATCTTACTGCTTACATCTAAAGCCCACACCGCGATGCTCTACATTATATCACAAACACGCGTTAGCTCGATATAACCCAAAGGGATGTCTTCTGGAGTCTACTGGCAGTATCTTTAACACGGAGTATCTTTAACCTGAAGGTGACCTGGCTGAGCTGGTGAATGAGGACTTCTCAGCTGTGGTGCTCCTGGCCTGAGAACTGCAGTAATGCTAAGCCTGTCTCCTGTCTAAAGCCTGTTTTTATTCACTCCTTGATATACTTTATAAAATGTCAAATATCAATGTTTATTTGACGGTAAAACGGCCCCACTGTGAATTTGTTCTCTTCTGGTTTAGATACTTTTATCTGTAGCGGTTTGTCCACATCCGGTTCTGAAAACTGGTCGGGTCGATTGAAGACGACATGCCGGTAGTAGAGGAAGTCAGCCCGGCCCTCGAAGATCTCCGTGATTTCACCTGGCGACTCCACCCGCCGCACCAGATCGTCAACACGAGCACTGCTGAACTCCATCTCGCGCTCAGTGTCTGCGCTCGGGGACGTGTACCTGTGGACTGAGCAAAACAAGAGTACCATCATTCCGGAGACGGACGCAACAACATTTAAGATTCCTGTTTCCCCTTTAAAACTCTGCTTTTTCAAAGCCATCTTTTCTTGACTGTCATTAAACGTATGTTCAAATTAGTTCGTATTTTTCCAATTCATCACGACAACGAATACCACAACACATGAAGTGAGAGGAGGGTGTGCAAAGGATTCTTTGTCTGTTTTTTTTAATATTACCACTGGGGGGGTGCCAAAGTCAGACATTTTCAAATTCTGCACACCGTGGCTTTAAATTCCCACTGAGCATTGTCTTATAATTAATAACGAATAATTAAATGTTCTTTGTTAATGTGATAGTTAATTTAAGATCCTCCTGTTTGAAAGAATCTGTTCAGGATTTTGTTTTAGCAAAAACCTCTATTTACAGGTCACGGTCACGGCAGTAGGTGTGCGCAAAAGGTTTTGCCCCTTTTTTTTTTCCAAAGACATTGTTGTACTTTACTGTTTTGTTCCCACGAGAAATTAATCTGTACACGGCGGACATCGAACCCAAAACTTGGAATGCCACTTCCAATTAAACGTCAAGAGAAAGCAAAATGTTATTCAAAACATTTAATATTTACTTTTGGTTTCGTTTCCCAAGATCCTCCTGGAGCTGTTACCCCCACATCCGTAATTTAAATCTTTTTTTTTTTAGCAACTACAAAACCTGCTTAGAACGATCAGTTTGTGGAATTGGGGCACAGCAAATGGTTTTTAAGCGCTCACAAACAAGGAGGACGGATGAAGGAATAACAACAGGAGGAAAGAATCTAAATTTGATCCTAAATAAAACAACCGTTATGAAGATTTAAAGATGCGACACACTTTGCCGTGCCCTCCTGCGCGGGTAGTCGGGGGGCTCGGCTCAGAGTTCTGTTTCTATGTCGCGCTTTAGGCCAGTTAAAATGTGTCTTTGGCGATGTGAGGTTTGAACTGGACCGCAGCAGAAAGCTGATTTACACAAAAGGTGGAAACGTCTTCCGCGTGTGAAGCGCTCGGCGGTGAAGCTGTCGACCTTGTTGACCTCCCGCTCCTCCAGGCGGTCGTTTCTGTGTTGATACCACTCCTTCACCGTGGCGACCTCGGTGCCTTCAACACACACACACAAACGCAATCAAATGACATAAACCTAAATCACCACACGTTTAGTGCTCTGTTGTTACACTCTACTTGTACCAACCACACTGAAGACTTTTTTCAGACCTGTAGGGACTATGGTCAGAACACCCTAAAAGCCGCTTGCCTCCTTGTGTTTCTTCTCCACATAGTGACAGAAAAAAGCGCTGATTTATTTTTGAACAGTCAAACGTGTCTCTTCGTCAACACTCACGGCCCCGGTCTTTGAATGCAGTCAGTCGCGTGACCAGGCCGTCTGACTGCAGGTACGGTGCAAACGTCTCCAGCTTTGCTTTTCTGTAGTGGGTCTCCTTCTTCCCTCCCGGCCGGCGGGTCTCCAGGTCTGAATTAGAAAGGAGAGGAAGCGGCCGTTTGTGGAGGTTTTACAGGGTCGGGTGCTTGCTTTTGTGTTTTTCTCTTGATGCTTTAATGTTTTGTCAGTTTTTGGGCTGAAGAAATCTCGTCTTGACACGTCCATCTTTATAGATGTGATGACAAATAAACACGAAGTTGACCTTGAAAACAAACAGGCCAAGAGCGCACAGGATCACACTGCACCATCAGAGAAACAGTGCTCATGCGGAGTTGCTGTACCTTTTTTTGAGATGGTGAGGTAACTGACCCAGGATCGTGGCATCTCAAACACTCGGGGCTCCTCCTCCTCCTCCTCCTCCTCCTCCTCCTTCAAAACAAACAACAGCACATTGTTGGGTTTTAAATGAACTTCAGTCATGGTAAAATCATGTTTCAGTGTCAACGCAAGTGTGTCATTTAGCTGTGACTATAGTAAATCGTGGCACTATTTTCTTCCTTCCAACCCAGGGTGGACTTTTTAATGAAGCCACCCTTGTTAGTCTTTCTTTTCTGGGCTGCTGTGTCACCAAAATAATAATTAAATAGCTGAATTGAATAAACAGCTGAAAACATCCTGTAAGAAGAAGCAGAGGCAGGTCTAGCATCATTATTCACAAAAAAAACCTGGTTTCAAAACTTTTCTTTCTTATTCCATTCAGGTTCTTTATGTGCACATTTTAAATGGGCAGACAAGGTGGGAACAAGTAAAAATTCTTTTCAATACTTTCTGACTTCCCAACCCTGTCTGTGGTTCTCAGCTTCCAGCCCATCTGTTCCAACTGAAGACGTAAATCTCCTCACATATAAGGGGCAGTAATTTGCTAAAACAGCTGCTCACCGTGGCAGCAGGACGGTGTGTGTGTGTGTGTGTGTGTGTGGGACTGAGTCTGAATAAACTCCAGAGTGTGTGTTCGTGCTGATGGAGGAGCAGCAGCGAGGCTCACTGAGGTGTTTTTAACGGTTTCTGGGCGACAGCGGAGCTCCGAGGCCCAGAGGAAGGAGACCCATCAGGCTGTGACACTCACTCAGGACCCGTTAGTGGAGACACTCGCTGCTGCGTTTGGTCTTTTTTTTTTTTATTTCCAGTTGAATTGCTTACAATTGATTGTAAACATTTCAAAATATGCGTCTATTTCTATTAAAATACTTTCCTTGGGAGTGGGTGTTCGCTCTCTTTCATTCACTATGTGACATTTAATCATTTCTCATTTGGAGAGTAAACAAAATTTATCTTCTAATTTTTTTAAATTAGTTTAAAATTCCCCCCTCAAACATTTGCTCTATTGTAATATGTCCTTTCTCCGCCCACTCCCTAAACCCAGCGTCCAGTTTACCTTGCAGAAAATCCACATTCTTTGCACTCTTCTTTGCTCTTGATATTATTAAAGGTGCTTCCACCCTTTTTTTCTCACCAGTGACCAGACTTTCTGGGTGCAAGTTTTCTCCTGCTTTTTTGCTCCAAAAATGGCAGCGTCTCAAGAGGCATCAAAACAAGTGGACATTCATTTTTTTCTCATCCCAGTCACTTTGTCTCCTCCATAATAATATAATAGTAATATCATTTCAAACTGGGGAGAATAAGGCCTTCAAATTTTTTGGGTAAGCTAACAGCAGTTTAATCCTAGTTTTCCTGTTCTGCCATATAAATGTGGAAATACACTTATCAAGCATTGTGAAGACTGATGGGTGGTTTTGGTCTTTAAAAGGGATTTATTCACAAAAAAAAAATATCGGTGGCCTTATCCTTAAAGGTGTTTGCCTGCTGCCCTACCTGCTTTAGCCCTACCTGCTCTGCTGCTGATTCTTGCTTTTAAGTCTAAATATCCGGTACCAGAACTTCTACATAAGGTGAGGGTAGAAACACACACATACACAAAACATATGCGTACATACACACAGAGAAAAACGCACGTACACACCTCCTCATCATTGTTGATTTTGCTCATCTTACTCTCCCTTTTCCCCAAGACATCGAGAATCATCTGCTTTTTGCTGACGGCACCGTACAAGACTGGCTCCCACATCTTTAAGTCTTCCAGGTCATACAGCATATCCTACACACACACACACAAGCAGATACACAGAAAACAGGCACATACTTTTAGTCTAGTCTATGTATTTATTCTTAATGACTGTTTTTTTTCTTTACCCTTACTGTCAGTAGACATCCGTTGCCTGTATTGATTCGGACTCTAACAGCATATTATGTCTGCAGTTTGTCGTGGACTCACAGCGCAGCCGTTCCTGCAGTCCTGCATGTTGACATAGTAGTTGAGATCGTTCCACACGCTCTCGATGCCCAGGAAGTTGTCATCGTCGGTGGTGTAGCTGTTCCCGGTCAGAGGGTCGATGAAGAAGTTCTCCTGGACGCTCCGACTCCCTGACAGCACCAGCACCCAACAGTGCACCCGCAGCCCTCGCAGGGGGTCCGCAGGCGGCTGATCACTCTCCTGCCCATAAAGGCAAAGGAGAGGTCAAAGGTGAAAGGAGGGAGAGTAGGGGCAGAAGGGCTTAAGGGTTTGTGTGTTGTGATGATTTGTCAGAACAGAACTGGAACCTGCTGTTGCTCCACAATTGACTGACAGGACTTTCATTACAGGGACAATATTATTTAAAATATATCAGTGTTATGATCAACTGAGAAACACACAAAACTGTGATTTTCCATCCTTAACTCAAAACTTCAGCTACTGTGTGTGTATTTTAAGGTCTTACTTGTTACACGACACCACGAGTGGCTTCATTTGTGACCTGTTGTAGAACAATTTTTTGTTTGTTCCTGACGATAATATGCCACCTTTTCAGTGTGAATAATGAATCTACGAATGACAATCTGGGAATCTAATGAATGAGAATGTTTTAGTTACTATAGCACTAGAGCAGTTGCCAACGTTTGACAGTGATTTCCAGTCTTTCTCTGGTCAATGAACGGTTAAACGATGGTTGACCCCCGACTCTCACATGCAACATAGTGCAGAGTCCATTGATATTTTCATCAGTAAGGACCTTCTGTGTTCTGTTCCTACCGTTAAACTACAGCTGCAGCACCGTGTTGGTTTTACAGTAAAAAAGATCAGCTTACCTCCTGTTGTTTTTGTGTCTGAAGCAACGCAGCTTCGGCACCCTGTTTCTTCTCTTGCGGCATCAAAAAGCGACTCTTCAGCTTCCTCGGCGGTTTCACTGTGTATTTATTCTCCTGTGGCTCCTGCTCTGAGGTCCCACTCTGCACACACGAACACAAAGCACAACCAAGCAGACGCATTCACATCTGTGAGTCAACGATCTGCCTGCCTGTGGGCTGCGGGAGGAAAACCCCCGCGTACAAGCCGTTTTCATGAACAGTAGGTGCACAGCAACGTACAAGGAGCAGCGCTTACCTTGACCTCAGTGTCCAGCAGGGGGCACTCCTGCTGGCTCTGGTCGAGCAGACACATCTCTTTGACGGCGTAGCCGCTGACGCAGTAGGCGTCGTAGTGGGCGCCGAGCAGCAGGCTGCACAGCAGGGTGGCGAATTCAAAGCATGTGGCTCTCTGACTCTGCAGCACCGAGGTGGAGGAGAACAGGTACCTGGGCTGGGACAGCAACACACACACACACCTTCACTGTCACTCGTACACACTGAAGACAAGCTGCATGTGTGTTTTTACTGTAGAGATGTGTATGTGAACACATGCATAGGAATTATGGGCTTGGCTGCGTTTCCAAGCTAGGTCTCCTCTGTTTTCTTATAGAGGCTTTATTTCATCCACCTTTCTGAACAGCTGAAACATGTTCCTGAGGTGTTCTGTCCATGTCCTAAGAGAATCTACTACTGTACCATCATTTTAAAGGGGCATTCCACTGATTTTACACAGAAAGATCAGTTTACTCGTCATAAACAGTCCAAATCAGCCTGTGAAAGCGGTTGTATATTGTCGAGTCTGAGAAAATTGATGACTGATGAGTTTCCCATTTGTAACAACTTAGATGTTGAGATGAACAGTATTTACAATTAGAAAGTGGCAGTTATGGTGACGATATGACCCCCATAACCCTCTCTGACACATCCATTAGCCACACTGGCATTGACTAGTGAGCAGAGGTCTTCTTCTACTCCAAACAAAAAGCCATTTGGCCAGTGGAACTAAGTGGATCAAGTTACTATCCCTGCACTTATGTTGTCTCTCTGACCAGGTCCACGGGGGGCTCCAAAGGGTCCAGAGACAGGAAGTTGGCCACAAAGGAGGCACAGCCCTCCCAGGTGAAAAGTTGAGGGTAGATTGTCGTTGTGGGCCGAAGAGTCATAGACACAAACTTCTGAATATCAGAAAAAAAACACAGGTATTAGACAGGGATACACAAAGTATATGGGCTGTTTAAAGAAATAAGGACTTGGTGGCACCCCCCCCCCCCCGTGTCTAGTAAGCTGAGTTGGACTGTTAGTGTTACCTTAACACCGTATTCGTTGACAGGGCAGAGCAGCAGTGGTTTGCGGTCGGGATACAAGTGTGAATACTGACGCTGGAAGTTGTCGGCGATGGCCAACAGTCGAATCTCGTCGGGGGAGTTAACCCTGTAGGCCTCAGGACACAGCTCGTCTGCCTCCAAGTTCAGGCTGGTGAAGGACAGCAGGTGAAGACAGTGATGAGGTCATCACACACTTTGATGTAATTAGATGCCAGATTATTTAAACAAGATCAGCTGTTTTTATTGTCAATCAGGCTTTTGTGAACTTATACACCAGCCATTTATAATTGGCCTGTAAAACTGTGCATTTTAAAAATCTGTACCCTGAGGGTGTCAGGTGGTCAGACTCTGGAACTGTTTTGGAACAATTATTAAGTTGTTCCTTCGAATTACAAACCACTCTCTCAAACTATTACTTAGTGAGGTCAGTGTACCTAATCGTAACTTCAAATTACTTCATTTCTTTCCTTCAAAAAAATGATTTTTGTCCAAAAATGACTAAATTATGCTCTCATATTACCTAATCCTACCCTCCCCTCTTTCTTCTGCATCCATCAGTATACATGAAGTGCTTGACAACGGAGTTCTTATGAATGTAATTGATGGAATCAACCAACTAGATAAATCAATTAGTCAACTGAAAGACAATGAAAATGCAACCTTCAGTTGTTCACGTAAGTTGTTTTTCAAGCAAACATTCCCCAAATTCTCTGTTTACAGCTTATCAAGTATGAAGAGTTGCTGTTTTTCTCTCTGTAATCATCGATCACTATTATAGAATTAAATGGCTGATCACAAAAATAATACTTAGATTAACTGATAATGAAAAGAATCGTTAGTTGCAGCCCTCATTGGCAGCACCATCAAAGTTTCGAAGGTAAAACAACCTGTTCATGAGTCATGAGTGCACATGTTCGTATTTTGAGGACATAAATTACTAATCCAAAGCAATATATTTAGGGCTGCGATTAACGGTTCTTTTCATTATCGATTAATCTGTCAGTCATTTTCTCGATTAATCAATTGTTTGGTCTAAAATTGGTCAGAAAATTGGGGAAAAAAGCCTCACTGACTCCCTGAGCACAAGTTTAAATAGCTTGTTTTGTTTCCCAAAAGGTCAAAAACCTGAAGCTAATTACTTTCCAATGATAAGAGACTTTACAACACCAGAAAATATTTCACGTTTGAGAAGTTGGAACCTGTGAATTTTTGTCATTTTTCCTTTAAAAAAAATGGCTTAATTGATTGTCAAAATGTTTTAATTCTACCAATCAAGCTGAGTTTGCAGAGTTCGCAGGGCGTTGGACTGAAGATCTGAAGGTCCCTGGTTGGAACCCGGGTCTCAGCAGCAGGCTGCGTTTTGGGAACACATTGTTAGAGCCTAACTGGGACATTTCTTCCTACATGATGTGTTCACTCTGGTTTCCTGCAACGGGAACAGGGACAGAGCTCCTGCCACTGCACCGTTGTACTCTTGGATGAAGAATTGGACACAGGCAGTGTTGTGCTCTTGTATGGCTTCAGCTTTTATTTCTATTCTCAACTTTAGTTGACATATTTATGTCCTTGTGCCGCTGCAACACCTGAATTTTCCCCCCTGGGGATCGATAAAGGAGTATCTTATCTTATCTTATCTTTTAGTCCTACATTTATTAATAGGTATATTGAGCGTGCCAATTAGTAATTTAAAGAAAGATTTGTAATTTGGCAGGACAAAGGACTGAGTTTCAACCCCCTGACATCTCCTGGCCTCCTTCAGTGTGTGTGGCGTGTTTATAAGTCGTGGATGCTCACAGAAGCTTCGTCGCCTCTTGGTCGTCGTCATCATCCTCCTCCTCCTCCTCCCGTGTCTCTCCACCTCTGACTTGCTCCTCGCTGTCTGACTCCAGTACAGTCTCCATCTTTTATTTTTTTTAAAAAGTATTAAATGTGCATGTGAGGTTGAACCGGCCGTCGCAAACACAGATCTCCTGATGGATCTGCACACAGTGAACCTGGCCAGCAGCTCGTTATGATGAATCACTACTGTCAATTTTGCATCTGTTTGTAAAACCTTTCCAGGTCGTCTCTCTCGTAAAGAAAAGCCACAGTGGGTATAAAGATGGTGTAGACATCACTGGTCCAAAGAGCAGCTACAGGACATTCAGTAACACATGCAGAATAAAATACTTACTGGGTACTGTGGCGAGCCCTGCTGTTGCCGATAGCAGGTCTTATCCTGGGACCAACATGTAAGAAGAAGATGGCAGGTTAGGCAACAAGGAAGGAGCAGCTTTGTGTTCAAGGGAGCCTTTATTTAAAATGAGCATATTTAGCCTTCATATTTATAACTTCTATCACCGTGTGTCCAAAATAATGCCACTTTCCTTTACGGGATGCTAAATGCAATGAACCTGGGGCATTAACACACAAAGTAGGCTGGAGAAACATCTTTAAAAACACTTGCTAATTATCGGAATAAATGACTTAATAACTGCGCAAACTGCGGCAGGTGAACTGAGCTAACGTTAGCGTTAGCTTCAGTTAGCTAACGTTAGAGGGGCGAACCGTGAAGTTAAAAGAAGATAGAAAAGAGTGGCTGGTCTACTGAAACTATTCAGATACTCCCTCAAACAGCACAGAGCGTCACTCACCCAGTCCGACAAAAAAGTAACGGGGCTTGTTTGGAGGACCTGTTCTGTTTAATTCGTTTATAACTTGGAGCGCTGCGATTACTCCGTGTCCATGGTAACAGCAGGACGCGATGACGTAATGAGACGTTGCCTGAACGTGCCCTCGGAGATAAAGAAACTTTTTTTTAAAACGCCGTAAAAACGCTCATCGACAAAACGGTGTGTGGGGGAGAAGTATTCAGATCCTTTAGGCAACTTAAATTACTAATACCAGGCCCGGTTCCTGACAGCTGTAGAGGGGTGGGCTGGCAGATGTTCTGGGAGGGAAACTGTGGAGATCAATTGAGAATTGCGTTAAAAAAAATCAATACAGATCGCCGTTCTCCGATTCTGCATAGACAACTAAACACATCGTAATTTACTAGATTTTCAGACAAAATGTTAATTGCTCATTTAAAAATATTTAATTTATTTGATGTTTTCTTTTTTAATCGTTTCTATGAATGTTTCAATGACACTCAAAGACTTCACTGGTGGATAAATCTGTGTTTTTGAAAGAATCCCTTGAATGAATAATCAATTGACAAACAGTTATTAACCAGTCACTTGATTAACAGTTAAAATGTAATGGATACAATCTTTATGTGGCAAGTTACTTTCCAAAAGGTGATTTACTCTATTTTGACTGCTACAGTGAACATTTAAATCTGTGTTGGCACTGCCACTGATCCAGAGAGAGCAGTTTTTATGTGAAACAGTTTCACAAATAGTAACCACACAGTATCATTATTTCTGTGTCAATCATTTAAATTATCACAGAAATACAGGGATACATTTATTTTTCTCAGATATATAAACTGATGTCTACGGTGATCGTAAACAGATAGATAGATAGATAGATAGATAGATAGATAGATAGATAGATAGATAGATAGATAGATAGATAGATAGATAGATAGATCTAATAGAACATTTTAAAGATTATTTTTCATTTTATAGATTTTTTTGTGTGCTACATTGGTAATTTCATTAAAAAACCCCAGTATTCCTACATTTAAAATGCAGTGACAAACAATAAACCGCAAACTATTACTAACTAATTTCTAAGTGTTTGGGTTTTGTTTAATGATTGGATTATATCAGGCTGCATAGTACTGAGATAGTAGAAAACACGTAGAACTTTTTTTGAGGAGATACTACAATGATATACTATCATCTAGCATCAGTCCCTTTTTTGTCTTTGTTTTGCTTTTTTTGGCGCTACCTTTTACCATTGATAAAAAAACAGTACATTTAAAATGCAGTGACAATCAATACTGTAACAACCAACTACTAACTGTATGTGTTTTCTTTAATGCTTGGATTATAATAGGCTATTGAGATTATAGAAAACAAGTCAAAAATTTGTTTTGAGGGGACACTACTTCAATGAAATACTATCATCTACGCATCTACAGCATCAGTCTCCTGTTTTTTCTGGCAGAAGTCCTAAAAAATTCATCCATATCTAAGGTATTAGTGATGGACTTCTCATGGGCCAATATCACTAAATGACTCTTTCTTTGGCGTAACATTCACCAGCGAAAAGGGGTCAGAACCCGTGACACAGTTGAAAAAGAACTCTCACGTGATGCTGAGGACACCCATAGGACGGGGCAGTTACATACAACTTATGGAGCTCTGGGAAGGCATCTTTGTAGTTTTGCAAGTGTTTGCACAAAGTTGACAGGTCTGTTTCACCAGGAAATTGTTTGGTGAGTATAGGTTTGGCAACACGGATTTTATTTTCCAGACTTACACTATCTGTAGTGCCAGCAAGCAAATGTAGGGAGCGCAACAATTTGGTATCTAGAAATGCACTAGAAGTTGGCACAAGGCAAAATACGGCTTTCATCAAATCAACATTTTGTGTGGATTTTGTGTCTATTTTCCACTTCAACAATGGCCCTGTCGAGAATGCAAAGCAAGGATCTCTTTAGAGACTGACTAGGAAGTATTGTAGAATTATCACAGTCAGTGTGGCCAACTGTGGAATACACAACACTGTCATCTAGTTGTGTATTTAGTGTTCTTCTTCTCTTGGAAGGGTGTAAATCAGCACATGTCTGAAACTCATCTCTGCGAATTTCCTTTAGGGACTCCAAGGACGCACTGACAACCTCACCAGCTTTGCACATGTCCACTGTCTGAGACTGGAGAATAGCATTAGCTGGTTTAAGTGATGGCAAAATCATCCTCTGCAATGTTTGAGAGGATGCTGAGAAGAATGTCTTCATTCTCAATAATGCACCTCGTGACATCATAATGGCATTGCCAATCGAATTTCCAGTAATCCAGTAAAGACAGGGGCCATCATATTTCTGAGCCATGTAGTGGTGATGGAAAAATTTGTATAGGGAACTGGCAAAGTCAAAAAAAGATTTCTCACATGGATCACCCTGGATGGCATGCACAACTGCTAAATGTAGCTGGTGGTTATAACAATGAATTTAAAGTATATACCGACCAAGCTTGTTTTGCAGCAGGGCTTGTACGCCACCTCGTAACCCATTCATCACTGAGGCACCATCATAGCACTGATTAACTATGTTGTCAGCACTTTAGCCAGCAGCTGAGAGGTGGCTCAGTGTTTGAGTGGAAATGTATTCAGCGTCAAGTTGATGCAACTCAAGCAACCCAATCAAATGCTCCTCTGGCAAGGAATTGCCCACAAACCTAATTATTACAGAGAAGTTTTCCACATTACACTTGTCTCGTCTCCCATCGCTTTTAAGGCAAAACCCTGCTGAGTTAGCATCTGTGTATCTGCACTTAATCTCAGAAAGCACCATGTCAGCCAGTGTTTCAATGATTTCATTCTGAATGTCCTTAGAAGTATACTTTGCATGTTTTGGTATGCCTTTTACTATATCTTTCAAAAATTGATCCTTTTCCAAGGTGTATTCAAACAGGTTAAGAAAGAGGCGTCCCAATGTGTCACTGTTTGACGTTTCTGTGGTTCCACGTAGCCCTTGCTCGTTTACACAGAGAAATTTTACCACATCTCCGATGCTTTTCACGTAATACCAGTTTTTTTCCAACTGCGTTTTGCCCACTAGCATGCAGTCTAAAGTTTCGCCTTACGACTCCAGACATGTAACTCAGACCAGGCATGTTTCTGCATGCCCCTGTCGCGTTCAATTGCTGCTTTCCAATTGGTATAACCACGCGAGGTAAAAACAACATCTCTTTCGTTAGCGACTCCGAACTTACGACAGGGGAAACAGAAGCATGCGTCCCACAAAACGCTGTATTCAAGCCATGGACACGAACGGTACCATCCAGCATTAAATGCCCGTGATATGGACCCACATGCACGTTTGGGGAAGCTATTTAATATTGGCTGGGAAGGTGCATTTACATTTAGGTCCAGTATTTCGCTGCCACCGGCAACGTGATTTTGGCGGGCTGAGGTGGAGGGAGACGGAAGACTAAACGTACGCCGCGCGAGTGTGGAATGCAGTAAGTTGCTTTCAGCCAATAAAAATACTGCAATTTCTGGTGATATTTTTTGATTGGTTGGGGCAGTCTACAGCCCTCCTTCAAACATCTCAGCACACTGCCTAGCTTAGACTGCTTTTAAACAATGCACAAGTCGTAAAAATAAAACATTAATGCTGTCCTTGATTCTCAGCCCCCTCCATGCCCATGCCTAGAGCCGGCCACATACCACACTGTGAAAATTCTCCAGTACAAGTAAAAGCTCCTCATTCAAGACGTTACTTGAGTAAAAGTAAGTATTATCAGCTAAATGTACTTAAAGTATGAAAAGTAAAAGTCCTCAGTGAGCAGTAAAATGCTCAGTCAGTGTTTCCTGTTATATCTGATGTATTTGGATAAATATCACTGCTGCATTAACGTGCATGTTGCATTTTACTGCTGCAGATGATTCAGGTCGAGCTCATTTTAACTGCTTAATATCCTGTTGGGTAGTTTAATCTGCAGCAATGCATCATGGTCTATGAGGTCATGACGTGTCTGACGTGTCATGAGGTCGCTGTCCCGTGAGAAAAAGTAACTAAAGCTGCCACATAAATGTAGTGGAGTAAAAAGTAGAACATTTGCCTCTGAGATGTAGTGGAGAAGAAGTATAAAGCTGCATAAAATGGAAATACTCTAATAAAGTACAAGTACCTCAAATATGTACTTAAGTACAGTACTTGAGTAATTGTTACATTCCACCACTGCGTACTATGAATGGAGAAGAGGGTTGTAGATCACGGAGGCCGTTATAGGAGGCTAATAGATCAATCAATGTCCCCAAAACTAACATAACTTTATTGGCATGTATTTCTATTTCATAATATACATATTTATTTGAAAATGCTCTTTTTAAAAAGTCTGTTTTTATTTTTTGATCATGGCATTTTCCCCAACGACACTTTTTATTTCATGTTTTACTTCACACTTTTTACAATGACACATTTTATTTCATTCTGTCATTGTTCAATACGGAGGTATTGTGATGTCACAGCCTCCTCACCTTTCAGCCAATCACGTGCCCTGCTCTCTTAAACTGGCAAGCTCAACACCTGCTAATTTAGCCAGTTAGCTCCTGTTAGCTAGAGCGACAACATCAGAGTAACTGACTCAACTAAGAGTCTGCTGCTGTCAATACACACAGACTGGTTACACTGGCTGAAAGATGAAGCTGCTGAATATGACTCTGAAATAAAGACAGACATTTCGTTTCTCCTGAAAATAGATTTGAAAGACTGTTCACATTAAAGCTTATGAGCTGCTTCTATTCAAATCTTATCTTAAAGTATCTTATCTTAAAATATCTTAGGATATCTTAAAGTATCTTATCTATCAAATGTCAGAAAATAGTTGAAAAGGACTGTTATAGTTTCCCACAGCCGAAGGAGAACATTTGAAATGCCTTGTTTTAACCGACCAAAGAGATTAAGCTTATGACCATATATTCTAAAGGACCAGTTAAGATGGTTTAAATTCTATCTATCAGACCGATCTCAGTTTGTACATGTTAACGATGAATCATCCGAGCACACCAAAGTTAGTCACGGAGTTCCCCAAGGTTCTGTGCTTGGACCACTTCTATTTACTTTATATTTGCTTCCTTTGGGCAATATTATAAGAAAGCACTCCATAAAGTTTCATTGTTATGCAGATGATATCCAATTATATTTATCGATTAAGCCGGATGAAACCGATCAGTTAGTTAAACTTCAATCATAGGACATAAAAACCTGGATGACCAGAAATTTTCTTATGTTAAACTTGGACAAAACTATTGTACTTGGCCCCGAACGCCTCCGAGACTCACTGTCGGCAGATATAATTGCTCTATAGGGCACTGCCCTGGCCTCCAGCACCTCTGTGAGGAACCTTGGCGTTATCTTTGATCAGGATCTATCCTTCAGCTCCCACATGAAGCAAACTTCAAGGACTGCCTTTTTTCAATTCAATTCAATTCAATTTTATTTATATAGCCCATTATCACAAATCACATTTTAAAATCTGTACAACATAAGACACCCTCTGTAGGAGACAGTGGGGGGAATCTGCAGTGTATGAATTAGGGGGTGGTTGCCTCCCCGCAGGGGAGGAGAGGGGAGGTCCTATGGGCATGGGTGTGGGTGAATGGAATTATGAAGTGGAACTCACCTGAGACACAGAGAAGGGGAGGTTGGTTCAGGGTGGCCGTAATTTTTGTTGACCGCTATGCTTTCGTACTTTGGTTTAAGTTAATCAGTTTATTATTCATTTTCTTGTAAGTTACTGGACGCTGTGTTTACATCTGTTTCCTGTTCTGCTGTCCGCTGAAGCATATTCATTAAAATACAACAAAACGCATCTATGGATTCGGCATCTTTCTTTAGTAGAAAGCAGCGCGTCAGGACCCACCAACTTCGCCCCTCAGAGTGGCTTCACAGAAGCAGGTAGCCGCTATACCGTGTTCACACAGCATGCGAATCGCTTCATTCACGCGAGTATTTTACATGTTAAGTCAATGTAAAGACGCAAATTGACATTTTGCGGCGCGAATGGCGCGGCGTGAATGACGCAATTTGCGCGTTTAGCCTGGCGCGAATTGAGCGTTTGACGCGCGAATCGTGCGAGTTGACCAATCAGGAGGTTGCTCGAGTAGTGACGTGATTAGGAGCGAGGCAGAAATCCAAACAACAATGGAGGCTAATATAATAGTTGCACACCCGGTACAGTAGGTGGCGGCGTGCACCTGAACAAGTTAGTTGGACCCGCAATAAAAACCAGAGAGAGAGAGAAAGAGAGAGGATAAAAAATTGTGTCTGTGTGTGGATACTCGGAGCTGTACGATACGTCCTTGTATCGTTATAGAAACAGGAAACCTTTGGACGAAAGTAACTGAGGAGGTCGGACAATCTGGTAATTTGAAAAAAACGTTCTTTACTCAATGGGACCGGCTCACCACTAGCCCCTCCCATGACGTGAATTCGCGTCTGGTGTGTAGAAATGTACACGCGAATGGAACGGATTTCACACACGAATGAAGCAAGTAAACTCAACATGTACAAGCGTCCATCTTAACGCGAATAGCGCGATTTATTCGCGTCATTCGCGTGCTGTGTGAATACACCTTTAGACACTCGATTCGACAAAGGAAAAACTACCCATATAATTTTTTCCCTGTTAAAAGGGTTTTTTTGGGGTATTTTTTCCTTAGTCTAAGGACAGAGGGTGTCATATGTTGTACAGATTGAAAAGCCCTTTGAGGCAAAATGTGATTTGTGATATTGGGCTAAATAAATAAAATTGAATTGAATTGAATATTACAAAGAAAAGCATTTTTGCTTGGAAAATGACTAAAAGGATTAATTTTAAAAGAGGTGCAACTAATCGATTAATCGAAGAGTTGTTGCAGCTCTATTCTGACACATTACAGGAGGAAATAAAATACATTTTCCCCTCATGAAAACACAACATTAAGGCTCCTCCTCCTTTTTCTTCTTCGTCTCCTACTCGTCCTTGTGGAAAACCTTTCCATCAGACTGCTTCTTCCAGCTCAGTTTGATGTCTTCTTTCAGGCCCTGGTCCTTCAGCCTCTGTTTGAGCTGAGATACAAAACTCCTCAACATCATCGTTAACACGGAGAAAATGTGTTGCTAAATGCACTCTTGTTCAATGACATTCTGCAGTGCTCTTTCTATTTTCCTCATCTGGAAGCTCTATTGTAGGAGACTCTGCCTGCTGGTCTTTTCCCACCTTATTTCTTCTGTTGTGTAAATGTTCTAGCGATTCTCAGATTGCCAGATTGTGTTTGTGCATTTGGTGGCAGATAGCGACGTTTCTGCTGAATGTTGACTCTTAAGTAGTCACAATTCTGCCTCAGTAAGGCCTGCAGAGCGGCACCACTAGACTCTGTAATAGGTTGGTTTCACGTGACGTCACATTGCTGCTTCGCGAACGCGCGAAATTCAGATGGAGGGCAGGAAGTGAATTAGCGAGGATCTGCTGTCTGTAAAAATGCCCATGTTTTGTGCAGTTTACGGCTGCTCCAATCGTTCTAACCGTGAAAAAGGAAAGGGTTTTTTCAGAGTTCCAAAGATTGTCGTTCATAAAGGTGAGAAATGTAAAAAGCTCACATAACAACGACATAAAAAGTGGTTATTAAATGTACGTTTGCGGTCGGGAGGAGCAGAGTCTGCTAATGCCCGTGTCTGCAGCGACCACTTTTTCGGAGGTATGTTAGCTAGCTAACTTTTTGTGGCTGTGTTTATATATCTATAGGTTGCCGTTAAATGCAAATTTACTTAGTAATAATTACGTTACCGGTAGTCTAATATGGACTTCATTGTGACTGTTTAGGCTGCCCTAGCGCTTTGGTTGACGTTGAGTCGGTAGACTGGGCTCCGACAGTCAACCTCGGTTACCAAAAAACTAAGCCCAAATCAGAGGCATCTCTGCAACGAGAGCAGAGGATGAAGCTCAAGGAAGACAAACAAAGACGGTCGGAATGTGCAGAGGCTATGTTGAATCTCTAACAGACAGCTGAGAGCCCGGATCTAACGCAGACAGCCGAGAGATCAGAACCGAAGCAGTCAGCTGACATCTCACAGTCAAAGGACATCCTTCCTTTGACTGTGGCCTTCATTTGCTGTCTGGTGTAGTACGATGTGTGAAGGACCAGATAGTTGGTGATGTCAACAGCCTCAACTGTCGGTAAATCTTTCAGTTCTACTGAAAACTCACTCATCTTCATGAGGTACGGGTCACGTCCAACATATCTGTTAATTGACTCCTTGTATCTATGTCTTGAAACTGGATCTAAATCCGTACAATACTGACTTTCTGCAACGGTTTCCTCTATAGACGTATTGTCCATGTTTACTTCCTGCCCTCCATCTGCCTTCTTCACGTCCTCGCGCGTCATCATAATCACGTGACTGAAACCCTGCAATTCTGCACATTTGTACAGCGGGGAAAATAAGTACTGCCAGAATGTGTTTGTGCATTTGGTGGCAGATAGCTACGTTTCTGCTGAGTGTTAGCATCTTAACTAGTCCCAATTCTGCCTCAGTAAGGCCTGCAGAGTGGCACCATTAGACTCTGTAATTCTGCACAAATGTATTTGCACAGCTGCCTACACAGTGCTCAAGTCATGTCATATATATGGCCAAAGTAGTGTAATGTTCAAAGCTTCTGAATGTCATTTGCTTAATGTTCTTATTTTGCCGTATAGCTGTGTATCTGTTTGCTACCTCCTCAGACTGTTTCTTGTACTTGCTGTAATGTCAATTTCTCCTCTGGCCATCAATAAAGTCTCATTTTAAATTTCCTTTCTAGAGTCAGAATAAGAATCAGAATCAGATTCAGATGTCCATTTGAAATTTCCTTTCTAGAGTCATTTGGTTGTTCTGTTTTTGAAGAAAATATCTCGGGGTTACTTGATTTTAACCTTGTTCCCTGATAAAGCGAAACGAGATGCTGCATGAAGTATGCGTATGGGAACGTCTTTACGTGAACCGTGTTTGGTGGCGGCAGAACCTCTGTTATGTTATGACAAACTGCTCCGACCTATGCCACTGGCTGGTACGGTGGACGTAGGCCCGGAGAGCACGCACTGGACACAGTCTATGAAATCTCTCCTGATCCGGTGTTTCAAACGGTGGAGGGCAGAAGGTTTCAGAGTGACAGGATGTGCAGTTGAGAAAGGAACCTTAGGCAGGTAGTCAGGATGAGGATGCAAAATCACTTTCACCATACCTGGGGCAAAGTCTAAGCAGGATGGTGACACTGACAGAGCCTGCATTTCCCCAATTCTCCTTACAGAAGTTATTGCCATAAGAAAAACCATCTTAATAAGAGTCAGAAGCTTGACAGACGCTGACTCTAGAGGTTCGAAGGGGGTCTCAAGCAGACCCTCGAGGACTATAGCTAGGTCCCATGAAGCAATCTTGGTTCTTACGGGAGGCCTTAACCGTCTGGCCCAGCGAATAAAGTGAGCAGAGGATGCCTCCCCAGCGGCACCCCATCCACCAGGGCGCGGCAAGCCGAAAGAGTGGCCACATAAACCCTGAGAGTGGAGGGGCAAGTGCCTGCGAGCAACTTCTCTTGCAGAAAATCCAGAACTGAAGCAACCTGGCAGTTAACTGGATAAATCTGATGAGTCATGCACCATCTGTCAAAGACACCCCATTTACTGGCATAAAGTTTCCTGGTAGAAGAAGCCCTTGCACTGTGTTCCTCAGCTGGTGCCCTTCAGGGGCCAAAGATTAAGGTTCCACCTGTCGGGCCTGGGATGAAATATCTTGCCCCCTGCCTGAGACAGGCAAGGTCCTTCCTCCCGGAATCGCCCACGGCGAGCCGTTGAGGAGAGACACCATCTCCGAGAACCATATTCTGTTTGGCCAACGAGGCGCTATCAATAAGAAGTCGGCGCCCTTGTTGGCGAACCCTGGCTAGAATTTCTGGGAGCAGAGCGACTGAAGGGAAGGCATATACCCCTTTTCCACCAAGGCCGAGCTGGTGTTTCCACACACAAAGCACCAGCTCCGAGCCAGGAAAAGTGGTTCTTAAGTAGCACCAAATCATTGCTGGTCTAGAAGTAAGAACCGCATACTGGATGGGGGCGAGGTTACCGTGACCAACAAGATGAACAGTTTTCACTTATGCTCCTTACACCAACGCTTAATACATTTTTATTTACATTTACATTTACATTTAGTCATTTAGCAGACGCTTTTATCCAAAGCGACTTACATTTGAGGAAGACAATGGAAGCAATATAACAACACAAGGTAACAAAAAGCATAAGTGCATCAAAAACGAGTCTGGTTAAAGCCCAGCACAGTATACAAAGCTAACGATAGGAAGGGTTTCTTTATTTATTTATTTTTTATTTTTTTTATAGCAGAGGTAGAAAGGAAGAAGA
>CM022479.1:29237880-29250537 GCA_011952105.1 Coreoperca whiteheadi
GGCCGGTTCCACCACCTCTTCTCGCGATGCGAGGGCTGTGGGAGAAAGTGTGATTATGGGAGAGGGTTGCAGGAGTGGCAGAATCCTCAGGTTTGATCCAAGTTTCTGTAAGTGCTACAATTAACTGCAATTTGATCATTTATCAGCAGAGTTGATGCTAGGAGGGTAGCAACATGCTGAGGCTAAAGTTGACATGTTATTGTTAAAAATAAATGTAGATACCATTACTCTCGCTCGTAATCTCCGTCTGTACAAACTACGGTGAACTTAAATAGCAACGCAATGTCTGCGATTGTTGACGGTGTTTGTGTTTGGTGCTGCCGTGCTAGTGTTACCGGGTAAGATGTGACATATACAGTCACATAAGACCTGGCTCTGTGCTGGCTCTGAACTAGCACCCGGTTCATTTTGGTGGAAAAGGGGTAATACAGGCGCATCTTGGGCCATGTATAAGCCATCGCATCCAGACCCAATGGAGCTGGGGGATTGAGAGAGCAATAGATGGGACATTGCGCTGTCTGAGAAGAGGCGAAGAGGTCCACTTCCGCTATGTAAATCTGGTCCATATTCGACTGACAATCTCTGGGTGGAGGTTTTACTCCCCCATGTATAAAGTCTGTCTGGACAGCAATTTGCTCCCACAATTAGTTGGGTAATTTAATATCTGAGACTGTCGCTGAACTGTTCCCCTGCACTAAGACATGACAGCCCCTCAACTGGGGGAGAAAGTATTTCAGGGCCAGAAATACAGCCACCAACTCTAGGCAGTTGATGTGCCACTTGAGCTGATGACCCTCCCATTCCCCTTGAGCTCAACGACCACTTAAGAACACACCCCAGCCCATCAGGGAAGCGTCTGTTGTTAGCAGTTTGCGATGAAAAGGTACACCGAGAGTGCGACCCAAGGTAAGGAACCGGGGTCTGAACCACATAGTTAGTGTACGGAGCCTGTGGCACGTCACTGAGGATTGGCCCTTGGATGAAATCCCCTGGCTCTGAGCCACAACTGAAACGGTCTCATGTGTAACAGCCCCATAGGAACCACTGTGGATGCTGACGCCATGAGACCCAAAAATCTCTGAAACTGATGAACAGTGAGATTTTGACCTAGCCTGACTTTGCTTAGGGTTTAGCGAAATGGTCTTGATTCGAGCGGGAGACAATTGTGCCCGCATCGTGATCAAATCCCAAACAACCCCTAGATGAATCGTTCTCTGGGCAGGAGAAAGAACGGTTTTCCTGGCGATGAGTCTCAATCCGAGAGAAACTAGATGAGCTAGCATGATGTCTCTGTGCTAAAGCACCATCTCTTGCGATTGTGCTAATATTAGCCAGTCATTGATGTAATTAAAAATGCAAATGCCCTGGAGTCAGCTCTGCATTCATGCATTCTGTGTACATGTCCAGGGTGATAAGGCTAGGCCGAACGGAAGAACCTGAAATTAGTAAGCTTCGCTCCCAAAAGCGAACCTCATGAACTTCCTGTGTTGTGGCAATATTTCTATGTGAAAATATGCATCCTTCAGATCGATCGTGACAAACCAATCGTAATGTTGGATTCCGACATGATCATCTTTATCGTTAACATCTTGAACTTGAGTGCTTTGACCGAAAGGTTCAAGCCTCAAAGATCTACGATTTGACGCACCCCCCCATCCTTCTTGGAAACCAGGAAGTATCTGCTATAATAGCCTGATTCTCTTTCTGGAAGAGGAACAAGTTCTATGGCCCCTTTGCTCAGAAGAGATTGTATTTCTTGAGAGAGTGCTTGTGCCAACTCTGGTTTCATGGAAGTGGAGACCACCCTGTTGAAACGTGGAGGACGAATTAACTGGATCCTGTATCCTTTGTACTGTGCTCAACACCCATGCATAAGTGTCCATGCTGCCAGACTCTCTGATACTGGTATTAGCTTTAACACTTCCTGTTAAGGGGATGTTAAAGATCCCGCATCCTGGGATTAGCAGGATTTAGACACAGGACATTCAATATGTCGCTGGAATCCGCTGTCCCCCAAAACATCAAAGGTGGCTGAGGTGGAGAGGTTTCGTGAGGGTAGCGGGACGGAGTAAGCAGAGGTTTCTTTTACGCGCCCCGCCTCACAGGCGCAAGACCATCGGGATTTCTTATTAATAATAGTCCTGAGGTCCGCCCTGGGAGGCTGCTGTGGACGACGAGCCGGTCCCCAATCTTACGACGGGGAGAGCGACTCGCCACCCTCTGCTTCTTGACCCAGCTCTTGAGGGACTTACGTGCAAAGTAGAAGGAACTGTCTAGAACGCTTCCTCATGCTTCAAGAGGTCAGCCTGGTATGCCTATAACACCACCATGGTGTGCCGCGCAGCACCAAAATGACCTGCAGCTTGATAAGCTTTACCCACGAGACCCATCGTGGGAGGGTAGGTTTCTTAAAGGAAGATGCCGACCCAGGTAAGAGACAGCTCACGAGTGTCTCTTCCCTGTGGCATCTCCGTATACCCACTTGATTTTTGCACCCACGATAGTTGAAAAGACCGACATTGAAACAGAAACACGTGAAGTAGAAGATGTTACACTAGTTTATTAGTCACTGCGCGAATAACCACGATGGATTATCGTAAGGCCGCAGATCCAAGAGATTATAATCCACATCATTCCCCGCGCGAACTGAGGAGGCAACGGAGCGCGCTTTGGGATCACGCGGGGAAGCAATGCCAGCAATCGCCTGCTTACTCAAATACAGCGACCGCATGCTCTTCCCCCAAACACACAAAGCAGTAATCGTGCATGTCACCGTGTCTGCCATCGGGCGTGGAGGCACCCACAACGCCTAGACTGCTGGCTCATTTTCAACTGCTAGATTTCTTACCTTCTGCCAGTTGAAAAACTAACTCCACCTTACTTGTTTTCCAGAGAGGCTTGTTCACAGACCACACAGTATGGGTCTGAAAACAAAATCTGAAGTCGGACAGCTGGGGCTCATCTACTTGTCTTGTGCAGCAGGTGCGCTGGTGACGTCACCGACCGAGGCTATAGTACCTTTGAGTCAATTTCATTGACATGTTTAAACACACTTTTCACAGCTGGTTCACGTAAAGACGTTCCCATATGCATACTTCATGCAGCATCGGGTGAAGCTTTTGAAAGGGAACAGACAGGCCAAACACGATTTACCTGCTTCAACATTTCTTCCATCACAGCAGGGTCATTCAGATCCAGAGAGGAGTTTGTTTTCAGCAGACGCAGTTTTATCACTTGTTTTGTCGTAGCTGTGAAAAAAGAAATGACAAAATGTCTGTCTATATAAAATTTGCATAAATTTGCAGTCCTCAGAATTTCATCACTTTCAAAATGTACAGGAAAAATGTGGTAGTTACATCCTGCATCTGAGTGTTGAAATGTATCGTCTGTCCATAACTTGATGTTTTGTATTGTTTATATGTAGATGTGTAAACCCACATCTAAATATTAATGCTATTTGATTCATGGGTTACCACTCACCAGGGCTGTAGCAAATGAATGCTCTCTTCCAGTCACATGTCCAGTCCTCCCATTTTCCAAAGTTGTTAAAGGCTGCTGCCACACAAGCCTCATTTCCAGTCGGTTTCCCTGTTTCCTGGTTCCAGTACCTAAATGAGGAGTTACTTCCATCCAACCACTTCCAGGAGTCTCTGAAAAGGCCGATCCAGACTCTTTGTCCTGTAGGTACCAGCTCCTTTACCTTCTGGTTCTCTGCCATGTTTCTCACACTGGCCAGGTCTGTGTAGTGTTGTCTGCAGTAGCTCTGGGCCTCAGTCCACGTCAAGATAATGTTGGTGAGGACAAATGTCACATTCGGCTCTGAAAATAGACCACAGTGAAGTGCTGTGCAGAGTAGAACTGCCATAACCTACAGTATAGATAATGTCCAGTATCTACCGAGCCAATGTAATGTACAGAAATCCAACCTGAGGCAGAATTAGTGCCATGATAAATCGATTTAGATCTACAGTCAAGAGCCACAGTAATGAGCAAATGCAACAATCAAAGCACATAGTCAGCTTGAAAAGTGATAAACAGATGATTGTAGAAAAAAACTTCACTCAGCTAAATCAGTATGCATTGGAACTGCTGTAGGCTGGGAAAGAGGAGTATGTTGTTGTAGTAATATTAGTTTTGTTTTTGTGATATTAATGCATGGTCTCTACTCAGAATTCTTACCTCTGACATCAAAGCAGACTGATGGAAGGGAGAATCCACAAGGGTAATCGAACCAGGTTCCACTTTCAAACATGACACAATATTCTTGAGCGTTGTAGTTGTCTGGTTGCCCAAATCCCCAGGTTCTAAACTCAGCCTCCCCGTCTTTGTAGAACATTTTATCTGCCAGGGACCACCTCCAGCTGTTGGTGTTTTCATACAGCCCTATCCAGGATCGCTGAAAGCCAACAGCAGAACAACAGAATACAAAGCATTTGTTAGCCTTGAAACAGCTTTGCTAAAATTAAAGCTGCTCCATGGAATGTCTTCATGTAAAGATCCATCTATTTTGTTATTTCAGTCACTACTTTCTATTTTAATTATATTTAAAAATATATTAATTTATTGAACATTTTCCAACTTAAGAAAAAAGCACAACAAAAACACAAGCAAAAAAAACAATAAACAATAACATGGCATAAGTAATAATGAGCACATTTAACCTTGGCCACTTAAAGTAAAAAAAACCTAAAAAACAAAAACAAATAAAAAACAAAAAGATACATTGCATTTTCAAGACTATTATGTACTAATAGTAGGCGTCCAGAGGCATCCTACGGAGGAAACTCATTTCGGCTGCCTGTATCCGGGATCTTGTCCTTTCGGTCATGACACAAAGCTCATGACCATAGGTGAGAGTAGGAACGTAGATTGACCGGTAAATAGAGAGCTTCGCCTTGCAGCTCAGCTCTTTCTTGAACACAACAGACTGTTATATCGACCGCATCACTGCGGAAGATGCACCGATCTGCCTGTCGAGCTCCCGTTCCATCCTTCTCTCGTGAACAAGACCTGAAGATACATAAACTCCTTCACTTGAGGCAGGAGCTCTCCACCAACCTGAAGGGGACAAGCCACCCTTTTCCGGCTGAGAACCATGGCCTCGGACTTGGAGGTGCTGATTCTCATCCCTGCCGGTTCACACTCGGCTGCAAACCGCCCCAGTGCACGTTGAAGGTCATGGTTTGATTAAACCAACAGGACAGCATCATCTGCAAAAAGCAGAGACGAGATCCTGTGGTCCCCAAAACGGACTCCCTCCTGCCTCGGACTGGGCCTAGAAATCCTGTCCATATAAATAATTTACAGGACCGGTGACAAAGGGCAGCCCTGTCCAACATGCACCTGAAACAAGTCTGACTTACTGAGATGCGAACCAAACTCCTGCTCTGGTCGTATAAGGACCGGACAGCCCTTAGCAGAGGGCCCCGGACCCCATACTACCAGAGCATGGGAGATGGTCCAGTGTTCCACGACCGGGACGAAAACTGCATTGTTCCTCCTGAATCCGAGGTTCGACTATCGGCCGAATTCTCCTCTCCAGTACCCTGGCATAGACTTTTCCGGGGAGGCTGAGGAGTGTGAACCCTCTGTAGTTGGAACACACCCTCCGATCCCCCTTCTTAAACAGAGGGACCACCACCCCAGTCTGCCAGTCCAGAGGCACTGCACCCAGCGATGTTGCAGAGGCGTGTCAGCCAAGACAGCCCCACAGCATCCAGAGACTTGAGGTAATCAGGGCGGATCTCATCCACCACCGGTGCCTTGGCACTGAGGAGCTTCTCAAATACCTCATTGACCTCAGCTTGTGGGATCGACGAGTCCACAACTGAGACCTCTGCCTCTGCAACCTAAGTGGAAAACATGTCAGTGGGGTTGAGGAGATCCTCGAAGTACTCCTTCCACCGTCCGAGGATGTCCCCAGTCGAAGTCAGCAGATTCACCCCCCCGCTGTAAACAGTGTGTGCAGGGCACTGCTTCCCCCTCCTGAGGCGCCAGACGGTTTGCCAGAATTTCTTCAATGCCGACCAATGGTCTTCTCCATGGCCTCACCAAACTCCTCCCAAACCCGGGGTTTTGTCCCCGCAACCAACCGGGCTAAAGCTCGCTTGGTCTTCCAGTACCTATCAGCTGCCTCTGGAGTCCCTTGAGCCAACCAGGCTAGATGGGGCTCCTTCTTAAGCTTGATGGCATGCCTTACTTCTGAGGTCCCCCACCGGGTTCGGGGATTGCGGCCACAACAGGCACCAGAGACCTTATGGTCACAGCTCCGAGAGGCCACGTCGACAATGGAGGTGGAGAACATGGTCCACTTTGACACAATGTCTCCAGCCTCCCTCGGGATCTGGTTGAAGCTCTGCCGGAGGTGGGCGTTGAAGATCTCTCTGAATGGAGACTCTGCCAAACGTTCCTAGCAGACCCTGACAGTACGTTTGGGTTGACCAAGTCTGTCCAACTTCCTTCCGCGGCATCGGATCCAACTCACCACCAGGTGGTGATCAGTTGACAGCTCCGCCCCTCTCTTCACCCGAGTATCCAAGACATACGGCCGGAGGTCAGATGAAACAACCACAAAGTCGATCATCGACCTCCGACCTAGGGTGTCCTGGTGCCACGTGAACTGATGGACACCCTTATGCTTGAACATGGTGTTCTTTATGGACAACTTTCCAGCACCCCTCCCAGAGATGCCAAAAAGGTTGAGTACTCTACAGTGCCATTTGGCCCAAAAGCACAAATAACAGTGAGAGACCTATCCCCGACCCGAGGGTTCAGGGAAACAACCCTCTCGTTCACTGGGGTGAAATCCAACACATGGCGGCTGAGCTGGGGGACTATGAGCAGCCCCCACCTGCCCGCCGCCTCTCACCACGGGCAACTCTAGAGTAGTAGATGCCAGTCCAGCCTCTCTCGAGGAGTTGGGTTCCAGAGCCCAAGCTGTGTGTGGACTCGAGCCAGAATATCTCTAGTCGGAATCTCTTAACCTCCTGCACCAGCTCAGGCTCCTTCCCCCAAAGCGAGGTGACATTCTTTATCCCTAGAGCCAGATTCTGTGTCTGGGGATATGGTTGCCGAGGCCACCGCCTTTAACTGCCACCAAATCCACAATGCACCAGGATTTAACATACGACTGAAATCACCTGCAACAATCATACAGTCAGATCTTAAATCATAAAAATCAGCAAATGTCTTGATGAGAAAATTAGAGGGGTGCCCTGGAGAATAATATACATTAAACAAAGAAAAGGAACTGCCAAATAAGGTGCCATTTAAAATAACAACACGGCTTCTGTCATCTTGTATCAGTTTAACCACATTAAGTGGGATGTCTTTTCTGATCTACTTTTCAATGAGAAGGATGAAATTAGACTTGATTATATCCTCCCTGTTTTAGTTTTAAATGTTCTTGCTTGTCTAAATGTGTTTCTTGTAATAGAGCTATACCAATCTTCATTTTTTGGATATAGGACAAAACCTTCCTCCTTTTTATAGGATTATGCATTCCCTTGACAAATACGGAGTGTGTTATCCATTGTAATAAACCTCAATTAAGAAACAGTTGTTCCTAAACATCTTTGAGGGATATACATAGTGACCTAAAACAGAATTATGCCGAGCTAAACAAAAACAGAAAACATTTGCCAGAACTATAGTACAAATAAACCACAAATCAAAGAAAATAAAAAACAAGGGAACCACCCTTTCAGCCATCTCCCAAGGGATTCCAAACAAATCTTGTCGTGAAGAGAGACACACACTTGATTCACGAACCATTCGTCATCTTCACCTCAAGTCAACCTAACATTCAGGCATCTGCAATGCTGCGCAGCCAGTCTCTCACTGCAATGTTATTCAAAGTCCAAGCAATGTTTGCAGGAAGAATACATCGTATCTAGGGAGGCACTTTTCGAGTCAAGAAAAACTACCGCATCCTCCGGAGAAGTGAACTTCTTGTGCGTCTGACCAACTTTCACGCTAAGTGTGGAATGGAAGAACTACGCGTACTCCATTTGCAGCTCTCGAAGACGAATTTTGATCCCATTAAACGCTTTTCTCTTCTGTACCACATTCGCTGAGTAATCTTTGTAAAATTAAATCAGCAAAGCGCTTACTGGGGGCTGCCATCACTGTTTGCTTGTCTTGGAAATTGTAAAATCGAACTATAACAGGTTGAGGACAGTGGCTTTGAGCCGGCTTTGGAGCAAGGAAACGGTGGGCTCTCTCCAGTATTACTTTACCCAACTTTGTGTACAAGTTGAGGTAATCCAGGAGCCATTTCTCGAAGAACTTGACTGCATTAGATCCCTCCATATCCTCAAGTAAACAGATAACCCGTACATTACATCTTCTTCCACGATTCGTCTACCTGCTCGGTCAAATCAGATATCCGCTTCTCCGGGACCTGAATCTTGAATCAGTCGCCTCGATTCTGTTTGATCTGCTTCTTGAACTTGCTGTACGATACTTTGGATTTTAGACTACTGATTATCTATCGCTTTGAGGACTGTCGAGATCTTAGCGTCAATCACTGAGACTATATCGTCCGCCACTGAATAATGTTAGGGTCGGTGACAGGCTTGCTAATAGAGTCATCAGAAGTAACTTTTGTGGCCTCTTCGTCTGCGATTACCTGGGCTGTAGCTAATAGGTTATCTGTGGCCATGTCTGTTGTCCTCTGCATTTTCCTCGGCGCCGCTTTTTTTGCACTTCTTAGTGAAATACCCGACGGTTTAGTGAAATAACTGTTGAGACTCTAGTCACATAGCCAGTCTTCCGATTAAATGAACTGGAACATGTTACCGAGGCTTTACTATCTATTATTAATTGCAAGTGTGGGAGATTCTTTACAAATACCTTTAAAGATCACCTTTGTACGGTGGGCCTGAGAGCTCAATGCACTAGAGCTAAAGAAAACACATGCAAATAGACTTAACAAATGCAAATGAAGAAAACATATCCACCAATGTGACAACGCGTGCACCGCATTTAGAAAAAAAAGAGTAAACCCAAGAGATCTTAAACTGTTTGCTCTTTGTTGAACAGCACTGACGGATAGTTAGTTGACTTCAGTAACTTCATTACTCACAAACTATGGCAACAAGTAACAGGTTCCTGGTGTGTTAATCATTTTGACAGACATGAAAGGCAGGGGAGAGAGAGGGGATGACATGCAGCAAAGGACCCGGGCTGGATTCAAACTGGAAGCTGCAGTAAGGACCTTGATACGTGTTACATATCAATTATGTTCTGTACGACCTGCAGTTTCTCTGCTTATTTACTCACGTAGATATTTTTGTAAATGCTGTGCATGTGTTGATCGGTGAAGATGTTTTCTTCATTTGCTTGTGTTTTGTCTATTTACATGTGTTTTCTAAGGTTGGAGTGCTTTGAGCTCTCAGGGCCACCAGGCTGAACACAATCATTTAAAATAGCTAAAATGGAGAATATTTATGCTTTAAAAACATCTACTAGTCATTAAAAATAATTCAAATAATAAATTATCTGCTAAGTCTGCTTTGTCAAGGACAGGTGCGCTTATATTCTATTAGTTAAATGTCAAAGTGGAGGACAAAATAAACGGCATTGAAAAGGGAACTCACTTTTTATTGCTGACTCGACCATTTGGCTTAAATCTGCCATGTTGTTCAGGATGTTCACGTCCTCCATGCTGTCTATAGTGGCCAGGTCTGTGTATTTTTCTCTGCAGTAGCTCCGTGCTTCACTTATGTTCTTCCGCTCATAAACAAAATGGTACTGACGTTTAACACGTGATGAGACAGCATACAGCCCTGTAGAGACAGACATGCATGCTGATTAGATTTGGGCTAAAAATGACATACCTGGACTTTGTGACGTTACATTTCAGTGTATTCAGGTGTGTCATTGTCTTTGTAGTACAGTCAGTTGTGGAATGTAACAAAGTATACTTACTGAAGTGCTGTACTTATGTACATTTTAAATATTTCAGTTTGTTCATGCCACTTCATACTTCTACTCCACTACATTTCACACTGAAATATTTTACATTTTATTGCAAAACTTTTAATTGTTTTTCAGATTAAGATTTTACATTAAAAACATATGGTGCACTTTTACAATACAATACATTGTTATGTATTATTCCACCGGTTCACAACCTTTTTGGCTTGTGACGTCTGATCAAAAATCTGTGTGTATTTGTGTCTTGTCATGTTTCAGATGTTATTGAGGTGTTAGCAGTTCCACCAAAGAGACATTTCGACTTTATACTTCTCACATGGTTTCATTTCAATAACTGTTCAAATGATTCAATATGTCAACAAAGACATAATCAAAGAGGAGAGAAAAGTCCCAACAATGAACATAGAACTTTGTTTTTCATCTTTCCTCCTCCATTCATTTTTTTTTGCTTGATGTGATCATTAAACTGCTCCAGTCATAATAACTACAGCCACTAGAGGTCGGCGCCTAACGATAAATATCAATACGGGTCGTAATAAGCTGCTTGCACAGTCAACCTATATGGCCGCTTTTCTGGTGAGGAGGGGCTGATTTGGAAGCATGTTGGGATGGGAAATCTTTTAATGTCTAGTATGAACAGGAGGAAAGAGCAACAAAGTCCACATGTAGAGGGAGTCGGGGTGAACGGGTGGGTCAGACAAACCCAGGTCTCTCCCCCAGGAGACTGGGGACCGTGTCCTGTGTGAAAACCAAACCTTTAAGTAACTTTGAAGATATCCACTTTATTTGATTAACTCACACTGCTTAAGCCTCATATTAAGTCCGGATACATTTTGGAATATATTTTTACAAAGGAAAAGAATTGTAGATTTTATCCAACGTCCCTTACATTGGAAACATGTTGGGGATTTTTCAATGGCCAGTATGAAGAGGAGGCAACAATTACAGCAAGCAAAACCTGTTTTACTGTTCATATGTTCACCTGACTATGGTTTTAAGGCTTGTGAACCTTTCCTTTAAGTAGGATTTTAAATGCAGGAAATTTAGATGTAATCAAGTACATACAACAGAGAAATATTGGGGAACTCAGCGATGGTTTGTAAATGACATCCACTAAGCTGGACTGGACAAAATTAAAAAGCAAAACAAGGGCTGCCGTATTGTAGAGTTTTGTAGCCACAGGGATATAATCTACTGTTTAAAAGAATATAATAAACATATATAAAACATAAAATACTTGCCTGATGCAGCCATGATGAGCAGAAGAACTATGTCCATCTTTGTTTGCGCTCTGTTTATTCGAATGCGTGACTTCAGACTCTGTCGCTGTTCAAATAGCTTGTTGGTTTCACATGAACATCTTAGAGTACTTCAGTATCATTTGAGTTAATGCAAATTAGTAAGAGGCAAAAATGATTTGCCTATCAAGCAAAAAATTAGCTACATGCATGACATTTTTGTGTGACATGTATCATACCAAGACAAACAAAAAAGCCTCAAGGACCCATTTGCCATTTACAGGGTCCTTCATTTAACGAGTGAATCTGATGGACTTCAAATTTTCACTGTGCAATCTGAAGGTACTGATGACAAAAAATTGTGCAGTCAATGAGTTTTCGCTGAAGACCGTGTCCATGGCGTTGAAAATTGGTTATTCGACATGAAAAAGAAAGTTGTTGTAACTTCATATCCATCCATCCATCCATCCATCCATCCATCTTAAGTAGAATGGGAGCCAGAGCCTCCAGTTATCAAGCTCCTCTCCTGTGGAATCAGATCCCAGTTCGGGTTCGGGAGGCAGACACCATCTCCACATTTAAGAATAGGCTAAAGACTTTTCTCTTTGATAAAGCTTATAGTTAGTGCTGGCTCAGGTGAACCTGAACCATCCCTTAGTTATGCTGCTATAGGCCTAGACTGTCGGGGGACTTCCCATGATGCACCTCTCTCTCTTCACCTCTGTCCTCCTCTCCATCCGTATGCATTCTCATCCCATAAATGCATGTCACTAACTTGACTTCTTCCCTCTCCCGGAGTTTTGTGCTTTGTCGTCCGTCTCTTCTTTCTTAGTCTCACTTTCAGCAGGTATTTCAGTGTCCGGAGATGTATCTGGATCGGTGACAATGGCGACCTGTCTATGGTGCAGGGGACGAGTGGCTCGGGTCCTGCTCGCTGGGCTCCACCTGGAGCTGCTCGGTTGTCCGTCTGGACCCATCATCTTCCCTTATGTTTTACCACCTAAACATTTCTAACATAATAATATATATATATATACAACAATTTTGCCATCATGGCTGTATATGTTATAGTTTTGATGCTATAAATCTATTCTGTACTTACGACATCTATTGCATGTCTGTCCGTCCTGGGAGAGGGACCCCTCCTGTTAAAAAGGTTTTTTGGGTAGTTTTTCCTTAATCGAATCGAGGGTCTAAGGACAGAGGGTGTCGTATGTTACAGATTGTGAAGCCCTTTGAGGCAAATGTGATTTGTGATACTGGGCTATATAAATAAAATTGAATTGAATCTTCTGCCGCTTATCTGGGGCCAGGTCGCGATACGCCCAGACTTCCCTCTCCCCAGACTCTTCCTCCGGCTCTTCAGGGGGAATACCGAGGCGTTCCAGGCCAGCTGAGAGACACAGTCCCTCCAGCGTGTCCTGGGTCTTCCCCGGGGCCTCCTCCCGGTCGGACGTGCCTCCCCAGGGAGGCGTCCATG